>JAODLL010000019.1:2415939-2429363 GCA_026546735.1 Forbesichthys agassizii | reverse complement strand
CAGTCTGCTGAAAATAATACTACACAAACATTAGATGTTGCCATGGTTTAATTGAACATAGCATGTAAACATTCACATTTAAACATTTGTTTTTGCGTTCTGTGTTTGTTTAAACGCCACCTTGTCAGTCTGATATGTGGTGTTTTAGCTCGCGTTGCATTCACATGGAAGACTGTAGATGGCAGTCAGGATTTAATTTTAGTGAGAGCAAGACGGTGAAATTAGGTGAGGCAGGCAGAAAACGCCGCCAGCATTAACGGCAAACGGCCGACCAAAGTTGAATTTGCCGTCCTCTGTGGCGGAATTTACAACCGTGTGTTAACATAGCTCCCTCAATAAAGCATTGTAGAATGAGAAGCTAATAATTTTGGTGAATCTACACTAGAATACTAGATGCAATACTAATATAATTGCATAATATACTAGCAAAATAATGATTGTATTGAATGTGTGTTTTTTTTTTGTGTAAGCAATAAGACATCATCCTGCCATTCTATCTGATATTTTCTCAGTGCAGTCCAGAAGGTGTTGTCTGTGTAGATATTTTCCCTGTTCCATGTGAATGCAGCATTCGTCCCACAGTGCCCTCTGCTGGCCGATGTTAGTTATTGCTGTGTCAATGTCGTGCCCCCGCCAAATACAGAGAAAAATCCACGGTCTGCAAAAATCACATAAATATAAAACTGGCCCGGCCGAGAGTTAAGGGTGGTGTAATTCAATAGGTGATATCATATTCCCCTAGCGGCATGGCGGCAAACACACCCATAACCTTACATAAGCCCTTTTATTTCCCCGAGTCATCACATTTGCATGCTATGATCTAGAGAGATTTTATTTCCATGGGATTGGGGGAGGGGGAGGCATGGTGTTTAGGTGTTGAGTCCTCACAATGTATCTCCCCTGCAGGCAGACACTCTGAAGGAGCGCTATCAGAAGATCGGGGACACCAAGCGTGCCACGCCGATAGAAGTGCTCTGTGAGAGCTTTCCTGGTTAGTCTGCTTTGATGCTGTCTCCCTGACATGAGTTGCTGTGGGGGTGGGGGGTGGGGGGGGGGGGCTCCATTCACGGGCTGTAAACGTCAACGTTTTGTCCACAGAAGAGATGGCCACTTACCTACGCTACGTGAGGAGGCTGGACTTCTTCGAGAAGCCCGACTACGACTACCTGAGGAAACTCTTCACCGACCTGTTCGACCGCAACGGCTACGTCTTTGACTACGAGTACGACTGGGTGGGCAAGCCCCTCGTGAGTCTCCTCCACACACACACACACACACACACACACACACACTCCTGTCCCCATCCAGCATCCGGTTTGCTGTCACGTTTCCTTGACACGGAGAGCCTTGCTTCTGTCAGGCTGACACTGTGACACAGTTGGCGTAGTGTGTCACTACGTGGGTCAGGGGATCACTTGCTAACCTACACAGTGAACGGCCCAACGGCGGCCCTCTTCATTTGCCTCGCCGAAGGCTTATATGGCTGGAACCATTATACCATTGTATAGCCGAGTGCCACTGCCGTTACCCTCACATGCCCCACGTGTGTGTGTGTGTGTGTGTGTTCCTGTGCCACAGCCCACGCCGATCGGCCCCCTCCCCAGTGACGCGCCCATGCAGGCCAGTGCCCGGGACAAAGCGCAGCAGCAGACCAAAACCCAGGTGACCCAGGTTAAACCGCCGCGCCGGTTTAACCGTCTACCCGGACGTGGCAACATCAAACAAAGTCATCATTTCTCACATCCCCTTTCTTGTTTTTCTTCCCTCTCTGCTCTCCGTACCTCAAAGCAGCATAGCCTTCCAGCCAAAACAATTTGTGTGTTGGGTTTTTTTTTTGTTTGTTTTTTGGGGGGGGGGGGGGGTTGTAAGCTAAGGGAATTGCATTGGCCACTCAGTTTGATTGCCGTGTCCAGCCAGTGCAAGCCAGCGGCGCCACTCCAGCTATAAAACAACGCATCGTCATTGGCTTCAGGGTTTGGCGTGGCGCTCCCCTGCCAATCTGAGCTCCAGTCATCCGCATTCGTGGGCTGGAAACGCCACGTTGCTACCGGCGAGCGCTAGCGGCTAGCAGCGCTGTGTGTGACACCTGAACACCTGCCATTATCTTTAATTCACGTCCTTTAGCGCGCTCCCGGGCCGTGATCTCAGGTGACCAGTCACACGTGACTGATGCTAAATCACACAGGCCCTCGGTTGCCAAGCGACAAGTGGAGGAGGAGGAGTAGTAGGAGGAGTAGGAGGGTGGGGTTAGGAAGAAGAAGAAAAAATGCCGATTCATGTGTTACAAATCAGGTTGTCGCACTTGATTAGTCTGACTCATCGTTTCCTGCACAAGCCATTTAAGCGGTACATTAGCTTTTATGATTGACTTATTGGTGTGGACTCTGGCCCATATTTATTACCGCTTTGTGGGGATGTCTTGGTAAACCAATACGATGGCTTCTAATACTAAAAGAAAAGCATCTGCTGAGCCTGCCAGTACAGTACGCAATGAATCATTCTTATATGGGGATCAGTTGTAGAAGGAGGCCTATTATACATATACTACATATACTACAATATTTCACTCCAAAAATACAAAATAATATATTTTTCAAAGTTTATAAAAAATGTACTAAATCATGACAAATGATTTAGTACACAAATTAAACAAAAGATCTGGGAAATGCTGACTGGAACCTCTTTTTCCCATCGTATGAAACTGTGACTATTATTTCTGGCCAAAATCTAATTATCTAATTGAGTTTAAACCTGAGAGGATATATGCTGTCGAGACTCCATAGAATGAAATCAAATGGGACACGTCACATAGACACAAACACTAAATCACCCACAACGCATACTTGGGGCTAGCAACCACAGCTATGGTTAGGATAAGATAACTGTCTATTGCTTTGCAGCAGACAACAACCCACCCCCCTCCCCAAAAAAATAATTTACAGTTTAACGGGATTACATTCTATCAAATGCCGTGTTCGTAGCCCAGATAGTATGCATCTGATCAAAGCTGAATCCCCCCCCCCCTGCATTACCTCATTAGTTGCTTTTTCGTACGTTTTTCGGACTCTCTTTTTATTTTTTTAATTAACGTAGCTTGTCGTTAACAGTCTGCTTCTGCTTGGGGAGAAATGCCTCCTATAATTTGATCCCTTGTTTCTTTGTGTTGTACTCTGCCCTCCCTCCTCACACCTCCCCATCACCGTCACCTGCATCCACCCCTCTTTTATTTTTTTTTGCTTTTTGCGTCAGTCGCCCGAGCCCAAGGGACGTGAGTCTCAGCCCACCCCGGTGACCAGTAAGGAGGCTCTGGGGTCTCATCTCACAGCTGAGCAAATGGGGGGCTCTGTTCAGGTACTGCTGCTTGGCTTAGCTACTGCATAATACCCCCCCCCCCCCTCCTCTTCCTCCCTCAACCACCATCAGCACCAACCCCCTCCCCCCCCCCCTCCCCCCACCTTCCTCGACCCCACCCTGCCTGCCTGCACCTTCACAAGCCTGTCTTGGCTTCTTTTATGTCCTCTGTTTTGTCTAGCCGTGTCTCGGCTTTGCTCGCCTCGCCTCGCCTCGCCTGCTCCCGGCCAATCACAGGCTGGCGCACACGGCCACGCTCACACACTGTCTGATACAGTGAACAGGGACAATGTTGATTCCCCAGGCGGTCGGAGGTGCTTTGACTCCTTAGACCTCCTTTCAGAGTTGATATGATTAGTTATGATGCAATATAACTGTAAAGTGAGGATTCAACAGTATCCACTGTTCCCATAACAACAATATTGGCGTATGGTGGCAGCGTCAAAGTCACATGACGCATCAGCTCGTAATCAATACGCAAAACGGGCCAATCAAACGTGGAGAATGTCCCCAGCCTTATAGGAGAACAGCAAGTCTGACAGAAGAGCGTTCGGAGGGAGATGTCAATCAAACGTAGCCTCCACCCCCATGCCCAGACAAGCTGAAGTGGGTCAGGAACAACATTTTGTTCTGGTTGCAGGCTAGACTGGAAGACGTTTACCTGCTTGCTGTAGCACTGTAAAACAGGCCCAGGTTTATGGTTTGATCTTTTATGGAAGATTGTAAACTTGAGTTCCTCATCAATAAGCTGCAATATGATACATGTGCCCTAAAAGGAAACCTTGTTCCTACTGACAGACTAAATGGCTATTTGTTCATACTCTTTGACAACGCAGTGGCTGCTACTCTGTCAGAAAATACAATGGTGCACGTCTGCCACCTAGTGTCTGCTAATAGCATTGCAGCCTCACAAATATTTATGTGTGCGCACTTGCGTGTTTGCTCAATCGTGTGTGTGTGTATGGATGTGTGTGCGTACCTGCGTGTTTGTGCATTTGTGTGTGTGTGTATGTGTGTGCGTGTGTGTGTGTGTGTGTGTGGGCGCGCCTGCGTGTGCGTGCGTGCGTGTGACTGTCAGTGCCTGCCCATGTCTGAGCATGTCTCCGGTCCCACACAGGTGATGAGCTCCACGAACGGCGAGCTGAACACGGATGACCCCACCGCCGGGCACTCCAACGCTCCCATCACTGCTCCCGCGGAGGTCGAGGTGGCCGACGAAACCAAGTGAGGAGCCCAATGCTTTTATCCATGTAGACGTATCCACATTCCCACACGCTGAGCCAGCCGGCAACACCAGACATTACCAACACGTTTTATAGACGCATCCACATTCCCACACGCTGAGCCAGCCGGCAACACCAGACATTACCAACACGTTTTATAGACTCATCCACATTCCCACACGCTGAGCCAGCCGGCAACACCAGAGATTACCAACACGTTTTATAGACGTATCCACATTCCCACCCCCTGAGCCAGCCGGCAACACCAGAGATTACCAACACGTTTTATAGACTCATCCACATTCCCACACCCCACTCCCACACCCTGAGCCAGCTGGCAACACCAGAGATTACCAACACGTTTTTAATGCAGCGTTATCGGCTACGTAAAATGAAAGCGCACAAGGGGGCCTGTGATTGGATGCCAGCCAGGTGACCATGGTGACCTGCTGTCACACAGACAGGTCTCACCCACCTTTGCTACTGCTGCTGTATCAGGTCTAGGAGTATGAGTGAACAGTGCCGCCTGGTGGCTACAGGGTAGAGAAGTAGCCTACACGAGACCAGGGAGGTCCCGTACGGGACAAACCAATAGAGCCCAAAATACCTGATGTCCCGGACTCCCTGCTAACCCTAGTAGACTATGAACCAGCCCTAAGCAGTGCTGACATTGTCGATGACTGTCATTTCTTTTATGGGTCGTTCATGTTGCTTTAGTGAAACGTTATTTCAATGTTCTGTTGTCAAAACAGCAGTTAGTTGATTGAATAGCTTTATCTGATAATTCAGCCAACCTGCTCCAACATGTCACGGGTCAACCTGCCTGTGAGAGGCCAGCGGCGGAGCTGACTCTTTTTGTCATGCCTCCGTGACCTCCATCTGAAAATAAAACCAATGTCTGCTTTCAGGTGCTGCTGTTTCTTCAAGCGGAGAAAGAGGAAAGCTCTCCAGAGGCACAAGTGAGCGCGAAAGAGAGGCGGCAAGATAACGGGGGAACTTGAAACATTCGGCGCTCACTGTCAAGTTTTAAACGGAAGCAACTACACAGCCCCCCCACCCAAACTCTTTCCACACCCTCCATGTCATTGTAACCTTCGCACATCCCATAGCCCCTCCCTTTCCTCTCTTTCTTTCTCAATGCACCAATGCTACTGGTGGTTTAAGGAATGTTGTTGTCCTACTGACTCCGCAACAGACTCTCGTTCCTTTTTTATCAAAGAAATGTTAAAGTAGCTGCATTGGAAGCTTGAGAAGAAGTGCAAAGCTGTAACAAAGAAATGCAAATACCATGATGTGGATATGGAAGGGGAAAAAAGAGAAAAAAAAGATACTGTTTGAAACAGTTGTTGTATTCTAGATTCCATAAAGAACATGTATTGTTCCAACAGTCAGCCATCTTTCCAGGGGTATAGTTAAAATAATTCTTCTTAGAAACTAGATCTTTTTATCAAGGGATCAAGGATAAGTGGCAAACATGAACTATACTAATGTTAAATCTGCAATCACAGTCACAGGAAGCATTTCGTCTTTAAATGCAGAATCTGGAGGATTTTTATGTTTCGTTTTTCGTTCCTTTTTTGTAATTGAATCCTCGGTTTTCAACGTGGAATTCCTAAATGGAAGACGAACTTTTAATTTTATGTTGTAGTGTTCTGGAAATGTTTTTTTCCCTCTTATTCTGGCTTTCATTTGTCTGTCAATGTGGACTTTGTAGCACAGTCACTGGCCTCAGGTACTGTGGAAGATAGAGAGAAACAGATATTAAGCTCTCTCTTATTGCTATTATTGCACTTTTGGAGAAAATAAAAGTACAGTGGAAATTTAGGTTTGAAATTAACAATTAAGAAAACACCTTAATAAAGACTGATCTAGGAAGTCAATTGCAAAGCTTATATCTGAGTTATGGACGGACTTGTCATTTTCCATAAATTCATATCTTTCGATTCTATTTCCTACATGAAAATGTCCCAGGAAATCATAGTTTGTGCCTTTCAAAGTAAAATGTTTGAAGCTAAAATGCTGTTTTATGTCCCAAATATGGTTGCTGAGTTGCAGTATGTTTGGTGTTTTTATGGGTGGGAAGGAATGTTTGAGTGCCAGATTATCCTTTATTCTCATCACCCAGGCATTACACGTTTCATTACCATTCTGCTGTGACAATCAAGACATCCATGTAAGTCTGCTGCAAATAACAATGTTCAGGTTGTGCCATCTCAAGGGATGCAATGATGACGCAAATGTCGTTGTAGCGTTAGTTTTTATTCAGATGCGAACAGGTATAAAGCATATGCTTTTGTGCCCTTTTTAACAGTATCCCTGATATTAAAGGAAATTTTAACTTATTTCTTTTAAACTACCATACCTCATTAATATTGTCAATACACATTTCCTATAATTCTGCACCGCAAAACCTAATTGCTTTTGTAATGAGATATTACTAGATATTATTAGCTTATCCTATGTACCCATATGCTGCTTTCTCTATACTTTGCATATAGTAGCCTATACGGCTTAGTAAAGTTAAGCTGTCTAGTACGGTCTATGTTTTGGATTATTAAGTAAACATGCAGAAAGTATCATTTCAATGCAGCTGTTGAAGGCAGTCATGCTTACTTTATAACTCTTGGTGGCATATGCTGTTATGTTTTTCCAACGTTCAAAACCGCCAACCTCGAGCTTATTCGTCATTTGATTTCTGACTACAGACAAATGGGTGACAAATTAAATCAGTCGGGGGACATCAATAACATCCATGTTTGATGAAGAAAGTTGGATTAGAAATTCTATAGAAAAAAGAGAATATTGGACAGGCCTGGGTACAGATGGACTAGCTTCAGCCACAAGATGTTTAACTGGGCTGGCTAGTATCTCAATAGGAACAATGAAAGTGCATTTAGATCTATTCGAAAGATGACCGGCTAAATACGATCAGGTGAAAGCCCACTCAATGACCGTGATGCTTGCATCGTTAAGGGGAAAGGACAACGGGGGACTGACCCATCGAAACAGCGATGGGGCGGGGCAGTATATTATGGTAGACCGTTTCCATCACCACATTAGTTCCACAGACTATTGGTCATAGATTATACAGGCACACTAAGGTTTCTGTGAGCTTGTGTTTGTCCAACACCTGAGACACTTAACCAACGCATGTCATTTAGGATATTCCATTAATGTCTTGGAGGATATATTTGTGATGTTGCTTAATTGAGTTCTAAGCAAGTGGGATCCTCCGGTGCTGAGAAATAAATACAACACGGAAGTGCCAACCATGCAGTTCATAGAATGGCCACTTGAGGCTGGCTGCAGGGTGGCAATCCCATGGTCAGTCCCCATAGACTACAATGTTAAAATGTCTGACTTTACAGCAAAAATAAACATGTTTATAGTCTGGTAAAAAACAAAACTGTTTGGTTCTCTATGGCCAGTCCCCCGTTCATGCCAACTGTACAGGGGGTGATTTTTTTTTTTTTAAACTCCAGTTAAAAATATATTAGCTGTGCATTTTCCCATTATAATTAATAGGTTACAGGAAAAGTTACAGGCCGAGTGATGTACTGTAACATTTAATTGTGCTTTTATTGTCGATTGTTGGGATAATAAATACCAACTTTCAAACTTTCAAACTTTCCTGCCGTTTCAGCTGGAATTATGAATTAAACCATGTGTTAATGATGCACTAAATGTCCAGCAGATGGTAGCAACATACCATGTATAAATGGAAATTCTACTGGATGAATCAGCTATAATCCTTGTTGTCATGTTTATACAGTTCACTTGAGTGCAAACTCCTGCAACAAAACACACTAACCACTTTCACAAGAGGGAGATACAATTTATTGAAACAAATGCATTAATCAAATTATTTTACACAAGGGAGTTCAACAATATATCGGTACACATCAAGTTGAAGTTGTCCATTATCAAATTCGTGGCAGTTTTAGACACTAAAACATTTTACGTTACAGAGTTTACATTCCTTTGTCTGCATCACTGCATTTTTTAACATTTCTATAATTCAGCATCTTGATCAATTTTTTTGATGAGGACGCTGAACTGCACATAACACGTGCCTGATATTTGAGCCTTTTGCGTTGGATTTTAGTAATCTGACACATGCTTTTGCTGCTACACAATCCTTTAGCCTATACTAAAATAATGTAATTAAGAAAACTTTATGTGGTATGGTTATTTTATTGGTGAACCTCTTTGGTCATCAGTGGTAGAAATACAAGCGATGTGACATTTAAAAAAAGAAAATTAAACATCTGGTGAGTGTCCAGGGAGGGAATACATATATGTGATAGATTTAGGCCTACTACATATACACTCTGGATATCTGTTAATCCTTTTCATCATTGCTGCAAACAGCGTTTGTGGCATTTTGTGCATCATTTTAGAAACAGAACAAAACTGACAATCAGATTAGTAAAATTAATGAAACAGTATTAGCCTATAAAGAATTACAATAATAAGCAAATATATCTTAATAATAGGCAACAATTATTATGTTTAAAAAATACTTATATATAATAACAATTACTGGGTGCTGTTATTATGGTTTAGGCTGTGATGTAGGAAATCTCTTCAGTGATAAAATGTCTGCTGGTAAACAAGACTTAGTTTTGGGTACCCAACCTATAATTTACAAGATGGGTCAACCCAACCCGTCTTAGTTCTTTGACTTTTTCTAAAATTCGTTTCAACTCCCAATAATACGTTTACAATCAGCAAAATGTGTTGTGTGAACGAACATGCACACAACCCAGACGAGGGCACTATTGCCCGTCATCTCAACAATGTCAGGTGTAATCTTATAAAAATAGGCTATACTGCCTGGTAACTGTGTTATTAAGATATATTGTTGAGATATTATCAGTGTAGCCTTCGTCGGCAAGTCGATGTTCACCAGGTGAGAAAACGGCACCATTTTCGTTGAGTGTAGCAGTACAGGCATATGACGGGTTGGACACACGGTAGGTAGGATTCGGGCTGTCGTCCTCTCAGCTGAACAAAGCACTTGTTCAGAGCTCTGCTGATTTTGCCGTCTCTACGGCAGAAAGCACTTGAGAGTTACGACTCTGTATAGGCTAGTGGGCGCACTCCACTCTAGCATCGGATATTTACGAGTAACTTTAATGCTCATGGTTTGAGGAACCTGTTATTCATTGTTTTTTCTTTAAACCTATCCTTATGCGAAACTAATCTCGACGAGAAACGGGATCGGGACGCAGTTGAAACACCTATCTTTCCCCCCTTCAAGCCTACTTTCAGGTAAGAAAGCTGGGCCAGCTCAGCTTTTTAAATCTCTCGAAGTAGATAAACCAAATAAGTGGGCCTATTAAAACCCGTTATTTGACTTTTACATCTACGAGGAATGAGGCAGAAATGTATTTTCCACGTGAATCGAGACTACAACTATAGGATTAAACGAAGAAGCAGGTGTTCACTTCACCCATGCCTTGTTTTAATTAACTAACATTTGTGGATTAAATATTAATTTAGCCGTAAATGCAAGGTTTTAGTTGTGATTTAATAACAAAACTGTCTGAAGCTAAGGACATTCCTATCCAAAATAGCCAACTCTAGCCTATATAGTTAATACAATAATAATAATAATAATAATAATAATAATAATAATAACAATAATAATAAAATAATTTATTTACATATAATTTAACTATTTACTCTCATATCAAATATTTAACATAATAGTAAATAGTGTAGGCCAATTACTGGCAAAGTATGTACAAATGCATTCAGTAGGCCTACTGTATAAAGCTATGCTTTTAAAATGTTCTTCAGCTTTCAGGTACAGCTATAGGCTACCAATCAGGGGTAAAGTCTATGGATAAAGTTAGTTTGATATGAATATAAACAAAAAATGTTCACTCACTATTGGAAAATACCTCAAAATCACTTTCAATAAAAGAAAAGAACATCAACACTATATGTACTATAGCAAGTATAACTAGGCATTTCACTTAATTCTTAATATACCCACTCATTTAGAAGTTCTGTTACAATAGAAGTACTGTTTTTGTATATATTGGTTCACATTTTTATGATTTCTTCTCGCATATATTCTGCACTGGCCCTGCAGTAAAGCTCCCTTCATCTACCCCCAGGGGTACAGTACATGATATAGTGCTCTGTACCCACATTGGAGAAACACCTGTAGGCAGAGCCCCCATTAACACAACCCAATGCTTCATACTAGTTATGCCTAATAAAGTGTACATATTTGACATGTATTAGGCCGTGATGTGACGTTTGTCTTTGCTTGAAGACTGTCGTTGTGTACTATATAAGGGCTCTACCTATTGGGTTGTGTTAATGGGGTCTCTGCCTACAGCATGAAGCATTGGGTTGTGTTAATGGGGGCTCTGCCTACCTACAGTACGAAGCATTGTGTTGTGTTAATGGGGGCTCTGCCTACAGCATGAAGCTTTTGGGATGTGTTAATGGGGGCTCTACCTACAGCACGAAGCATTGGGTTGTGTTAATGGGGGCTCTGCCTACAGCATGAAGCTTTGGGTTGTGTTAATGGGGGCTCTGCCTACATTGGAGCATTGGGTTGTATGGGAAGGGGGGGGGGGGTGGTGTCTCTGCCTACAGCATGAAGCTTTGGTTGTTTTGACAGAAGTGAGCCATGTGACTGGCTCACAGTGTGCTGCAGCAGGCAATAGAAGTTCTGTGTTTTTCTGGACATCAGCGTGGGTTGGGTGACTCTGATCTGACCCTACTACTGTACGTTACAACTGTGGCAGAGAACAGATGTCTCGGGCTGTGCAGTTAATTGCATTTTAATCCTGATTTAACTTTTGGCTCCTAACAATCACAGGAACAATATAACTGAGAGAAAGCGATTATTGTGCATTATTACTTATTTTGTCTTGTGCTCTGAATGACAGGCTCCCTTTCATCACACGAAGGGTGAAGTGTAAAATCATGAAAAGTAGTAAATATCATTTCACAGTTGAAGGTGTTTTCACTGTTCATTTGTTTCAGGTTTTTTAGGTGCGGTAAATACAACATTTTTCGGAAGTCAATGAGTAAACATATTAATAATCGCTATTTCAATATTAATAATCACAATTAATATTTATTCCATAATCAAGCAGCCCTAGTCTTATTTCACCCAGCCTGGAAAAGAAAACAATGGCAAGTCAACCTTCAGAGAACAACAGCTGTGTGCACTTTCAAACAACAATTCTCCATTTGAAACCATAGAACGCACGCCTGTTGCATCTCAGCCATGACAATGGCATTTTGGATTAGTCTTCAGAGGCAGCAGACTTCCGTGACTGTGCCTTAAGACTAGGTTGTAGTTCCAGGCAGTGTTCAGTCATCGGCAAAGACCTCTTCCCAGTACCCCCCCCCCCCTACACACACACACCCAGAAGACACCTGACATTCCAGCATACAAAAAGAAACCTTTGGTCTTTCTCCAGGCTACCTTTTTCGATGTACACAGAGGAGCTCTTGTCTGATGCCTCTCTGGACAGTGCCCCTAATTCTGACCCAATCCAACCCCTTCCCCACCCGCCCCCGCTTGATTCTATGGCAACACTGTTACTGGGTCGCGCAGCCTCGCTGAAAACAAAGGCAAGAAGTCAAGCCAACAGCGGCCAGGCTGTGTGTGTGTGTGTGTGTGTGGGGGGAGGGGTGGGGGGGGGTGTGGGGAGGAGGGGGGAGGGAGGAATGAAGGAGTGAGACGAGAGGGAAGATGTGTACTGTGTGTGTGCCAGGGGCTCACAAAGGGAGTTGAGTTATTGTCCCCATGCGGACTGAGCACAGCGTGTTTGTCTGGGCATCAGGGAGTCTGGTGGGGGAAGGGGGGGGTCTTGGTTGACTGGTAGGGGGGCGTGCCTTGGAGGGTACAGTCAAAGTCCTTTTTGGAAAGTCTCGCCATTCACGGCCATCTTTGAAACGCCCCGGGCAGTTATTTAGGAAGACTGTAAAGGCAGGTGTCTTACATTAATGCAACCACGATTGGTTAATTATGTTAATGCTTGGCAGTTATAAAGCAGACGATTGACTCTTTTTGCGTTACGTTGTGTGTTATTTTTTGGAGAGTTTCCTCCAACTACCATATTTGTGTTCATAATTCTCCCATAGAGCTCCATTCAAAATGAGTGTCATGTCTGCTTATTGTGTCTGTGGTGCAGTGCAAGGGGCCGCTTTCCCTTCAGTCCGAGCAAATGGCCGGTGCTTTAACTGCTGTATACACGTTCAGCGACATGCTGTGTGGGGTTTCTGTTATCGGAACCAGTGTGTGTGGGAAAACATAGTGTAGCGGTTTGGGAATTTAGTTCACCGTGATAAGGAATTTCTTTGCTGTATTGTCATCCAGTGTGTTTGTGAACAACACATTTTAGTACAAGAAGATCTACTTCACACATTGAGTTGGTGTAGAAAAATGACAGATTAGTTGTTACACTTTCCTATATAACTGTGCATATGTTAACTATTTAACCAGCCCCACTCCCTGTACACTGTAGAAGAATGGTCATTGTTAGAGCAGGTTACGTTACAGCCTTGAGTATCAGCGCAAGATTCATAACAAACACAAAAGTGTGTGTGTGTGTGTGGAGGGAGGGGGGGGGGGGTTGTTCCTGAGGGTGGGATGTGAGCTGTTCAAAGCCAGGCTGGATGAGGGAGCAACAGAAATAGGCAGCATTGTTGGCCCTGCTCTTGTGAGTCCTGGTACGGACGTCTCCACGCGGCCTGACTCTGGTTTAGAGAGCTCGCAGTTAAGGTCGCTGCCCTGTAGTGTGAGAGAGAGAGAGAGAGAGAGAGAGAGAGAGAGAGAGAGAGAGAGAGAGAGAGAGAGAGAGAGAGAGAGAG
>JAODLL010000019.1:2398593-2415839 GCA_026546735.1 Forbesichthys agassizii | reverse complement strand
TTGAGGACTCTCTAAGCGGTCTGTCTCCTCTATATAATGTCTCTGGTACTTCTCCCATAGAGTTCTATTGAGGACTCCCTAAGTGGTCTATCTCCTCTATATAATGTCTCTGGTGCTTCTCCCATAGAGTTCTGTTGAGGAACTATCTCTGTCTCTAGTCAGTCCACCCCTGTACATTGAAGGCAAGGCACCGCAGGTCTTTCCTAATGTTGACATCCATGCCCTGATGCTGACAGCAGTGGTGCGTGGAATATGTTTCATGTGGGACTTGGACTTGGAGACCCATTGTGGATGATGATTCACCTGCTATTATTCATTTAATCTTTATGATTGTTCAAGGTCTACATAACTAAGGTCTAATAACATAAGATAAACGCATCCGCTATGCTGACAAATTTTCATTACGAGTTTTGTTTACCAACATTTGCTTGAAATGGCTTGATGTGTTTTCCAATCAGACTTTTCATGTTATTATCCAGAACAGACAATTACTGTATACAGAACCAATATCTGTAAAAATGTAAATGTAAAATGTTTTCTGTCTATTGGTGAATCTATTTATTGTTTATCCAGTTTTCGGTTGCATCAAAGCAGTTACAGGTACATTACGGTAACGCCGAGTAAAACTAACAGTCGCCCCCTATTGCCTCACTTGAGCTTCCGGTCATCTTGTGTGTCCGCAGGAGTTTGTTATGGGGATCAAGGAAATGCCGCGACTAGCGCGTTTCATCCCCAAAATCATGCTAGCTATCACTGTGACTGCGTGCGACGAGGTGTACAGAAAAATAGCCTGCTGGCTCAACGATATGGGTGAGTTCCTAGCATGCCATGTACACATATGTATAGTATATTGTAACTGCTAACAAGAACATGCACCGAGTAAAACAGAGGTTTATTGTGCCTCCGCAGAAAACTACAGACTCCAGAGTGCCTATGAGAAAAATCTCATCATAAAAATGGTTTTTGTGAGTTGCCATTCATTGCAAGAGTGTATAACTATATTTGTATTTCAAATGTCACAAATTTCAATCAAAAAATCGTTTTTTTTACATCTTTCTTTTGGCAATGTTGACTAACTTCTGACTCTTGCAGTTTCAGTTTGTAAATTCTTATCTCAGCCTTTTCTACATTGGATTCTACCTCAAAGACATGGATCGTCTGAAAGAGGTAGGACATCGCCACATTTCACTGCCAGGCACTTTCTACAACCCATTAAAGGTCTCTCTCATCTCCAAGGTCTGGGGATCCAGCCATTACAAGCGTTTCCCTGCTCACATGCTGTTGTTTGCGCTTTGTCTTTTTGCATCCATCCTACCACCCCCTCACCATCCATCCATCCATCCATCCATCCATCCATCCATCCGTCCATCCATCCATCCATTCTCGTGGAAGATGGTCTTGGTGTTGTCTTTGTCCCGGAGCTTTTTGAGGCAGTTCAAGAACAATGTGTTGCCGTACCTCATCATCGAGGTCCAGATGCTTGTGGGCTCCGTTCCCTGTGACGGCAGTGCTTTGCTCAAATCCAAAGTATGACCCCCCCCCCCCTCCACACTTTTTTAGCAAGTAACAGCATTTAGCATATTGTTCGCACCAATTTTGTTTCGCTCCAGTGGGCCTAGCTTGTGTACTGTCTCTGCCTGTATTTACTATGACTTTTGTCTAAATATTTCCCTTCAACAGCTATACAAAGTTAATTCTGGGTTTCCTACGTTGTTATTAGTGCATCCCGGCACACAGCAGCTTCTAGGCAAGCTTCAGTTTTTTTGTTAGCAGATGTAAGGACAAGGGGGTGTCGTGCCAGAATGTGTATGTCTGCCGAAAACTGACCAAAATGGCACACATGCATTTTATGGGTTGTGTTCCCGCTCTGAAGATATTTAAACTGGTAAAATAGGACAGGAAAAATTATCATCTAGGACAAATACCAGGTGAAATAATTTTCTCAGCAGTCCTTTGCTACAGCACCATTCCCATTCATTGAACAATTACAAACGATACCATTGCCTATGGTTGTACATGGAGCGTGGTATTCACTTGTTCCTCTCTAGCCAATCCTCCTTAAGGTTACCTTGACTTTTCTGGGTTGCCTCTGTTCTATAAGGCAGCATTGTCATTATGTCCTATCATCTCTCTGTCTCCTCATCGCTCTCATTTGTGCCATGCTGGTTTCCACGACAACTAAACACAGTAAAGCATTACACGTTGGTTCAAGGTAACCTGGTTAAATGACTGCGGTGCCTTACTCCGTTATGATCAACTGAAAGATGAAAATGTATTCAGGTTAAACAGGCAGTAGAATTATAAGAAATACACAACTTAATCTCTAAACTAGCAGAACTACATCTCTTAACTCTTTGTGGTGAGGCTCATATCTTCTTTCTTCTTTTCCTGTCTTTATTCGTCATCTTCTTCCTTCTTATTTTTCCTTCATTTTCTCCTTCTCCTCCTCCTCCTGCTCCTCCTCCAGATGCTGGCCACTCTGCTCATCATCCGCCAGTTCCTCCAGAACATCAAGGAGGTGCTGCAGCCTTACCTGTACGAGCACCACAGGCTGAGGGAGCTCACCCTGAGGGCTGCCTGGGACCTGCTGCTCTCCGCCCTGCTCAGATATGCCCGGCTGGCGGCGGGCAAGGCCCAGGCCTCTCCCTCCGACCAGGCCATGCCCGGGCCCGGCCTGCGGGGAACCAGGCCTGGCCTGGGCCAGCCAGAGCGGAGGTGGGTCCACCTTGCCTTGTGTTCACCTAGCCTGGCTCCGCCCAGCTACACGTCAAGTCAAGTTTATTTATATAGCCCCTAATCACATTACAGTGTCAAAGGGAAACAAACAATGTTCCCTAACCCTACTGGGCGTAGACCTTTTGTTAATTTTGAAACTATTGGACAGCGCTGAACCAATCGGCGTTGCTACAATAGTTTCAATCGCCTCATCTTGTTCTCCCACCATTTTAAAAACACGCTGGACTTCCAACGTCATCTCACTAACCCACCTTGACTGGACTGCCAGCAGGGTGGGGGTGTGAACGCTAATGCCATCAGGGTTTCCAGACTCTATTCTCAGCGAATAGAAATTGGGCTGAGAGCAATAGCTGGGTGGAGCAAGACTATCCCCCCCCCGACAAGAAAAAACTTTAATTAAAAAGCTCCAATACAGAAAAAAAGTCAAGAAACCTTGGGAAGGGACCACAGAAGGCTGTTAGGATGAAACACGTGTTGATAGGGCAACAAGAATGAGCAATAATGGTAAATAGACTGCATTTATATAACACTATAACACAGGAGTTAGCAGGGTTCGAACCAACGAGTTCTTAATCACCTATCGCCCTGCTCTGCCACTCCACCACTTGCCACCCACCTATACATTACTACTGCTCTCAACTTCATTGTTTTCGCTGAGACTAGTCTGACATTTGCATTAGGAAAAGAGGCTATAGCAAGAAGAACTTTCAAATAATTAGATCGGTGCATCATTTCTAACCTTACACAATACAGTGCAGTACACGTCATCTTGTTTTCTTATCTTATAATGGTAGCGGAGGTCGTGATGAATGCGTGAATGACTCAGTGTCTTTTGGAGGGCACCGTGTTTGTAAGGAACAAGCGCTACCATTCCCCCCCCCCCCCCCGGCATCTAGGGAGAAGAAGTGTCTGAACGGCGGATGTGGAGCACCTGACGATGATGAGGAGAGAGGAGAGAGGGATGAAGCGGACAGTGGGAGGTTCAGCGAAGGAGAGACGGAGGAGGAGAGCCTGATTGACTGTGGCTTGAAACTGAGGAAGGTCAGCTTCATAGAGAAGGTATATACGCTGTAGCAGAACCACACACACACACACACAAACACACACTTATTTCTGAATGTGGAAGCAGAGCATTCAATAGGCTGCTGGACCCATACACAGTAAATGCATTACTATATAATATTGTATATAATCAGTGATTATTATGAATTGTTGTAATAAAATAAATGTGTGAATATAATGTATTCTTAGATATAATACACGGCAACAGCATAGACTGTATATAAATGGAAAAACCCTCCGTGATGTCACCCATAGCTTTACTCAAGATTTGAACACCGATTTGTGTTGGCTCTGGCCATCACCATCTTTGCAGTACCTCACTCCGCCTGAAACTATGCCCCCCATTCATTATAATGGGATACATCTATTGTAATATATTTTTAACTGATGAGTTATAAAATAATTTACCCCCCGTACAGTTGTCACGAACAATAGCTTTAAAGACCAAAAGCGTTTTTTAACATGTTTACAACTCGTTAAAAAAAAAATTGGATGTGTGGAGTCTATGGGGATTGACTCCCTACTGCAGCCATCCTCAAGCGGCCATTCGATGAACTGCAGGGTTTGCCACTTCCACGTTGTATTCATTTCTCAGCAACGAAGGTTCCCGCTTGGGCAACAGCCATGTTGTCGTATCCATTCCATAGATACTGAATAAGTGGAGGGAGGAAAGATTTGGCAAATTTATCAATAACCGTCTCTACAAGAATTCCACTTCCTCGCATACAGCGAGGCGGTGCTAATGCTAAATGCTGAGGCTAAATGCTAACGCTAATACTAATGATAAATGAGAATGCTAATGAAAATGTTAATGCTAAATGCTAATGCTAATGGTAATTGTAAAAGCTAATGCTAAATGCTAATATTAATGCTAATGTTAATGCTAAATACTAATGATAAATGAGAATGCTCATGCTAAATGCATATATAAATGCTAATGTTAATGCTAATGCTATTGCTAATGCAACGTGCACCGGTTAACGGCTGCTGTTGTTTTTAGGTGGACAGAAGAGCAGCCTGCAGCAGTCCCCAGATAGAGGACAACTTCATGGATGATGGGAGCCCCACCATGGTTGAGAAGGGAATGGACCCCGCCTCTGTGTTCGACATGTGCGACGACGACGACGACGACAACGACAACGACATCGACGTGAAAGAGCCGGGCGGGGGCGGAGCGGCGCCACTGGTCAACGCTACTCCTGCCCCCGCAGCCGCCCCACCGCCTTCTGGGACAGAGGGCTGTGCGTCCCTCCGACACCGGAAGAGAGGACGGAGCGTGGAGCGGGTGGAGCTTAAGTCAAAGAGGGAGTCGTGGATTGACCCTCCCGGCGAGCGAGGCAGTGCCGCCGCTCTCACCCAGGCGGAGATAGAGAGCTGCATGCAGACGTACGAGGTCAGTAGGAACGGAATGAGAGCGGCTCATGGTTGCCGTTGGTTACGTTCTCATATGAATTTATAGCCTGGCCATGTGACTGTAGACTATCAAGATCAATATAGTCTTTATAGGATACAGTCAGCAACCAACACATCATACCCCGTCTCCAAATATATTTATCTTGCCGTAACGTGTGACTGGGAAATGCTTTTCTGCGCATCGTTTTCCAACACGCTTTCCACAGATTTTCGTTACATAGTAGAAAGTATCTCACAACTTTTTGAATAATCCAAGACAGAATTCTTTCTTGCGTTTTGTCCCTCCCAGGACACCTTCCAGGACTACCAGGAGATGTTTGTGCAGTTTGGCTATGTGGTGCTGTTCTCCTCAGCCTTTCCCCTGGCGGCCATGTGTGCCCTCATCAACAACATCATTGAGATCCGCAGCGATGCCTTCAAGCTCTGCACCGGCCTGCAGAGGCCCTTCGGCGTCAGGGTGGAGAGCATCGGCCAATGGCAGGTCAGAGGCTCGCATTGCACCAGAGAGAATATATAGCGAAGAGAGAGGCGCCTTTGTACTATAACTGACTTCTGCGTTCGACTTTTGGAAGGGAAGTTGGTGGGCTGATCCTACAGAGTTATGTGGAAGATCCCTCTTTATGCAGATTACACGGCTGCATTCGATTTTCTCTAATTAATAATTCTAATTAATCATTTTTCACCAGTGGTATTTTACATTTGGATTATAATTATGGTAAACAAAAGTTTTTATAAAGGTAAAATATTACCTTTGCTATTGGTTTTGTAATGGGTTTGTTGACATAACTATTTTCAGTGTGCCTGTCTATACAGCGGGAACATTTGTAAACAGAAATATCCTGGCAAACAGAAGGGGTTGTTTTCCACCAACATTGAAGACCATTCATTCATTATAGACCATATAAGACCTGATACAATTCAAATTAATATATGAACTAAAGTTGGGTTTCACGGTCAGATGGTGCTACCAATATGCATTTAAAAATAACACAGTGAAATAATTCAGCACTTGTCATTTTCACCAGGCCAGCAGATCCTAGCTACAGTATACATATTACGGTGCAGCATAGCACATCTGTGTTGTTTGCCTGTGTCTCTCCTCCGTGCAGACGGCAATGGAAGCCATGGGTCTGATTGCCATCATCGTAAACTGTTACCTGATTGGTCAGTGTGGTCAGCTGCAGCGGCTCTTCCCCTGGCTGAGCCCTGAGATGGCCATCATCTCCATCGTCATCCTCGAGGTATCACACCATGACGAGCAGTGTTGGGCATTAACTGTTTACTAATTAGTAACTAGTTACTGTAATAACTTTTTTCAGTAACTAATTGTAGTGTAACTATTTACTATTTCTAAAACAGTAATAATTTACAATTACTAATGCTGCATTACTGCGTTACAAGAATGAGATTTCTGGTCCTAGCAAATTTTGCGTAAGCTAATTAAACCAACCTGTCCAATCATCTGGTTTGAGAGGCTGCAATGTTTTCACTTTAGCTGATTGTTGACTCCTAAGTTTCACATTATACTTTGAACACGCACAGAGAACGATATAGGTAGCGAAATGCAAGGACATATTTGTTGGATTTGACAAAAAGTTTATTAGCTTACATTTAGCCTGCGATAGCTTACTTTACCTTTAATGCCTAGCATTATTTGCACCACCTGGCTGACAAAAAGGTTCTCAACAGAGAGTTCCAAGCCTAGTGTGTAAAGCAGAGCAACTCATAAGGTAGCCTCAATGTAGGCCTACATCAAACAAGCGTCTTGGTTCTTCCTGTTTTACACAGTGTTCAGCGCTGCACACATTTCTCTCCGCACGTTTTTCCGACTAACAAATTAGTGTACTATTTCTGTCACGAGTTGTGCACTCTGTGGACTCTACAGCTACCGCCTGCATCTATATTCAGGCAAAGGTAAATAGCCTAGAGCTCTGTCCTGGCCTCATAATGAAGTCAGGTCTTGCACAGAGAGTGCTGTGGCCCAAATGTTGTTTTTGCATACGTCAGGTCTAGATGAAATCATTATTTGGCAGGCACTATGTGCAGATATATTTAGAAATATATTTTACTTTCATCCGATTCCTTTAACAATTTTTATTAACGTATGTAATTTCAGTATCATGTCATGTATCTTTATTGTATTCCTTTAACCATTCATAAACCCCTTAAGTTGCTAATGGTAATCTGACATAATAACAGAAAGTATAATGGAAACACCTTATGCACCTGTTTTAACTTTTATTTTATTTATTTTTGAATCTGATTCCTTTTTTTATTAATGGTGTTTCTTTGTATTTCTGTATTTGTTTATGAGAAGCACAACTGTGCCCGCATTCCCTCTCTGTAAAGCACTTTGAGCTGCAGTTCTGTATGGAACGCTTTACAAATAAAGATTATTATTATTATTATTATTATTATTATTGTTATTGTACTTTGTGAAATACATTTTCTCATGTACTTTGTTCCCCATGCCTGCCTGACTATCTGTCTGCAGCACTTTGCCATCCTACTGAAGTACGTGATTCACGTGGCTATTCCCGACATTCCTAACTGGGTCGGTGAGGAGATGGCCAAACTGGAGTATCAGCGTAGGGAGGCCTTCAAGGTAAGCCACCACAGCCGCCGACGTGTTCAGCTCAAGAGGCACGTTCCACTTTATTTTGATTGGACGCCAGCGTTTCTCGGCAACAGTGGGCGGAGCTACGCTCGGTGACAAAGTCGAACATTGAATCTCGTTGTCGATGTTTTCTCCATGTGTGAGGGAGCAACGAACATCCGTCTCTAAATGCCACCGCTGAATTAGTTAGTTATTGAAAAGTGCCGGTGACGGCCGTTTGGTTGCCAGCCACAACAAATGTTGCTATACTCCTGCTCTCGTTCATTAACATATCTGGTTTGCCGTCTGCCGTGTTCCATGTGAACGTCACATTATTGTCTCTGACGAACCTTTTCATCTCCCTGTTCATGAAAGACTTAACAATTACGGCTCTGATAAGACTTTATAATCTATTGTCTAGGTGTGATATTTATGGAGACAAGTAGTTGTTTCATGGAAACTAAAACGTCATGTCAAGATGTACTTCAAGTCATGTTTTGCTCGACGCCAAACACCACATCTGTCAAGAGAGGACAGGCAGAACTCAACTAACTGTCATTGTTGACCGCATTTAGCAAGGCATGCTTGGTGCTTGATTACAAATTATGTTGGCATTGAGTGTACTACAGTATAGTAGAATAACATAACAAAAATTCAAGACTGTAGCTTTAAGACTAGTTTAGTGTAGCCTACATTGAACTATGTCACATTTAACTTTTAGTACAGCACCAGTATACAGCTCTGGAAATAATTATGAGACCACTGCATCGGTTTCTGACTTTTTATGAAATGTATACAATTGTATTAATATAATATTTGAATTATATTACAAATATAACAAATATATATGTTTGTAATGTTTGAAAATATACATTAAATATATTTTAATGTATATTATCAAATATTTAAAAATATATATATTTGTAATATTCATATTTCTATTATTACATTATAAGTTATATGCAGTGGTTTATAATTATTTTCCAGAGCTGTACATAGCCATCTTGGAGTCACACTTCGTGTGGTAACTGAGGTATGTTCTTCAATGGTGTTATAAAGCACACACAACGATCTTATCTAGCCACAAGTTAATGTGCCTCATTTAGTTAGTGTTACATCAGTGACTCCTGCAGTCCCAGTGCAGGGTATGTGGTGTTATGAAAGTGTTTCTTTGCCTATATACTGCCATCTAGTGGTGTAGATTCAGCTGTGCCAGTCAGTGCTACTGTAACACCGTACCACTCCCAGTGAACATATTCATTCTCTCCCCCTCTCTCTCTCCCTCTATCTCCCCACCCCCTCCAGAAGCATGAGCGCCAGGCTCAGCATCACTACCAGCAGCTGCAGAGGAGGAAGAGGGAGGAGGAGGAGCACCAGCGTCAGGCGGAGCACCTTGCCCGTCGCGAGAGGGAGCGTGGGGAGGACGGCGGCAAGGCGGGAGACTCCTCCTCCTCCTCCTCCTCCTCCTCCTCGGGGGAGCACCACCACGACAAGGCCCACGGCGTAGGTGGGGGCAAGTCCCGGTCGTCGGGCGGAGGGGGAGGGGCAGGGGCCGGCGCGGCGGACAGCAAGCCCAAGCGGCCCAGCTCGCTGCTGGCCAACAACAACGTGCTGAAGCTGAAGCAGATCATCCCGCTGCAGGGCAAGTTCTCCTCGGGGGGCGGAGGGGGGGCGCGCTCCCCGCAGTCGCCCACGGGGGGCGAGGCCAAGCTGCCCGGCTTCCTCAGCTTCAAGTTCCTCAAGTCGCCCGAGAGCAAGAAGGACGCGGCCGCTGCCTCCTCGGTCACCGCGGCGACGGCGCCCGCGTCCTCGGCGACGACGGGCGGCGGCTCCCAGTCGCCCAGCAAGGCCTTCAACCCCGGGAAGCTCTTTAACTTTGGCAAGACGCCATCGTCGGAGGCCCCGGGCGGGGCGGGGTCCAACGGAGCCCAGCCGCCCCGGAACGGGGAGGGGGCCGCCTCCCGCTCGGACCTGAACGGGGTGCCGGACGAGATCCCCTCCCCCGCGTCGGCTGGGGGGGAGGGGCCCCAGAACGGACACCCTACGGACTCGGACCCTCCGGCGGGCCCCAAAGCCTAGTCTAGCGCTCCCCCCTTTCCTCTTTTCACCCCACCCGGACTGACGTCAGGGTGTCCACTGCACTGTGTGATGTACGGGGTGTTTACTGTGAGGCCTGAGCTGCCCTTCATGCTGTCAGAGACCACACGTCTGCCCCCTAGTGGCGAACGTAGGAAAGGGAAAGAAATCGTAACAAAAAAAAAAAGAAAAGAAAATATATAAGAATAAGCTGGTGCATATTGACTTGTGGTGTTGCCCAGACAACACAGGCTTCATGGGAAAAGACATAAGCCCTTACTCTCGTGGCCCCCGCACATGCACTCATTCCTAAGCGCACGCGCACACACACACACACACACACACACACACACAAACATACATACGAAGCCGTCCTTAGTTTGCAATACATGAAAGAAATGCATGAGCTGCATTTCTGTACTTTTTAAGCCTTTAAAGCGGAGAGCAGTGTACATCGTTGAGTCCTTTTAGTCACAAATTGTAATGGCAATTTTCCATCTGGTCCGAAAACAGTCTAGTCATGGAGGAATAAGCTAAATTACAAACATGTATTACAATTCTGTGGAAGGAATCACTGTTTTTTTGGGGTTTTATTTATGTCCAGTTCTAACAGAGAGCATTCTTAGCCATTAGCTATCAAATTTTAAGTAGGCGGTAATTCTGATTTTTTAAAATCTTTTTTTTTTATCTCAGTGGAAGATTGTAAGCAATATGAGTGAGTCGGTGTTTAAGTTCCCAACAACAAATCTTAGAAAAAACAACAGCGGAATGTGTCCCATGTCAGATGTCTCCTCCCGTGTTTTATTTTAAAAGCAAGGGAGTTGTCAGGAAAACACAATTATTATTGTTTTTAAAGTATTCTTTCAATATTGTATTCCTTGGGAGTTCTGGATGGTTTATGTGTGAGACAATACGACCAAATAGCACATCAAGCTGTCACCTCCCCGCCAAACCCCCACCCCCCACAAGGTAAAGCAAAGGGGTTATCAGGCAGCCTGTCGCGTAGTATTGATCGTCCAAACTTGCCAATGAATTAGACGCGCCTTTACGCACGCGCCACTCCTCGCATCAAACTCAAACGAGGTGTAGCGCCTCTCGAAAACCCCAAGCGTCAGCAGTGTCTGCGTTTATATATATATATATATATATATATATATATATAACAACAATACGCGTGATCAGCAAACGGTTTGAACCTAGACACCTAGAACCTAGACACACAGGTGGGGAGGGGGGGATGCGTTAGCTCGGAAGCACTCTGACTCAGAGCTCTAAGTGTAAATGTTTTATAATCGCTTGAGGGAAATGCAAGGCACAAATCGAGGAGTGTACCTTTAAACGTGGCCCTGGTCTGTCCCGGCCAGAGTGTGTAGAGGTAATATTTGCACTGGACACCCCCCGATGCCCTGCACCGAAACAGGGTTTTCTACACGAGAAGGGAGTTGGGTGGGTAACACCAGCCTGCCTGCCTCATAACATTATGCAAAAGCTGGGTCGCTTTCTTTTGACCATTTAACACTAGAGATGCTTTGTCAACCTCATATGTATGTATTTCTTTTTTTAAACTACTGATTTACCTTGACCTACTTTATGTTTATGTACACATACCGTTTGCTGTATTACATTATTACAGTGCTGAGTGTGTGAGAAGTGTTTTCTTCTTCAACCAAAGCAGTCCATTTCTGATTATATGAGACTTTAAGTCAGTATTTAAATGCTGTCTGTAATATATTGTACATTACAGAACCTGGCAGGCAATTTTGTGTTACCGCTCACTTCTCTGCTTGTCCTACGGGGTCTTCTGAGAGAGGGGCGCCAGAGAGCAATGAATTAGCTGAGAGCCGAATGAAAACACGTTTTTAAACCCCTCTGGCCATTAAAATAGGATCCATTGACAAAGCATTGGATGGCTGAGGGTCACAGCTGGACAGTCGAGTGACGGACACATTATCTATGCATCTCCACACCATTGTCTCTGACAAAGGTCTTTGCAATAACGCTATGAGTTTTAGGAGACCTAGTTGTGCTTAGACTAGCCTCGCAACGCTGTCATTTTTAGGACATCAATCTCCCCACTCGCCTCTTTTGCCAACATAAAAACAAATGTGCCACACACACTCATTGTATTTCATTATATTTGTCATGGTTCTCACAGTCGGACTTGAATACGATGTCTTCTTTTTATTCTCTATATCATATTCAAGCATATAAATTCATATGTTGGTCACAAGAGAAGATACAATGTACTTCCACAGACAGGCAAAATGTTTTATGAAATCTCCTGACTGATTAAACGCAATAAGGACAACAAAAAAACAAGCAATTTGTTTGGTACAATAATCATCTTTTTCATTAGTGAAGTGAATGGGTAAAAGGCTGAGGGAAAAATATTTTAATGGGTATTCCTATTTATGTATTTGCTGGAAATTATTAATAATAGCTATACAGAACGTATTGCTTTCTCACATTTGCATTGAATTCAAGGGAATTGTTTTGTTGCAATTAGCCCAATATACTGTGTAAATTGTTAAAGATGGCGCAAGTTCAAATGAGAATTCAATACAGCAAATAGCTTCATACAATAATGTTTCATAGTACCTTAGTTAAACCCATAGTGTAGTTATTCCTGATTCTGGGAAAAATCTAAATTCCTAATTGCCAATTGCTCAATTATTTCACCAAAATGTAAAATTCTAAAGTCATTTTGTCTTGCAACATTTTGTTCGAAGTTCCCATTTTTATGAAGCATTTAGAAACATAAAGCCTCATGTTAAGCCTGTGAAATGATATTGGTTGGCTGCAGGCTTATTGTGTATATGAATGCTATCAGAAGTGATTTGGAATTAATGGAATATGAGTAAATTAAATTATTCAAGGTAAAATGGTGTTTTGAAAAGGGGATTCTCGCGAGTTGTGTAAGAACCTGTCAATAAATTCAGACGTAACACATCTACATGAAAGCCTGAATGAAAAAATAAATACATCCTTTGCTCTTCCAATGTACCACTGTACAAAAAGAAATCTTTTCAAGAAAAATACAATACTGGGAAATGGGTCTATTTATTTATTTTAATTTATTTTGTCATATTTTTGTAAGACCGAAAAAATAGATAATAAAACAATTTCAAATGTCATGTGTTGAACTTTTTCCACCAAACACATTAGCCTTTACATGAACTTAAATGAAGCAAAGCAAACCAAATAATTGAACATACTGTATACACTACAGTGGATTGAGAGCTGTCTGAAATGGTTCACTCTAACAAGAAGCTTTATAACTTAACAAATGAGGTGTGGCTATCCATATCCTGCAGATGCACCATGTGGTACTGACATAATTTGTGAGACCTAAATCCTTTCAACATACATCCAAGCTGTACACAATTGCTGGTACTTAGTAAAACCATAACCATATATGAAAACAAAAACTTAGTTGCAGTCCAGTTTTATTCCATCAAATCTAAAATGGAACACATCAGACCTTCACACATAAGCCATGGCAAGGCTTTTGGTGTTGTAGAACAACTGAGGGCAACTGGAATTAGTTGCGGATACCTATGTTCTGCGGTCCATGTCAGCTCACAAAACCACTTAAACCCTCCATGCCAGGGGGTGCCCAATCCTGGGGGACCCCATGCCTGCATGTTTTAGTTGTCTCTCTGCTCTAACACCCTTGATTCTAATGAATGGGTCGTTATCAGTCTCTGCAGAAGCCCATTCATTTGAGACGGGTGTGTTGGAGCATGGAGACATCTAAAACATGTAGGGCAGGGGTCCCCCAGGACCAGGATTGGGCAGGGGTCCCCCAGGACCAGGATTGGGCAACCCTGCTCCATGTCTACCGAAAGCCCAGCTCTCAAGCAAATACCATTGAGGGTTGTGGCCAGGGTAAAACCCTTGCACATACAGGCAACCTTTAGTATCCAATACACAATGAATAAAGAAGCCTTCTTCATCCACAACCAATTCTAGTCAGTGGCTCTGGGATTACTTTGTGCAGACATAACAACCACATGAGGTCAAAATAAAACAAAAAACCCCAAAAGGTGGTATCATGACAGTTACATAAACAAAAAAAATGTGATCAATAGACGTGTCTTATGTTACAAAAAGGCAAATACAATGTTAATTTTATTGAAACTACATCTGGCTCTGGCCATTATTTACACACATTTTTCTGCTCTTCTGACACGTCATATTGATATCATTTTTCATTGCACTGCAGTGCATTAGAAAACTAAAATTTTAAATCAAGACTGAATATTTAGAAACATTTTTAAAACACCAGTTTTCCTGCATTATTTCTACCTAAATCATTGAAAGAAAAAAAAAAAGAAAAATATTCACAGATAACATTCACAAAAGAAGCCTTTGTTTAGCCAGCCAGTCAGTATTTACCATGGCAAGCCAGAGGACAGATGTAAAAACATTACAACCCAACATTTAAGGAACGCACACGAAACCAAAACTGGAACAGAAACGTGCATAATAACCATGAATAGAATTAATTAATATTGGTTATTGTAGAATAGTATCTGACAGTGTGCCGTTCACAGTGCATTTTGGAGTTGTTTGAAGCAAGTGTGGATAAAACGAAGCTACCCGACCATGTGGTTTCAGGGTGGGCAGTGAAGCTGACAGTGGGCACCGTGGCTGGCAGGAAGCTTGTTGCCAAACATAACATTAGTTAGAATTTAAAAATAAACAAACAAAATGTTCTCCACCCCAAAAGTTCAGCAGATACACTTGATGCTAAGTTTATGACACACGGCTATGCTAGTAGCCACAAACCACTAAGCGTAGCATACAGTCTGTGTTGTTGTCATATCTGTCAAGTCTATCTCTGACACGGGCCCAGCCATTCTAACAGATCATTTATCTTCATACATACATAGTCAGTGTACTCAACAATGACCACACACACACACACACACACACAACTGCCACATATACAGGGTATGACAAAATAAAGGCAACTCCAGCGCACAAACCTGCTTAATACAAATCAGCAACGTTAATTTTTCCACTACACTGGTGTCAGTCTAGTTGTCAATGCTAATGTGGAGGACTGTTGTTGTGGAGGATTGGTTAGGGAAGATTTTTAATTGGGCATACGTTAAAACGGGCGCACAAATGCTTGTGGAGTTATAGTAAATTCCTTCGTTCGGCTCTCAAAGGGACAAGGAAAAGTAGAGTCAAACTGTTTTGCTGGGATTCAGAGACCTCTCTTTTTTGTGATGTTCTAGCGTCAATTAAACTGAACAATAAAGAAATGAGTTTTCTCTCTCAATAAACCCCCCTCCATACGCCCACCTGCTATCCTGGAATTTAGCATTAAAGTTCATAAGAGGAGATGGACTGAAATCTGAGCTATTTAGACCTAGTGGTACAGATTTCCCCATCAACCTACGCAGCCGGACAAAACAAAAGCAGGCCCTGCAGAACCGCTGCAGATGTTACATTTGGGGTTTCCTTTACATTGGCTATATTCTGTAAACAAACACACAGAGCAGTGCACGCACACACACACCCTTAGGAGTCATCATTCATCTCTTGGCTATCTGTCCTGGCAATCTTCCTTGGGGGCGCAGGGCTGTCGCCTTCCGCTTGCTCCTGTTCCCTCTTCTTCGCTGCGTTCTTCAATAGAAAGGAGAGGGACAGAGTTAAAAGGGTATTGGAAGCTAACACACTTCGCATTTTGCTAGTTTACATTTCACTGTGCGCGTTGAAAAAAAAAATAAACATCTGCTACTTCCACACAGCCCTGGCTCCGTAAATTGGACCCCGAACAAAGTGGCGATCGACAACAATGCTCTAGGCTTCCCAATGCGTTTCTAGTGTGTGTGTGGGACTGAGCTATTGACGGAACACGCTATGGCCTTGAAGGGAGAGGTGTTTTATGTTAGCAAGCGTTGTTGAGAATAACTGACCCTACCTTTAAGCCTGTCATGCTAACTACATTGAGCTACCTGCTGACGCAAACTGACTGTAGTGCACATACGACAAACACGCTCACCTTTTTGTCCCACTGCTGATGAAGGTACCGCAAGAGAATGTTGGTCTTCTCCGTTACAATGACTACAAACACACACACACACACACGTGATTAACGCAAACTCAATTAACGGAGGGTTCACAAGATCTTCTGCCGCAGAATCAGTACTTCCTGACGCAGAATCAGTACTTACTCTGTTCTGAAGGATATTCACGCGTTGGAAGGTAAACGGAGGGTCTTCGGTTCTGAAATCAAAAGGACAAAAAAAAAGGTCCTAAATAAATCAGTCAAAAAGGCGTGCGTATCATTTTGTGTCTAAGATTGGCCCTGTGAAACCAGCGACAAAACATTGTGGTATGAATAGAGCTCATGCCACTCCTGTACCAAAGTGCCTTGAGTTCCTCTCTGCTCACACCCCCCGCTCCCCCTCCATAGCCCACACAGCCTCTGCCCTGCACCCTTCGGATGCCCACATTCAAAGGCATTTGATATCACAGACCACTGTTACACGGTGGCCCAGTGTATAGCGTGTGGCCTCAAAGCTAGATCCAGGTCCAGGGTTTGAACCCCAGCCGACCCGGCCTTTCTGTGTTGAGTTTGCATGTTCTCCCCGTGTCTGCGTGGGTTTCCTCCGGGTGCTCTGGTTTCCCCCACTAGCACAAACAAGTCAGGTTCACCCTCCAGTCAGTGCTGTTGACCAGACACTGGCATCAATCTGGAGTCGGTCCCCGGGCGCCGCACGAGTGGCTGCCCACTGCTCCCTTCGGGGATGGGTTAAATGCAGAGAATGAATTTCTCCTAAGGGGAATTAGTAAAGTATGATTTCTTTCTTCTTCTGTTCACAATAGCTATTTCCCACAACCAATGTTTTGTGGCCAAATTTGCACTTTTCACTGGCTCAGATATTCCTTTTTATTGCTGTGAGGAAAACTGGTCGTGGCTCTTTTAAATCCAAAAGCATCCCCTGAGATGTCAGACAGAGATCACCAAGGGCATTCTCACACAAATAGCCAACAGCAGAAAAATAAAAGTCAGCCCCATAAATCACATGACGCCATATTCACAGCAAATGCTGATCCCGGGAACGGTCATTTCAAATTGAGTGCAAACTCTGCCTGGCTACTCTTTAACCCCTTAACATTCACCGTCTTGGTTGGGGAAGTTGTGTTGTTGACATGTTTAAATTAAAAGGTGTTCTTCATGCTATACACCGTTAGAAAGCTATAAATCTTCCAATTTGATTGATATAAAATAAATAAAGATACGATTTTAACATCAGCTACACTCAACAGATATGTCAGACCACCACCTGCAAGAAAAATTGAAACAACTCACCATCTAAGCCTCTTGGTAAAACCCTCATGTATT
>JAODLL010000019.1:2345166-2375654 GCA_026546735.1 Forbesichthys agassizii | reverse complement strand
AATGGGGGGACAAGGAGGATGGGCGGGGGGGAAGGGGGGGGTTATTAGTGAAGCAGCTGGGGGTTTAAAAGGGGGATTCTCATCCCGGGAATAGAAAGAGGAAGCGCAAAGGGAATGAAAGGAACCTTTGAGGAGCGGGAAGGAGACACTGAGGAAGTCACTAGGAAGAAAGTCGTGTCCATGATTACAAGAAGTGGAGGGAGCCCGTGAAAGCTCACCCGAGGCTTCCCGTCTGAAGCCCTAACTGCAGCACCAGTAGTAGCAGTGGGTGTGTGTGTGTGTGTGTGTGTGGGGGGGGGGGAGAGAAGACTAACGATGGAGGGGTACAGATTCCACTGAAGCAGCCCACTCTCCCATTCATTTTAATCACTACGCAAAGTCAAGTCCAAATGTGCAAGCGGCCGTGGATGTTCCTCAGACCAGAACCCAAGATAGGGGGACACAGAGCGAGGAACAAGAAAGGCAGGACTGGGCCAATTACTCCAGAGGCTAGCGTCTGAGACCAGACAGAATAGCAAATGGAGGGAGAGAGGGGAAACTTTACTGTGCCTGAATAAACCTTTGGAAAATCTGGCTTCCAACTCAAACCACTTAAGATGACCCCCACCCCCCCCCCACCCCCCTCCCACACACACACAGCTGAACGCAGCACAGCGCATGTACCAATCAGACGCTAGCAGCCCAAACAACAACACCGCCAACATCAAACAAGACTCATTATTTCGCTGGCAGAAGCACGGCCCGGACTAATAGCTGGGCCTGCTTTCAGAGCACAGAAAGCGTCTCATGTTCGCCTGCGCCGCTTTGGGCCGCGTGGGAAGGGGGGGGGGGGATCCGTGTAACTGATCAAGCTTAATGTGGGTGCTCACATCTACCATTCCATATTTAGAAGAATTAATAAGAATAATTAAAAAAAAAAGATATATCTTACTGGGCTGCTGTGGACTTCAGTGCGTGACGTCATGACAATTGGTCAGCGCCGTTTTTCGCCACGCATAATTATTATTATTTTTCTTCTTAAATAAGGGGAACGAAGGCAAAAGAGGAGCGCTGAGGTCTTTGGGGGAGGTAGCGAGGCCAATGACCCATAGTTCTGGTTGGAGACTATTTATAGCCCCCCCCTTTACATTTATCACTTTCAGATTTTATAGGCTAATGATCATTTCCCTGTAGAAGTAAATAGCACAGTACAAATGGCCATGGCATCATGTGCGGCCTACGTTGATTTATCCCCCCTGCTATCCACGTAAACTAGCACACTGTGTGTGTGTGTGTGTGTGGGGGGGGGGGGATCTAACATAGCGGCGAAAACACATCTGCACCCTGTATCACCCAACCCCGCATGAACCACGCCATCCCATTGACGACAGCTAAGCGCCCTCGTCCGTTGGAGTCTAGTGTGCGCGTGCACGTTACGCATGCACACCTGTGCGATTGTCTGCCCTCCTCCCGCTATTCACGGACGAGAAGGGGGGGGGGCACGAAGGCAAAGAGCTCAAGCACATGCAGGTGTCAGACACCTTTCTTCCCTTTGCTCTACTCCTCCTCCGTTGGTGCCGTGTGTTGTGAAGACGAGCTGGCACGCAGCTAAAAGCCCCCCCCTCCCAATCCACCCCCTGGACTCATTGTGTTGCCCACCCGTGCGCTGGAGCACTGATGACTCTCTTGTGGTGAGAGGAGGGCAGGGGATGGGGGGGGGGCTTCTTTTGTGGCGCGCCTGTCACTTACAGCAGGTGTCTTTGCAGCAGAAGGTAGGGGCCAGTCAGCCAGTCAGCCGAGGCTACCAGGCCACTCCATCCAGCGTCGCTTCGTTAGCGCTTAGCTTTCCGTTTGATGTGCTTATTCCGTACGCCAGGGGAGGAGGGGTGGGTGGGTGGCACAGGCGAACCAAAAGGGATGCTAATAATCACTTGAGAAACAAAACACAACCCGCTCGCGCTTGTAGAAAAGGTAAACTCCAATTTTAATGATAAAAGCCAAGCGGCGGACAGCCACAACGCCGGTGGACAAAAGAGCTGTAGCCGCGATAGTCGCTGTGCTTTCTCTCCATTTACCAGCAGCCCTGTCTTCCTGGGGGGAAGGGGGGGGTGAGTAATTCACACTGCCAATCATTATGCCCACTATACAGATCTAGGGCTGCCCCCGACTCAGAATTTTGTCAGTCGAATCGTATATAGCTGTTCAATACGATGAGTCGACGATTCGTTCCTTTTAGTTTTTCTTTTTTTACTAGCCTAGGTTAGACTACCTTGCAATCATAAGATCCACTGCCGCGAGTTTCAGTGATGATTTTGATCAGATTAACAGTCAGATGCAACAGAGTCATGCAGTAGTCTGCCTATTGTGGCAGAGCCTAGAACTGTAAACAGTAGTCTACTGTAGGCCATTTTGTGGTACACACAAATCGACAGCCTGCCGGCCACTCCATATTAACTTGGGTCCATGTTTACAATAACGTAGGCAGCAGTTTGAGTGATAATAATAACCGTGTGTCTTTTGGACAGTGGAAAGACACGCGATTTCAGTTTCTTGTCTAAATTAAAAGTTAAAACTTCAATTCTTCATGGGAAAGTCATCTTAGATTGGGATAATGGCATAAAGTAAATGTCATGAAGATAATTCAACTCATCGACTTTCAGCGGGCAGCACAAGACAAATCGCCGATTGTGTACAGCGAAGGTGGTTTGCGTAGAAGAAGAATACAGTATGCAGTTAGACACAGAGGTCGCGTTAACCGAAAATATTACGTCATTGATTGAATATTTTTTAAAATGAAGGTAAAATGTGAGGGCCGTCCATCAGTTTGACAGATAAGACTGAGATAACAAGTCTTGAAGCAGGACGCCAATTTCATAGCCTTCACTTGCTTGTTGAAACTACGCTGCGATCATCACTACAGCGAGTGTTTGTACATAATAGGTAAGAGGATTTTAAAGCAGGGCATTCCAATCGAACTCTATATTTTGAACTAAAAAAGGCGTCGACACCACCCTTCGCTAAGGTGCAGTGATGTGAGTTAAGCGGCCGGCAACTCTAAAGCCGGTTGTAAACAAAACCACATGTTAAAGTTTTCTCTCAAATGGGATGAATCTTTGACTGAGGTTAAATTTGTAGTCTACTACGGTTGGTTGGACGTCTTGGTTTCATTTCTAGGGGTGCAAATGTGCACCAATCAGTGTAAATATAGCCATTGTGCCTAAACAGGCACTGGAACTTTATAGTGCGACAGGAACGTTTGCTCTGAGAACTCATTTGAAAAATTGGATATTCGAGAAACACACAAAGGTAGGGAATTTAATTTTAACATAATCGTGGAACAATACAAAGCCCGGCCGAGGCATCTGTTCTCCCTAAAATGTCCCTTTTGCATTTTGTTGAATTTACATCAGACTACGTATCTGCCCCACAAATCTTCTGATCACCAGCCACTGCATGCTATACGGCCTGTGCATATTCCACATATTTCAGGTTTAGTTTTTGCAGATTACATTAGCCAATGTTTTAATTTTCCAACATGAGCGTCATGTTTTTCTTAAACCGAAAGCAAGTGTGGCATAATATTGATATTATAGTCATCGACAAGGGAGACACGAAGAGAGGTAGTTGTAACTGCCCGAACACGGAAACATTTTTAATTTCTCACCAAATTTCTCACCAGCAAAGCGTGTCTTCAAAACTAAGACAACATGACAACTGTCGCAGTGGCTGGCTGTGAATTATAACAACTGATGTGCCCCACTGCCCCTACAATATCACTGAAAAGACTAAGCTACATATGGGTTTATTTTAAATCAATCTGATTCTGTCCTGTTAAACAATGCTGTTTTATTAAAGTGTAAAATGGAGACAAACGCGAAACTAAAAGATGTAAAAAATCAACCGTTAAAAGGAGATTATGACAAAATATTTTCAACCCTGCCCGTCAAAATGACGGACAACAAAGTCTACCGCAACCACTGGTGAGACACTGAGGTGAAGTGGTTGCCTGGTGAAAGAGGCCACTAAGCATTTAGGAAAGGCAAATTGGGGATTTGCCTAACCCTGGAATAGAAAGTGGAAGCAATCACGTAAATAACTGGAAAACAATTGTTTTCTTCTAGGTGTATGGTATGTGCAAGATGTGTCCTAAGTGCTGAGAATGTTTGTGTAAAACACAATTTCAGTAGATTACTAGTGGTTCCCATGTATTAAAACATTTCAAGGACAGACTTGGACTAAATCACATTTTGCTCAGGTCTACCACTCAGAGATTCGGTAATTAAATCATATTAAAAAAGAACCCTTCAGTTGAGCATTAACCAGACATTTGCATTCAATATGTGCGTGTTTCACAATTAAAAATGTGTAGCAGGTCAATATTCCATATCCTTTATATGACTTAGCACACACAGCGCCAAGTGGCCTGCAGCCACCTATCACCGGGGCGTGCCACGCCACAACAACACAAGGAGGCCCTAGCCATGTCGCTGACTGACCACCAAATTAGCTTCATCACCCCTGGCAACTGGATATGAGATGTGACATCTTGCTCCAGCGGGGTCGGGGCAGAAGTCGCCTCCGAGGCCAGAGGTTAAAGTAGAACACGCAAGAAATGCAATGATTTTATTGGGGGGAAATGAGGGAATGCTGCCATTTCTTTGATCTTTTTTACGAATAAAAGGATTGCTTTGCTCTTTGTTGTTCTAGTCGTGATGCTAAACTCCGTGAATAGCAACATCTCTCAGGGCAAATGTATGCCAGTACTGGCTGAAATGTCATTACTACAACAACCACAGCAGCAGCAGCAGCTTCTGCAGAACTTTGTGTTTAAATAAGGTTCCAATAGGAATGTAAAGAGCCGTTTAATACAAACCTCGAGTGCAGACACTACCAAAAGACAGCGAGTGCTTACAGGTACGTGCGTTCGTACGTTTAAGCAATATTTATTTACAAAGCGCCTGTCACAGTGAAGGGTTAACAAAGTGCTTTCCAATAAAGTGCAAATTAAATACAAATTAAATACAAAAAATAAAAAGCTTGTTAAAAAGAAAACAGTCTTTTCCACCAAGTGATCACATAATCCAGAGTCCTCAAGGTGAGTTCCAGAGCCTTGGGGCCACTGTGCCAAAAGCATTGTCACCTCTTGCTTTAAAATGTGAAGCTAAACTAATTTCCAGGGCAATACAATTAAAATGGATCTATACTGCAGGTGATATAGGTTTGAATGAAGCTACAGCAGCAAGTCTATGCCATTTTACAGTATATCCTGTCTAATCCTACAGCCTTCCCCTGGTCTTCAATATAACATCATCATCATTCAGTGCGTTTACATGGACATGAGTATCCCGGTTAAGACGTTTATCCTGGTTTTGATTATATTCGGAACATGGTGTATACATGGAACAGTATCACGGTTTCTTTCTGAGTGCACCACCTAGCAACACCGGGCTTCTCAAAGGGTCTTATTTCAGTTGCTGAAATCGGGATATGGCATTTACATGTGCAAATACAAAAACAGGAAACTTAAAACCCTGATCATAACCGGGATACTCCATGTAAAAGCAGCGATTGTTGAGGCCTCAAAAACTGTAGCTGGAAGCCAAGGAGAGAGCTATGGCCGAATGACAACCACTCCTGTCTGCCTGCACTGTGGGGAGCGCAGGATCTGTTATTTTGGATTTCCGCATCTAGGGGACACACATGCACATCTGGCACTACACACCCAAAACCCACTAGACTCCCACATATATATTTTTTAAAAGCAGAATCCACCCCCTCCCCACACACATCCTCGTGGCTGTATGGAAACAGATACGTAGCGTCAGCGTTGGACTCTGTCTAAGAGGAAATGACAAGAGCAAGATGTCTAAATCATTAGTAACATGAGAGGAGCAGTTCCCAGGCATGTGGCTCTGTGCAGCCCAGCGTTAGCGGGGGCCAACCGTCGAGGAGATCGCCGGCCGTCCTCCAGCGTCTGGTAACGCAACCGCACAAGGCCCTGACCGCAGCAGGACCCCAACAGAACCCCAGATGAACCCCAACAGAACCCCAGATGAACGCCAAAAGAAACCCAACACCACCACCAATAGGACCCAAACAGAACACTAACAGAACCCCAGATTAATACCAGCAGGACCCGAGATGAACAGAACCCCAGATGAACACCAAAAGACACCCAAGAACACCACCAACCGGACCCAACCAGAACACTAACAGAACAACAGCAGGACCCAAGACGAACCCCAAATGAACTCCCACAGAACCCCAACAGAACCCCAGATGAACCCCCACAGAATCCCACATAAAGACCAGATTAACCTCACCTCCACACTGTCATTCCTGCAGCCATTAAGTAAAACAGGCAATACACACACACACGGGCAAATAAGGCACACACTCGCAACGGGTTCAAAGGAGCGTGGCTCAAGACTGGGCTCTCAGTGTTTGTGTGTCACAATGCTCGAGAAGGTGATGCTTCAGGGTTCACTGGCACAAGCTTGTATTGTCATCAATTATGGTATAATATTGCTTGCTTATTATTTTACTACCCGTCAGGCAGTAACAGTATTTCAGATTAAATACATTTTCCAGGCAATTTTGCTATAATTCGATTTGTCAGATTTTGCAGCAAACTGACAAGGTACAATAGTATGCAGTCATTATAATTAAATGGCTAATTTTGACACAGAGTTTTACATTTTCTTACGTCAGATTTATAAATCACAAAAAACATGACTCCAGTGTTTTGCTAGAAACACTGGCAGCAATAGTAGAAAACAACTTGGCACCTGAATCGTTATTCAATGACTCATTCCTTCATTCATACGGTATAGAATAGGGCTGGCCCCTGAAAGCCGATGAGTCGAATCATCAGTCGACTGAGATTGTTCAAGTCCCAGTGTGATAAATAAGAAATAATCAGATGACAAATATGTAATTATATTTATATGAATTAATAATAAATTATAATTTTAGGAATAAATTATAATATTAGGAATCAAATGACCAACATAACATTCTACTACCCACAACCCCTGCACATGAATGTTGTATGTGAGAGTGCACGTGCATTATGATACCGTAGTCAGCATGATTACAAGGGTTAGTTAGTTAGTTAGTTCTTTTAGACTAATTTCCCCTTGTGCCACGGCTATGATACAAACAAAGTAGATTCAATTCTTGAGCACATGTAGGTTTGAAACTATTTAGATGTGAAACTGGAATGAAAGCACATTTTTAACTGTCCACCAGCCATGCTATTGTAAAACGCAGTTATAATATGAACCTATTGCAGTGGTTTTCTGCTGTTTGACATTTGCACAGAGGAAGTGAGCCCCGGTGACTGAACCCAACTATTTACGGAGCGAAGGCACAGCACAGCGTCATTCTGGCTGCACAGTTCTCACAGGGAGTTACGTACGACTCTCGTTCGAAAGAGAACTGCAGCACAAACCATTGAATTATGATGTCGCTTTGCGCTGCTAATATCACAAAGCTTATGCCATTACTGCTTTATGCTACGCGATGCTACCGTAGGCTAGTTCGCGCTACTGTGCTGCACCTGATTGTTATCAAAATCATCACTGAAACTGATGTCAGTGGGTGGGATTGCCAGATAGTATAACAAGACAGTCAAATCCGATTTGACTGACCATTTGTTCCTTTTTTTTCGAGAGTCGGGGATGGCCCTAGTAAAAAGTAGCCGACATTTCTAAATTCTACACACACAAAATGTTTTTAATTTGTATTCCTCATACACTTAGCACATCTTTCCACTTCTCCCCCTCTCCCCCCCTCCCTCGGACTACATGTGAAGCCCCAGCAGAGCTACAAATAAAACGTAGGCAGACCACAGCCAAATCACAAATGTCCTCAACTCAACTCCTGAAGACTAGCAAGAGATCAATATGCTGGATGACAGATAGCTGCTAGTTAGCCTGCTAAATACAACCTGCGTGTTTCTAGTTTGTACAAATATGGAACTTCGATTAGATAACGAGGCCCTCAGTAACCAAGAAAGAAGCTAGCTGGCTCCAGAAACCCATTTTGCACTGGGAAACTATAACACACTGACCAAAATGAAGGTCTATCAAGTATAAAAGGACTCCAAACTCCAAAATGTTCTTTTACCCCTTTATACCATCATCTATCTATGCTCTATAAACCTACCTTAACCCCCTCCTCTATAGGAGACCATTCTAGAACTCTTATCTTTTATCCTCTTATCCTTTATATACTCTCCTATTCTCTCTCCTTCCTTCATCACAGGCATCAAGGCAGAGGAACTAAAAAGAGCCTCCATATTTTAAATCTTTCATAAGACACAGAGGAGCCATCTTTTTTGGCATTGTAATTGAAGGCAGCAGCTAGCACTGTTAAGTACTACAGGTCTGCTTTCAAGGCCTGCAGAGGAAAAAAAAACTAATGTTAGTCTCCGCAAACTCTCACTGGGCCTACGGTGTTACAGTCAACAGACTTAATTAACCAATCATGTGAGGGAGACATTTAACCTGAGCGTCAATTCATTCATCATTACACTTTGCCAATTTCCCAAGCTGCTGTAGCACATTTACAACAGTGCACCGTCTGAAAATTATGCAAATACTCAGAGCTTACATTACATATATGCATTTTCTGCCCTTTAAGTAGACAAGTAAAATCTTCACTATCCACAATCAGCCAGCAATTAGGAGGAGACTCCCCGGACAGCAAAGAAATCTGTTCTAAAATGGCATAGTTTTTCTCCTCTATAGGGAGATAAATGAATATGCACCACAATACATTAACACCTCCCAGCTTTAAGCATTTAGCTAATTACCCCTGTTAGCCTATCCTTAAAGCAGGTTTGGCTGATTCGACAGGGAAGGTTTTACCGTGCCAGAAGGTCTGAATAATGTAAAATCCAAGTCAACCTTAAAGTGCAGGCAACATTTTAGTGGGGTACCTCCCATTTTAGGGGATCATTAACACAACCTCTATACGACGCAGCTATAGAGTGGAAAAGATGCAATATAATTGTTCAAATAAAGTGTCAAAATGGCACATTGAGACACACAGACAAACACACAAAGTGTCTATTGATTCTATCCAAAGCACCGAAATAAAATGTGAATAAAGACTTGATAGTTAAATGGAAAATGAGAGAGCAGCTAAAACTGCAGCAAGTGAATGTAAGAGAAAGATCAACCCGTTAGGAGGTGGAAAGAGGAACACCAGAGAGGCCTTAACTAGTCACATTATAATATTCATATTATTGAGTCTTCCCATTTTTTGCACCCCAGTTGATTTGAACAAGAAAAACCCAACAATTAAAAAAAGTGCCAAATCCAGGAGTTGCGTACCACGGTTTGGCCCGAACCCACCGAGCAGACACCAGCCACCGGTGACAGCCTCGCTGTTCAAAGCGAACGGGAGATGCTTTCATCGGGTGGGGTAGGATGGCAGGGGGCGGTCCTGATGTTTTCCTACAACGTGACACCGACACCAGCCCATGCCATCTGCCTTTTTCTAAAAGCACAACGTCAAGCCTGCTCATGCGTTTTAAGGGGTGGGCTTCAAAACAAAAGGGCCTGGGCCTACATGGAACGGGTTTCTGCTCGCCGCGACGCTCGCGGGCTGACTGCCTGAGCCCGTCCACCGCGGCGACGCTAACGCCAAGTATTCACTGTTAAACCGTCAAGCGGGTGCTGGCGTTGTGCCCGGTTCAGCGCTCAAAGCAGCCGGGTAGCGCGGTGCTCCTCCACCCACCCACACACTCTCCTTCTCTGTGCCCCAGCAGGGTCAATCGCTCCTGGGGGCTCGGGGCGGCAGCTCACTCTGACACAGGCCAGCCCCCCTCCAAGCAAAACTGTGCCAAATGTGCCACACCTTCTAACCACCGCTATATCTAGATATACCTATAATCTCACATAAATGAAAAAATATATATGAAATTAAAAAAATACGCAGCTACTACTAAATGATCCATCTCTCTCAGCCTAAACTCTTCCATCAGGCACACCCACGCACCAAACAAACGCATAAAGGCTTGTCATTTTAACTGCTGGGCGTCAAGTGTTCTGCTGTTGCCGTACCGGCTCGCGAGTGTCTGCCTTCAGTCATCTGTGAAGTATTTTCACTCCGTGCTCTCACACACCCGTGCCACTTTGGCAAAGGGACTCCCCTGCCCCAGCTTGGCAAGACATCTGGTCAGAGCCAGTCACCCAGCCAGCCAGTGAGCCACGATGGTCTGGACCCCCGCTGTCCTGGACCCCCGCTGTCCTGGACCCCCATTGCCACTTAATGCTGCTACTGGAAAGCCTGGATGTCTTGTGACATGGGGAAGAAAAAAACAGGGGGGGGGGAGGGGTTACATGACGGCTGGGGGGACCTCTGAGGGGGAGAAGGGGAACAGGGTAATGGGGGGGGGGGGGGGCAAAACCAGCGAAACTGGACAGTGGAGATTCAGCAGCAGGGAAAGAAAAATGAATGAGATTGTGATTTCAAAAGGGGACTAGGTTTGGCAGCAGGAGCCGAATACAATGGCTTCTCAAAATACTCCCCCTGCCCTTCTCTGCGCCCCAGGCCTTGACCACAGCCTCAGCGCCACGGGCCAAACAGAGAGCCCAGAGTCAGGCAGGGAGAATGTTGGGGGTGTGGGGATGGGGGGATATAGCAGAAGGCCTTAGAGAAGAAGAGTTAGAGAGTAGGTGAAAAAGTTGAGGGAACAGAATTAAGAATTATACCTGGTTCATCACATGGGGGGGGGGGGGGTATTACAGACACCCCCTTCCAAAATAGGATGCATTAAAGGCAGGGTTAGACGGACAGACAGACAGACAGACACACACACATTCGAGAAAGCTTGCCAACTTCCTCAAGCGCTCTGCCCCACACATTTAAACACATTGCAAAGCCCAACACTGTTCCGGCATTCGCCCCTTTGTGTTCCCAATTACAAAGCCAGGGCTGTGTACACGTACGGGATTACTTTTTCAACATGCACAGAGAACAGTAAGACAGCGAAATGCGAGGAGATATAGACAAAAAGTGTTATTACCTTTACAGTAATTACAGTATCTTGCAAAGCGCCAACTATACCTTTAAGACTAATTTGTGGGGATGACGCTGGAACAAGAGCCCATAGCGTAGTCAGCGAGCAGCGTGCGCTTTCAGGCCCCTCGTTCCACTCACGAGCACAGCATCATCTTCGTTCTGCTTCCGTCTCGTCTCATGACAAATGCATTCTGTCACTGACGTGCCGTTTACAGTGGCATATAGCGTCTTGTAATTATTCCATGAAAGTGAATTTGCATCCTGAGGGATTTGTAGCTTTGTGTTGGAACACTCAAAAGCAATAAGAGAGAGTGAGGGAGATGGGACTATGTGATCCGCTAATAAAAGAGGCAGTTCCTGCTTTCCAGCACAGCTCATAATTTGACAACATAGTTTTTAGTGGTGCTGCCTAGATGGCATGCCTGTGGGTGTCACAGAAGCTTGCCCCGTGACTAGGTCCATCAGGATAACTATTAATGTTGGGCGATATACTGTCCCAGAATTCATTGCGGTAAACGATATTATTGTCAAGTTTTAAAAATGCACTTTGAAGTTAAAACGAATTTTCGCATTTATTCTTCCAAACGTAGTTGGCAGGAATTATGACGTAGTCAGGAAAAACATCTATTAAAACCTCGAGGAACACTTCTTCCACCTGTTGCTGTCTGTTCCGTGTGTGTGTGTGTGTGTGGTATATAGGTGTGTGTGTGTGTGTGTGTGTGTGTGTGTGCACGCGCGTCTTCCTGCGAGGCAGACGAGAGCATAGAGGTAGCACAACATGGCTGACAACACAAACATATATAAATACAACACATAAATACAACAGGCAATAATATTGACCTCTGAAAAATGTAGGTTATGTCCATATATTGCACGATAAGTCGACATAGTAATTAATGTGCGACGGGCCTACCCGTGACATACAGTAACCTACAGGCAAAGATTTATGAGCAAACTGTAATACGGGCCGTGTACACTTAAGCCACAAATAGCCCAAAGGGTAAGAACTGCATCATAGGTGGAGATTTCAAAAGCGCAGATTAGCTGTCTGTTAAAAATCTCTATATTGACACTGTAAGCCAGTAGAATATTGTGTTCACTCGAGGCAATAAATCAAGAATGAGATTACTGCCTTTATATCAGACAGCTGTTCATGGCAACTGTAGTCTCTGTGACGCCAGCATTGTCTAAACAGCAGATATCATTGTGTTTTTGTCAGAATAATTGGATTTAGCAGCACTTCCTTTACCTTCTGTGCAAAGAACCATTTTCAGAATAGACATGCAGTAGCATTACTCCTCTAAAATGTATGGTATGACGGAAATAACAAATGCTTAATAACTGATTGTTCATCAGAGGCTTATGCGTGTTAAGCTCAAGTCCAATGTCAACCACAATATCAGCGATATGCTTAGATGTCTTAGAATGTTTTTAAAGAATTGTTTTAAACATTCTGATCCTAACTACCATCACTACTAAATGTGTCTAAATGTGTATGTGATTTAATGCAACAGAGTAAAATGGATTTCTCCAGATTGCAAATGAAACAAAAACAATTGTGGAAAATAGGAGGGGGCTCGGGTGCCTTTTTCCAACAGCGTTTCACGATGAACCAAACAGCTGATGTGTGGTCGCGGCTTATGTTGACCCAGGGGCACTGAAAGCACTCCATAAACTGAAAAGGGAGGTGTCATAGGTCAGTAATTTCTGCGTTTGCATGTCTTTTATAGTGTGGATCCCCCTCGGAGCATAGCGCAGCCCGATGAGAAAAGGGATAAATGCCTCAGTGAAATAGAGAACTCTCACGTGACGCGACGGGCCGCAAGGCACCCTCCAAGGGTGTGTGAATCTTTGAAGCATCAGTGACCTCTCACGAGATTCAAGGGAGGCGGATATGAAAGGATTATTGACAGCCTGGCTGTTTGGCTGGGAGTATAAGAAGCTACTTAAAGCTGCTCGCTATCCAACAGAAAATACCTCACTATGAAGTCAGTCCAAGCGGACACTTATATAATGGAAGACTTAATTCTATATCTTTCGGGTATGTAATGAATGAATGTAACATGTTTTGCTGTACAATCGTCACATTGTTGCAACACATCAACAAGAGTTTAGCCAATGGGCAGCAGAGCTGTAAATAGCTACATTTTTAAAGCATCAGTTCAGTTCTATAAAAGGCTTGACCCAAGAACCTTGACATCATGCACAAGACAGAGTTTAATGTAGCTCATAAATGGCCTTGGGAGGTATTTTTCTTTAAATACGCTATGAGCTGAGGGGAGAGGAAAAAAAAAAAAGTCAACATCTTTTTGTTCTTTGTGAACATCCCCAGGGCAGGACGACGATAAAAGTGGTCAGATGACAAAATGTCTCATCTGATCTTTAATCCAGTAGCAGCGGCCAGCTCCAGGGCTACAACAGGAGGCTCTCATATGGGAGAGAGGGGTTTGGTAAATTCCACAGTGCTAAATCACAGTTTGCACAATAGAGGTGAAGCAGAACTTCCCACACCTGTGTGACTGACATTTCAAGTCTAAACGCTGAATATTTTAGTAGTAAAAAAGTCTAGCTGTCAGTGGAACAACTGCACTGGTAGAGGAGACATGTAGGGCTTAGGCCCATATTTCTACATATTCTTCCAAATGTCTGTGTGTGTGTGGCAATTCCCGTTTTCAGGTGATACATTTTCAGTGATGATGCCTCCTTTAGTTTTATGCATCCTGTAATCATTTAAATGATCCTTGTTTTGGATCTATCTTTGGTGTTTACATAGTAAAATAAATGTAAGTTTTGAGCCATAACCATTTCCTAAAATAGCTTCCTGTTTCTATCCAGACAATGCAAAAACAATTGGCCAAGAACAGTCAAAAACACTACACCTCTCATCAGCAGAAATTACTAATGTTACTCATCCCCGTTTGTTGCAAACATTTGGCAACTAGTCTCTAGGAGCCAGTTTTTTCTCATTGGATAGTCTCGGACACAGCACTGGCTTACTGCATCAGTACCCGCCTACTTGACATGCAAGGTATTTTGATTGACATGCACGACGACCAACTACATAACTCAATGACCAATCGGACGTTAAACTTGCAATGAGGAAAACTACAAAACTGTCTGGCTGTTTTACAGGTATTGTAAATCTGTAAAATTAGTAGGCTATGGTTACTGATTAAAATAAATAGAACATTTAAGTAAGTAAATAAAGCATTGAGCTATCGTTGCACCGGAAATTACGGAGACATACTTGTGAGTGACAATGCTAACCGCCAATGGATATTGACAGTATTAGTTTCTGAAAGTCAGAGAGAAGGTTTCGAGCTTACGAGGGTCTATGCATCAGACGTTCAGCACAGAGTTGCTCATGTGACGTAGTGCTAATGGACGGAAGAGGCTGAGACTAGAGAGAAAGTGTCGAGCTTACGAAGGTATAGAGAGCCAGGGTCACTTTTGCGTTATGGGACCTTAGTTTGGAAAAAATATTTATGGTAGTAAACGGCAAAAATAAACATATTTTTAGATCCCGTTGGAATTGTGACAACTGCTTCAAAAAATGCACGACAAACTGAGACTTTCTGGACTCTAATAATTTTCTTTTAAATAGTCAAACATCATATGTGTACTTCATGTCACAAAGCAAACGGGGTCTAAAAATAATTGTATTCTCGCCGACTACCATACATATTTTTTCCAAACTAAGGTCCCATAAGTGGCTCTCTATATGCCTCTATATGCCTCAGACGTTCAGCACAGAGTTTCTTATGTGACGTAGTGCTAATGGACGAAAGAGGATGAGAAAATTTGGCAACCTGATGCAGATCAGCAGGTTCTTGACACATTCCTTGATAGTTAACTTCACAGAGCCAGCAATGTTCGTCACCTGCTGATGCTAGAGAAGGGAGGGCTGATGCCTTTGAAACATATTGAATGTGGCAACACAGACGTGAGTAATAATTAGGTCAACAAGGTATGTCAGTTCCTACTAACTTTTGTCTGAATCATCTCTTTGCAGCTTGGCCAAAATGTAAGAGAATAACAGAGAAAATATTTGGCAGCTAATGTGAAAGAACACCATATATAACTGCACCATTTTACCTTTTGAACAACATTAAACTTGTCCTTGGACAGGCTCTGAATTGCATACACGGTTAGGATACTTCAATGATAATGAGCTTGTTTTATGTTTTGGATAATGATTAGCAAGAGCAAAATAGGCTAGCAAGGCCTATTTAAACAACATGTCTTAATGCTAATTAGTTATCCCTTAAACTAAAGCCCTTCATTGAAAGTGTTGCCTTTGAAGTTTAAACTGTAAATAGGGACATTTCAATATGTCAAGGGAAGCCCAGTTTGGCCTATTGTGGTGTGGTCCATGGTAAGATACACTGTAATTGTAAGGCTGAACTAAACTGAAACACAACTTGTGGCGTGTGTGTGGGGAGTTTTTTTTCATTCAAAAAGTCAATATTTCCGTACTAAATTTAGAACTGAAACTGACTGCCTACAAGGTCACTATATAAACTATGCAAACTTCTGCAGTATTTGAATGCAAGCCGTAAATCATTAATAGGCCTAGTTTCTAATTATATAGGCATGAAAGGAATATTCCATTTGTAAAAACACTGAATATTACACTAATTATGATATACAAGTTATGAGTTGGGTTGGGTACAAATATTTTGATAATCAATACAAAGCACAGTGAAAAGTGCATTCACATCTCTGCTAAACAGACATTTAAACTTGAAATCCAAATAAGCGTCTAGTATGTGAAATCCCTATAAAACTGTATTTACGCTAACACTAACAAGAGAAGTAATATTGCATGTGAAAATGTAACATGGTACGCCTACTACAATCAGTCACAATGCTGCTAGTATGGTAGAACAAGTTAGAAATCAGCAGACCAAAGTTTAGGCCACATAGCCTAATGTTTTGCATTTGCTACAGTAATGCATGAAATGTGTTAGAAAAGAACCCATCATCCTCTAAAAACGTGTTTGTCTTACAGTACAGACATACGCTGTTAAGCTGGCAGTTGCTAACTTGGGTTGATCAGGCTGCAAGTCTGTTTTGGTAAGTTAGCAAACATTAGCCGGCATGCTAGCAGGGCAAGCATTGGCTAAGCTAACTTGCGAACTCTATAGAAACTTTAACCGTGGCCAAACAGTACTTTAATACCTGGGCTTCGCGGTCTGACAATGGTATTTGTTAACTAGAGACTCATACGGAGCTGACTAGTCGTCATTTTCCTTCTTAAACGTGAGTGTAAGTTAACAATTAGACTGGCTCAGGCTTACCAGGAAGTTGGACTCTCGCTAGCTGCTCCTTCACGTTGACTTTCTTCTGCTGGTGGGAGTGATGGCGGTTGTCTTTCTGTTGACTTTCCCTTTACTTTCCAAGGTCGCGTCAAAACTTACTCCGCGGGCCTCTCTTGCGTGGCACGGTGTCCTAAGCACAGATACTTTTGTGGGGTGAGCTCTCCGCTGTGGACGTGTTCAGCGTTTCGTAGTCCCGCACCTGCCCTGTGCCAGTAATGTAAACAACCCAGCATTCCCGGGGTGAGGAGGAGGGGCAAGTGTCATAGATTGGAGGGGAACTGTCAAATACCGCGGGATTCAATAGAAGAATTCAAGTCTCACTCGTTTTCTATTATTTCATTATATTTTCTTTTCCAACTTCCTCAAATAAGACGTTATGCATCAAGGGGATCGTGTGTGCGTGTGCGTTTGTGTGCACGTGTGCTACATGTGTTTCAAGACACATTGAGTGTGTATGTCCTGTTCCCGTGTGGACTAAAAAGCATTTCTAAGGCTAATTATTGGTCGGCCTTGTGTATTACAGAAATGTAAAATGTGCTTCTGTGTGTGCTTTTTGCTAAAAGTAATACTTCATTATGCAGGAGACAGTGAGAGAAACACACACACAAAGATACCCAACAATATAATTAAAACAAACAAAAATTTACTTGTAATTAAAATGTAATGGAGAAAGAACATGGATAAATACACCTTTTTCTAAAGCGTGGAAGAAAGGTATTCAAAAGGTAGTCTGCCTTTCGACTATATATATAGTTAGGCTGTTATTATTATTATTATTATTATTATTATTATTATTATTATTATTAAATAACATAGGCCTACATATCATAATACCAGTCATGTTAATCCATAAACATGTTTTTTTCCCACCCAGTGGCCATTGTAAAAAATAAGATGTGCCTGGACAAGGATAGAAATTATAGAATTGATCATCTCATGTACTTTGATAAAAGCTTCACCGCTGATTTCAGACTGCCAATTCAAACACCAGCCGATATACAGGCAACACGTCTGTCTCCCTGTCCCCATTCTTAATAATCAACAAGTTAGGTGAGGGAGTATGTTTTTCTCCTCACTACTTCAATCGCCTTTTTTGTTAACCTCACTGCAAATATAGAAAAGGCAGAAATGCCTGCAGTGTAGGTTTTTTTCAATTTTCAAAAAATTGTCTTCTTCCTTTTCTTCAAGAACAGTTGAAGATTAAAAGAAATGTCTTGCGAAAATCTGTCAATTCTGTACGTGAATTATGCTGTGTGGAATTTAATGGCACGAGTTATATTGGGTTTCCTCTCTCTACACCCACATATTCTTTCAATAAGATCAATGCTGCTCAGTGACAGATAGGGACGGTCTTTTGTATCTTAAAATTTCTGGTTTCTGAGGGAATAATTAGATGGATGGATGAAAAGTGATGCATCGTTCTGCGAGGGTAGATGCACCGAGAGATCTGCTCGTTAAACACGCATGTCTATACGCTTGCTGGGAACTGTTTAATAATTGTCTTGAAATTGTATTGTTCTAAAAGTGTCTCTCCGCGCTATTTTGGCATTGAGCAACGGCAAACTTTTTCTGTTGTTTTTGCTGATATTGTTTATTTAAATATGAAGAAATGATTTTGACTTCCGGTTTATTTTACGCATGAATAGGAAAATCTAGTATTACGCTCTTCCCCTTCAAACTAAAGGAGTAGCTCGCAGGTATCTAGAAAAGAAAAGGTGTCCCTTCTGAGCTTACTGAGTAGCTTTTCCATAATGGAGTGATTAAAGCATCACTAGGCAGTATTCCATACTAAAATGTATATATGTTTTTTTTTGTTATATATTATTATATTATATAGTATTATTATTATTATTATTTGTTATATATTTATATAAATATGTATATAATATGTATTTATGTATGTATGTCTTTTTGATTTTTTAATATAGCCCAACATATAAAATTGTCTATCTTAAGTAAGATGAAGATTCTATTGATTTTGTATTGATAGCCTATAAAAATACCTATTATACTTGACAAAGCATGGTTCCACCTACCATAAAGTTTTTTACTGACCATCATGTTGCTGTTATTCTCAGAATAATGTGAAAAGAAAGCTCTCACAACAAATTTTGTGAGTGTCAAAAGCTTATGCAGGGCCCAGCATATAAAAATGAGTAACAAGGTGATTGATGTGATATCCTATGGCATAGACTCCTTAGCAAATTATTAAAAAATTATAGAAAGAGAGCACTGTAATGCTCACAAATGTGTGTTCCACTGCAACATGGCTCTCTGTAATCTACAAACTGCCTAACTTTATTCTGACTCATGGCTAGTCTACATGTAGAAGGTAGATGATAAATTGAAGATAATACAATTACATTAGGATCTACTAGATTTAATGGAAACATGTTCCAGTTATGTAGTGAATTTTATTTAAACAAACAAATTCGCCACAGCAGAAACTAACGGGAAAGTTTGCTATAAACCCTTTGAGGCAGGGGCGCAGTGAGGGAAGGGGGGGCCTCCGTTTTGTAAAGAACAAAATCACCCCCCCACACACACACACACACACACACACACTTTTGAGATAATTTTTTTTTTTTTTCTTATTTCTTACTTTTTTATTAATATTATGTTTTTTTTTTAATGTAACTCGAGTTGCTACGTCCGATGTATGCTACATTGGACGTAGCAACCTGAGTTACATTTGTTTATTTGCCTACTTTGATGACCATCATAAGGCTACCAGCTTTGGCAAGTCCACTATTGTCCACTATTCAATGCCCCACCCTCCCTGCTGCTCTGAAGTCGTAAATACGATTTAGCACTATAGCACGTGAATACGGCAGTAGACCTCACCAGTCGTTACGTCACTTCTCGCAGTCAACAGCACTTCCGAGTCTAAATTTATAAAGTGAATATAGGATCACAGAAAAATTGCATTTTTGTAATTGTTTAGTTGTGGGTTATGCCATGCTCTGGTTTCAAATAAATTGAGCTTTTGACTTACACTCCAGATGTGCTCAGGTCTTTGTTTGCAAGTTTTCTGATGTTTAATAACTGCTAACGTTAAAAGTAAAATACCGGTGCGCATTATGTACGTCAGCCCTGGCCAAACTTTTTTTATTATCAATGAATAAGAGTGGCAAAATTGTAAAACTAAAACCGAAATGTAATGCTGTGACTAAAGTAAACTAGTATGGAAACATTACCGGGGCGTTTTATGGCTTTACATTTGCTCTGAGTGATTTGAGATTTCTCTGTGCTAGCAGCGATAGCTTGCATGTAGCAAAACGCTTACTTTACCTACCTAGCAATCTCGTAATTGACAAACACCAGTGTTATCTGCTCCCTATTTATTATAATGGTAAAAATGCATGGCTGATATATTTTTAACTGATTAGTTATAAAATAATGAATCCCCCGTACAGTTGGCATGAACAGGAAGACTAGCTATAGAGACCAAACACATTTTTTGAACAAGACTGTAAACATGTTAATTTTTGCTGTAAAGTCAGATGCTTTAACATTGTAGGAGCGTTTGACTCCCTTTTGCAGCCAGCCTCAAGCGGCCATTAGATTAACTGCAGGGTTTGGCACTTCCCGTATTGTATTCATTTCTCAGCACAGGAGGTTCCCGCTTGGACAAAACCAGTAAGCTTTAATACAATCACGGAGTTCACCTTTAAAAAAACAATATATGGCAAAAGAGTAATATTGTATCAGTTTTATCACAGATTTGTGAGACTTGTGATAACCGCGATATTGTTATATTTCATACAGGGTACTGTAGTGTAGTTTATTTTCCAGAAACATGCACATTTCAATCCTATTTCAACCAGGGCTTTTTCATATCTAAATATGCACAAATAGCATACCCAGGGGGTGAAAACACACTTTCAAAAATCTCAAAAAGCATATGAAATATATCTTGATGTTTTTTTTTCTCACATCAGGTCTTATACTCTCTCTCTCTCTCTCTCTCTCTCTCTCACTCACTCTCCCTCTCTCTCTCTCTCTCTCTCTCTCTCTCTCTCTCTCTCTTGCTCTGGGGTTAGGTGTGACTGCAACGTGTTGGGAGAGACAGAAGCTGCCGTCAAAAGCGCCTGTGATCGGGTGCAGACTTCACAGAGCCCGGTAGATGGAATTGGAATGGAGCTGCGTGCATCCTGAAGGTTTAGCGAGAACAGAGAGGTTACACGCCACCACTACAAAGATGACCTGTCACACACCGAAGCATGCGCAGCTGTATCACCCACCACCGCGCGTCTTCCCTTCCCTGATTATCTAGCTCACGGAGCAGTGAAAAATCTGTGGAAAAACTGATGGATTGCAGTTTTAGAAATAGTCTACCTACGTTCTAAACGCTAGCTCAGCTCCGTCTATAGCAGTTGAACTCGGAAGCTCTGGTTATATTCGTTAATTAGTGCCTTCTCGTTTCTTCAAAGTACAATTGCTTTAAATGATCATTCCGATCCAAGCACGTCCAAGGCTGTAGATGTGCGTGCGTGTCAACAACAGCAAATGTACTGGATGCATGTGGGAGAGGAGAGCCTATCCTAAACGAGACACAGGAGAGATAGTTCTAGCCATGGATAATGTGAAGGACAACTCATGTTTCTGCATATAGCTCAGTGGATTCTAGTGTGTGCGTGCGTGATTATGTTCTCTCTGGTGGATCTCTCCACCTGTTCCACATCATCAGGCAGGGTAGCCCCCCCCCCCCCTTCACACACACACACACGCACGCCCGCACGCACGCACACACACACACACACACGCACACACACACACACATGCACACACATGCAAACAGTAGCATGATAGAAAGAACCATGTCTCACCCAGATCGTCACTGTTCTGACATGTGCTTGTGTGTGTGCGCGTGTGCATGTGTGCGTGATCATATGCCAGTTCTGCCTCAGTTCCCTCCTTCTCAATGCAAGGCATCTCTTTACACACACACACACACACACACACACACATCCATGCACTCACTGACATGCACATAAACAGTGACAGTATCAGTGGCACTATCAGGACAACATGAAAACTGAAGGTGTGGGTTCTGCCTCAGTGATCAGTGCGTGCTTTGATTTGACCCTTGTGCATGTCTATATGTGTGTGTGTGTGTGTGTGTAGCTGTTTTAGTAACATGAGAGTCACCCCTGTTGTATTGCTGGCCCTGAACCTTCCGTGGAAAAGATCTCACCGGAGCCAAGGCCCTGTATTAATCCCAGTGGTGCAGGTCCATGGCAGATAAGGGGAAACATTGCATTTTTTTGTGTAAGCTTAAGCGTCTGTCTCGTACAATTTGTTGAAGCCTAAAAAATGAGTGCAAGTTTTGATTAATACCAGTAAAGAATGTTACATTTGATAAAAACGTTTAAATCTCTGAGATGATGGCTCATGAAATTATTATGAATATATTAAGAAACAAGACTGCACCTTCTATTTTTTTTAACTTAGAAGAGCCTATACCTTGTCTTACTAAATCTCAGGCAGAAGGCTTTACATGCAATGACAGACAGCCAGGTTAATTATAAATTAGATGAAATATGTTTGACTGGCCCAAATATATAATATTAATAAGTTGTCAAAATGCGTCACTGAAGTGGTACACTTGAAGATGCCAAGGCCATTTGAGTCTTTAAGATATATTATCTGTGCATAAATTAGGCAATAAAGAGACCAAAAATTTTTGTGACAAGCTTTTATTTTTTTTATTGTGCCACTTGTACTCAAGCAGAATGTTACAGTAAAGGTCCACTTTTTAGACTGAACAATATATTGTCACCTCTCCACATAAAAATGGATCTACAGTATATCATATTAAACCACATACACTTAAAATAATAGATTCTTGCCAAATTATTGTGGCCTAATCTTTGAATAAATATGTTGAGGTTCCAAGCAGATTTCCCAAAGTAAAGTCAAAATGATTAATTATTTGTTGACTTATGATGCAACAATAATTACTTCAGTGGTTAAATGCCTCGGGTCCTATCAGAAGCCATATTCAGTTTGTGAATGACATTCTCCTCTCACTTGCTATTGCTTTACTCTCTGTGTGTGTTGTGAAATAGAAACTGGAGGTGCTTGTTCTCAAGAGGGCTGTTGAAATCCTGTCGCTGACAAGATGGTTAGACATGCCTTCCCATAAAACTGAAATCTTGCATATGCACGCACACACACACACACACACACACACACACAAGTGTATAAAAATGTTAGGATAAGATGCATTCCAGTGACCGACCGCGATCCCTTCACATTCTTGTCAGCACCAACCAGTGATGTTGTCCAGAATTTCCATCCGGCCGAGCCAAGAAAGTATAGAAGAGCTGCTGGCTGTTTGTGTTTCTGCTCCAGCTCTGCTTCCTGTTGGCCTGCGCTTGTCAGCTCCCGCCACACACACACACACAGAGACGCATACACGCACACACACATATACACATACACAAGCATGCACACATGCGCACGCACACACATACACAGAGACGTATACACGCACACACATATACACACAGAGACACATACACGCGCACGCAAACACACACACATGCACAAACACACGCACACACGCTCATATACACAAACGCACATGTGTACACACGCGCACATAAACACACACTCATATACACAAACGCACACGTGTACACACGCACACACACACACCCCCTCCTCTGCTGCCACCAGTTGCAAGGCACCCCAGTGACTGAGGTCTCTCGTCTTGGACTGACTCAAGTGTTTGCTGTTTCCCACATTGTTGGAATTCAACACCAGCTTGTTTACCAGTCTTCGTTTGTCTCCAGTCTCTCTCTCTCTGTTTCATACGGCGTACGTACACACAATATTTACACTGCAATGATGTCGTACACCGCCAAACGAATTGCAAAAAGTACTGCATATCTGAACTTTTCCTTTGAAATTAGTTGGTGTATGTTTCCCATATGTTTTGATATGAAATATAAATAATCACAGATTATAATCAGTGGCAATTGTGATTTCCTGTACTTTTTCTTTTCTGTTTGGACCAAAATGTTAGCTGGACAGGATTCTGAAATAGTTAGTTAGTTTGACATACAGTAGCAATAGTTTATCTGTAATCTTGCCCACACCAGTAGTATTAGCGTGATCTATTGTCTTAAAGTTGTCTTGAACTGTTGTTAAACCCTAAACTCTAATGTTTGCTTGCTGTAGCTCAACATAATTCCACATGCACTGATGTTCAGGATGAAAATGATCCCTCTGTTTGGCTTTTTGATTAACCAGAATCTTTTCATTTTTTTCCAATCTTCCGTCCTTTCTCAAAAACAAGAATTCTCTGAAGCTTGGTTGAGGTATTTTCTTGTAGTGTGTGTTTTCAACAATAGTGCATGTCTTCTCAAGGCAAATCCAATTGTTGTTAAAGTTCATTTTAACAAATGTGCACGTGTACCATTTCGGGAATAAAACTGTAATGTACTGTATCTTACACAAAGTTTCGATTTAAATTGTTAAAATTTTTGAACGTTATGACATGCACACCACTTCCTTTACCATACTCGCCCGTACGACCCTTGTAACCTTATTGTTTTCAACCTATATCGAGCTGAATGTTAGGAGCAAAAAAGCGTGGAACAATCTGTGTCCTTTAGCGACAATGACATTTGTTGTTCCCTATACCTAAAGGTGTGTGGGCATCAAGGACGTCGTTTTCATACATTTTATTTTTGCAACTGACAATGAACCATACAACGCTTCAAAAGAAATAATATACATCTCAAGGAAAATGTTAACAAGGTGATGAGGCGCATGCAGAAATGAGAATCTCGTCTTTGTCTGTCTCCCCCCCCTCCCCCTCCCCAATACTTCCTTCCCTCTGCACAGCCAGATGGCTGCACTCCAGCTCCACAGCCCTCTTCGTACCGTACCATCGTATCTGATGGGGCTTTCGCCTGCCGAGTTTCAAGGAGGCCATGAGTTTGCCAAATGACACTTGTGACACAGAAGAAAACTTTTTACACAACAAGCTGACTCCAGGGTAGGGTGAGGTGAGGGCAACAGTGTCTGTGTGTGTGTGTGCGTGCGTGCGTGTTTTGTTATATATATAAATACGAAACAGTAAGCAGTATATGTGTGTATGTGCATGTGTGTGTGTGTACTGTATTTTTGTGTTACAGACTCGGGGGGGGGGGAGGGGGGGGTAGAAAAGTAGTGGAAAACGTAGAGGTGTTGTGTGGCATAGGTTTGGAGTGTGTTTGAGCGTGTGTGTGTGTGTGTTCGGGGGCCAGTCAAGACCAATGCCTGTATGTCTTTCATCACATCTTCTATCCTACTAGGAGTATTCTGGTTTATACAACTATGTTACAATGAAACTTTATTTGGATGTGCCGTTCCAATACAGAGAGCACAGGCTTTTTAAATTTATTATCACAATTATTGTCAGAAATTATAGTCACCCGCTGTCTCTCGTCCGTGGATAGATTCAAACATTCAAACTTTTTTTTTTTCCTATTTAAAAAAAAAAGAAAAAAAAAAAGGAATCATCTGTTGTACATTTGCAACGGAAACAGGTTTTACGTTGTGTTGTTTATTTGGTCTCAGTACTCTATCATCCTATCCTAATATTGTCTTTGTCTTCAATGGTGAGGAATTCCCATCAAAGTTTCCCCCTTCTGTTAATACTTTAGGGAATTTTCAAACGCCGGGATGTATGGCTGTAATGCCCCAAGATTTGTTCTCCCTGAAAGAAATCATAGAGTAAGAATATATTAACTACAGAGCAAGCTGGCTTGATGGGGTCTGCACTTTAATCTTATTTCACTTTAGGTCTACCAATATATTATGCAGAACAATATAGATTGCTATATCAATATATAGATCAATGTTTGCTTTGCAGCATTCCTTTAATTTGATTTTAAAGCCATATTCATGCATTAAAAAGCAATTTTGACTGCAGGGTTTAGATGCAAATCCATGGGGCATTACGTAAAATAAAAAAAAAATAAAAAACTAGAAACATCATAAAATAGGAAATACAAATTAAAAATGGAAGAAAAAATGGGGAAGGACGTTTAACTGGTAATTTATAACTGAATGCTCTCTCATTTGTTGATATGATAAAAAAAAAGTGTTAACAGGAAATAAAACAACACAAAAAAATATGGCAAGTGTAATGAAAAATAAAACCCATTTAAAGCAAAGTATTTTTATTCACACAAATTTAATAAGATATATAACAACCGTTTTGGTCCATAAATATTTAAGGGGAAATAGTTTCTATACACCATCTTTATCAAGAAACAGGGAAACATGGACAATCTTGATAGAACACTTACTGTACTCAACTATTAACACGAAGATCAATATATAAGGTTTTGGGATTAGCCAACTATTTCTGAAAGAGTGCACAAATGCTTTCTATGACATCGCTGCCCTCCCCCCTTTTAAACAGGATACACCATAAAAAGATCTTCAGAAATAAGATTAAACAGTACAAAACTAGTGAGGCGTCAAAAGGATGTGAGTCAGTTAACAAAGAACACATAGATCCTGATTTTCACAAACTTTCTCCCAAGTTATAGCGTAAGGCACTAGTAGAACTGAGTTAGGCATCTACTTTCACAAGTAGATTTAGAGTACCACTTTGTTCTACGGTAGAACAAAATGTGATGCTTACATCGAAATGTATCAACCCCATTGGAGATTTGCACCTCTTTTCTATCGTTCAGCCAGAAGAAACATGTTTTGGTCTGTTCGGTGGCAAATGTTATTAAACAAAGAAGCTATAGATATGGTCAAAAAGGACAACACACAATAATGGGTTTTCCCACTGGCTGCCTCTTAAGACATGACTGCACCTTTCTGAGGTCATATTTTTAAGTCCGAGCCAGCTCTACAAATCGCAGCCACCACCGTGACCTCACTCGAATCTTTTCCCTTTACAAAATCCCATCGTTACCCTGAGCAACATGATAATATCAATAATGCACTTTCACTGGGCAGTATATTGTCATCGTGCAATTGAAATGGAACTGCAGTTCGGTGGACGTGTTCAATGTTTATCAGCTTGACTTGATCTGGGAGGCTGAATCTTTAAAAGTGCTCTATATCATGAAAACAATCTATTAAAACGGTGTCGATAAACTGCTCTCTGATCAGAATTTCTCTTGCTGACTGCTATTAGTTAACACATTTCTACCAATGTGACTGTGTTGCATGTTGAACAGATCAGCTCTTTTCTCCTTGTCACAGTAGAGGTGTGAATAAGACAAATAATGCATACTGTGGCTTTAGAATCTATGAATTGAAATGGTTGTGTCTGCGTGTAATGCAATTTAGGTGTAGTAATTGTGTATCCCAGTGTTCAATGCCTTGAAACTCAATCTTATAGACATTCTGAAAGAATTAAAGCCTGTTTTTTTTCTGGATTAACTACCCTTTACAGAACATTCTACAAGTAGATTTTCCAAATTATTAAATTTTTTATAAAAGCAATGAAATCAAATCAAAACACTTTTCAATTAAATTGGATAGTCGGAACATAGTGCATACATATACAGATTTCCGAAGGTAAAATATTAATATTATTCAAACAAAGCTCCAATTTACCATTAATTAATAAGGGGACATTATATAATAAAATTAAATGTAAAAACGAAATAAAAGAATGTTAAATGATTGGGTCGTCCAATGATATTCAAGTTTGGCCTTCAATGTGTTGTGGGATCCATTACAATTGTATAATGTCGTCCACGTCAAAATGTCCCATCAGAAATCCTCCACACACTGAGTAGACTACAGACACGGCTGCCAAGAAGTTGCAAATGCTACACATTAAAGTTATTTCCTTGTGTTTTTAATGTGGTCGGTGCTGTCCATCGCTCTTGTCGCTCTCCTATTAGTAAACAGTACAGCACTGGCTCTTCCCAAGGAGCTGACTCCGCTTGGTTTAAAGGTGTATTTTTGAAAGAAAAGCCATAAACAAACAAACAAAAAACAAACAAAATAACAAACAAAAGCAAGAAAAAAATCAAAAATACAAAATAAATTTGAGAAATAAAATTAAATGAACTAAAATGAGTCTCCTAGAGATAGCTTGTTAGAAAAGGTTTGTCAAGGTAGTTTGTGAAGGGCTTCCCGAATCATGGCTGTCCAAACTAGAGGTGACCGAGGTCACTACAGTGATAGAAGGGTTTGTCAGGTCTGTTAGTGTGGCTGCGTTGGCAGGGGGGGTCAGTGCCCCACTGTCGGAAGAGGGTGCTGGGAGAGAGGTGCCATCAGCCTTATCAACAACTCCATTCTCTTGTCGCAAAACGTTCCTTCTGAATTTGGCTCTTGCGTTTTGGAACCAAACCTGCAAACCAATCCCAATGTGGCTTTTACTTTTTTGTGTTTATATATATATATAAATATATATATATATGAATTAAGTTTTAAAATGAAAGTATCAAATCATTCCTCTCTATGAAAATACAGTAGTTTATGTATCATGTCAACATTTATCAAGCATTTCAAGCAGCGCTTGCCTCAAGTAAGACTTTATATATCTATTTTCACACATTATTTTGTCTTTAAGGGGCATATAATATAGTTTACTGTAAACTGTAAACAATTTGTATAGCAGTTTAAAAACAATCATCCTTTAGTTTTTAACCAGTGGGAATTTTAATAATGTCTGCCCCATTTTGTTTTTATTTTACCACAAATTAAAAAGACATGTGCACTCTGTTAAACCACCATAATATTAGCAATAGCCTTCAGTGTTAACTATAGTGTCTAATCTCAGAATGGATTTTCTCACTTTCCTTCCCCCCAACAACAGCATCTAAGGCTCAGATAAAATTAAAAATAAAGTAAAAAAAAAACAAAAAAACAAAAATGACTACATGGACCAACCAAGCAAAACGGGAACTAAAATGATGACTAGAATGGGGATTTGGGAGTCAAATGAGTGGCGGACGGCGATGGAGACACAAAGTTGCCTGATCAGAGCATAAGAAAATAACGACAGCCTGCTTACCTGCAGAACTCTCTTGGTCAAGCCTGTTTTCTGAGCCAGCTGTTTTAGGTCCTTTGCATCTGGGTTGTGGTTGATGGCAAAATATGATTTCATGGTCCGCAGCTGGTGGTGCTTGAAGGATGTCCGCATGCGTTTGGTCTTCTGTGATGGAGGATAGGCCTGCTGGTCTCGGTCCAAGTGGTCTGCGTCGTTCTCATTGCAGCCTGAGAGGGGCAAAGGGCAAAAGCGAAACCAGCCATGAGCCACTTTAGCTAGCCATACTCTGCTGTTATAGCGGCTTGTTCACAGAGAAAACATCATTTCAACCATCCTGAATTTGTCAACAGCGATATGGTGTTTAATTTTTCTTTCATGCACACATATTTAACTTAGTGAAAGCATTCAAATTGCCTTCACTAAGTAAAATACTTTGCATTTGAGTTTTGTCAAATTTAAGGCCACAGCACATAACATGATTATTCTTTAATTGTGTTAAAATAAGAAATATATTTTGAATATAGCCTGAACAAATAGGCTATTTTTCCTGTACACGTTTTTAGTAGGCTACCTACTGAGTTAAAAGTAAATGTTGTCTTACAGTATATTTGATGACAGAATTATGCCTGACATTGAGTATAGGATTCGTGGCCTGTATTTTTGCTAGGCCTATTTGCAAGTCAATATGTTTGAATCCAGGCTGAAATGCAAGATAACCTAAATGCAGTAGTCTATACAGAGAAAGATGTACTGTGCTCTATTAAAAAAATTAAAAAATAATTCAAAATAATTACTTAATAAGTGTTAAAAAATGTTATTCTAATAAATTGTTTGACATAAAAACAAATACATTGTTTTTTGTGTTACATGTATTAGTAACCTTATATTTTCATTCAGGATGATTGCAGTGGCCTATATATCAATACAAATATAATACACATGAATATACTGAGTATACATGTTATACACAAAGGTAATTTGCTGTTAACATAAACAATCCTTTTTAATTGCTGTGGGGAGAAAAGGTATTTCCTTCCTATTTTCCGTTTTAGCCCATTCCATGCACATTTTGAAGTATTTGTGTGTACAAAAGCAGACTTGTCGAATTGACTACAATATTAGCATAATATTTAGCATATTGTGTATTATTACGAACACGTAATTAGCCTACAGATGTTAGAAGATTTAGCCTAAACTATTGTGTTTACGTTGCACATCTAACAAAAATTATAATGCCTTTATAGCAAAACAGTTTACTCTGTTACGAAAATAGGGTGAATTGCAAATTAATTTCACTAAGATAATAATATGGTTGCTGGTTGAAACATGACCAAAGTGTTAACTCGTAAGACCTTTGTGATCAATAATTTCTGGCATAGGCCAGAAACTTTGGGAGTAGATTAAAGATGAAGTTATTCGTGTGGGTTTAGTAAACTACGTTATATTATTGTATCGTGTTTTATTTTGACTATACAACTGTTTTCCGTGAATTAAATGATTACATTTTCTGGAAGTGTGGCATAACATTTAATGATTTACCGATAGCTCTTCTTTTCACATACAGATCTTTCGCTCCGTTTTTGGCCACTAGGGGGCTCTCTACACATACAAATCAGGTTTTACTCTGTGGTTTGTAATACACCGTCGGCTACCATGTAGCTGAATGAGACACAATAATAAATAACTTATTTATTTTAAACTGAATTTAGGTTTTTATTAAACATTTCTAATAATTGTGGGTAACCTATGCATAGCCTATAAATACCTATTTAGTCAAATAGGCTAAATTGTGTTTGTAACATGGACAGATTGCAATAGGCAAAAATACAACGTTGAACAACTGAATAGGCTCAAAATAAATATTCTACTGTTTTAATTTAGTCTAGAATGTAAACATTTCCATATATACGATAACATCAAATATAATGGAAATTATAATAATTAAAGTAGGCCTAGCTATAAATCCTGTTATGACATAATACGTGTGGTTGCAATAGCCCATCGACTGAGCAGCAAACACTTTCATTGGGAAATCATAAAGGCCAACCACTGTTCCAACTGTATTGCATTCTAGTATATTCTATTAGGCGTCTTGATTTTAGTATATATTGTATAGCACATATGTTTTAATAACTTTTTTTTATATATAGACAAAACCCCTTTCTCTACAGCATCGGGCCGTGTTC
>JAODLL010000019.1:2328184-2345066 GCA_026546735.1 Forbesichthys agassizii | reverse complement strand
AATCATAAAGGCCAACCACTGTTCCAACTGTATTGCATTCTAGTATATTCTATTAGGCGTCTTGATTTTAGTATATAAAATATATATAGTATATATATGTATAGCACATATGTTTTAATAACTTTTTTTTATATATAGACAAAACCCCTTTCTCTACAGCATCGGGCCGTGTTCCTGCCACTCTGAGCACAAGCCAGAGATTCCAACGTCAGCTCCAATTAAAGAAGAACAATTAACACGCATATTACTCTTATACTACTCCATTCATCGAGAACAGAGGAAACTTGGCACACAATACTAAACTTTCTCAAGCGCACACTAATTATCCAAGGCCACGACAAATGCGACACAGCGGGGCCGGATTAGAACATCCATCGCTCTCATTAGTTTGAACTAAAATTAACAATTGCCTACTGATTATTCCACCAGTTTAGCCACACCGGCAAAGGAGTTACATTTTTTATGAAGATTATGGCTTGTCTATCGGCTATGCCACAGTATATTGCATTTTCCCGTGCAGGAAAATTTCTGGTTTAATCAGAAATATGCAGGTCGATTATCTGATTGACTATGGGGTCACATTTCGATCCATGAGACAGCATATGTTATACCTAGCTTCTAATTGAGGAAAAATATGAGTGTGCGTGGAAAACTATATTTCCCCAAGGCAATAAAGTCAATATTAGGCTATACCCCATTTTGGAAAATAAAATTTGCTGTAGAACAGATGTAGGAATCCCAGTTATGTAATCTCATTAATAAAACGTATTAAAACACGATTCACGTGTTGATTAATTGTCTATAGCCCAATAGCCTATGCCTATTTAATAAAGTCCACATTACATTAAATACAGTTTAAATACATATTTTGTACAACAAAGCCTCCAATGCAGACACATGCGTTCAAATAGGCATGCATGCATATTCCACTATTATTCTGGATTTATCTACATTTGCGAATGACTGTAGGCTACTATTCGGATCGTCGATATAAATTTCGAAAGAAGTATCTGCCTATGCCTATAGGCCAACATGCCCGTAAATGTAGTACATATTCTGAATATCAATATTGTAAATCGAAATAGAGAGTGCCATATTCCAATGGATTAACCTGCAACCTACAAATCTCACCTGTGCTGTAGCTGGCTAGATCTATTCCCATGGCGGGACTCTTCCTCTTGCGCGGCCGTCCTTTCTGCGCGGTGCCCGTACCGTTGAAGTAGGGCAGCGCCAGGCCGCCGCCTTTGGCAGCCAGCTCGGCGTAGTTGAGCTGCGGGTGGTAGTCCGGACCCTGGACCAGGGTCTCGAAGTGGATGCGGCAGTACACCAGGTTGTCCTTCATGCCGAAGTGATCGCCCGTGGTCAGCGTTTTGTTGCACGTGGTGCAAGTGAAGCAGCTCAGGTGGTACACGGAGTCCCGTGCGCGCATCACCATCTCCGAGGCCGATATCCCGAGGTGGCAGCGCGCACACCTCTGCACCGAGAACCTTCTGAAACAAGGACACACGCCGTCAAGACACCGCTCGTGGCCGCGCACGGTGTTACTGAGACACTAATAAAACCTGAAATGTGTTACCTTGATCCATATGATTCATGCAAAAACGTGATTATGCACACGCCTTATTAAATGCACGTATGCAATATAAAATAAATGTTAATAACACATTGGCTATACCTATAGGTTTAGTTAAAACCATTGGAATATATCGTATTTATTATTATTATTATTATTATTATTATTATTATTATTATATACTGTATATAAGGGTAGAATAAAATAAAGCCTAATATTTTTGTTCTGCAGATTAACAGCAGCGGCATGCTTAATGGTAAACACGGATCATTCTGATAGGGCCACTGCTTTCGTGTTTTGTGTACATATACTACATTTAATATTAATGTACTATAGGCCTGTAGCCTAGATAGAGACTAACTGCGGAGCTGTTGGGTACACCAATGTCGTTTGTAGGTCATGAATTCATGTTTGCTAGTAAAAATGCATATTTCATACAAAAATAACAAATAAAATAAGTGTGTGTGTGTGTGTGTGTGTGTGTGTGTGTGTGTGTGTGTGTGTGTGTATACGAATGCACGTAGACATACAAACGCGTCCAAAATAATATACATTTGTTTGCATGTGTGTGTGTCCGTGCGTGTCCCAGTGTGTGTGTGTGCATGTATGTGTGTGTGCGAGTGTGTGTGTGAGAGAGCGAGATAGAGAGAGCGAGAGAGATAGAGAAGTTTCCATTAGACATTCTCTATGGGCCTAAAAGTCATACAAATGTCATACAAATGCTTAACCTCAATTTTTCTTACCTGTAATAATCCTCTTTGCAATAGATGCTCCCATCCTTGGCAAAGCAAGTCAGCTCAGACTCTAACGCTAGTTTACATTCACAGCATTTGAGGCACCGCAAGTGCCACTGCTTGTCCACGGCCAGCAGGTAATATCTATCCGATATTTTTCCCCCGCAGCCGGCGCACAGAGCTGGCTTTTCTGGGCTTATAGAAGGCATGGTCTGGGAACAGAGAGCAGGACGTCACGTGGGGGGCCATACATTCTCCAAGATAAAGTTTTGTTATGTAAAAACGTTGACAAACATTGTATAACACATTCTTGCGCGAATAAAGAGAAAGCGTATAGAAACCATTTATCTCAAAAGTCAGGGAAAAGCTGTAAATAGCACTATTTAAACTCTCATTCGTGTTTTACATGCAGTCTGTGTGTGTCCGATTTAAAAGAATGAGTATGAATTATAGATGAAAGAAAATTGTTGCTGTTATTGAAGGTTTTAAATATATGTAAATGGTCTAGCCCAAGTTCATGGCAGACATGAGGGCTAATTGTTTTTTTATGAGTAAAATTTCTACACAAAATGACAAAGCAATAAAGATAATAATAATAGTAAAATAAATAATATATTTCAATTAGAAAAATACATTAGAAATATGACACATATAATAAATATGAGTATTACACAGTAAACGCTGACCTATATTTTAGTGAACTTTCAACAAAAAACTATAGCCTTTGTATTATAGTTATAGACTAATCTCACGTTAACTGAAGTGAATTGAATTATGCCATAGGCCTTTGGTTTCTATGCCTTCATATAGAGAAGTATATTAGGCCTGTCCTGTTGTTGAGGCCTGTTTAGGGCAATTGATTTCTAATTGAATGCATGTTTTTGTAATACAATTGTCTGGATTATTGTGTAGAGGATAAATAAGAATAATTTAGCCTAGCGACAAAACTAAAGTTATACCTTATTAGTCTGAAATATTTTTCTTTTAGGATAAATAGCCTATATAGCCTAGACTATTTACAACTAATAACGTTAAAGTGTCAAAATGTACATTGCCAAAACAACAGCTTTTTCCATTTAGTGACATTGGTGTGTCTGCTGGATATGTAAATAAAATAAAATAAAATAAAATGAATAAAACTCGTTCTTACCGCTTCTCTCCCATTGATTTGCATTCCCTTTGCAAGGCGCGAGTCCGTTTTCGATCTTCTCTCCATCTCCTCCATGATTCCTTGGATGTGATCCCCGGAGATCCCGTGGAAAAGCATGGCTCCCGGTCCTGGACGCAACGTGCAACTACTTGCCTCTGCCTTGCAGCCCACAACTTCCATATACCTCGAGCTCTCAGGGCATCCAACTGGCTCTGAGGCGAGAGAGGCACCCAACGCACACACAGACACAGACACCCGATACTGTGATCACCTCCTCGATTAAAGACTGTAAAGTCAACTGACAAAAATGAACTACACGTCGGTGGAAGGACGAGGTTAAAACTGGCAGGGATAGTGATTGGTGGTCTCCACTTTTCCGTAAATTTCCCTCCAAAAAATAAAAATAAAAAGATACGAATAGTCCACGACGAACGACCAGGCGGCAAATGGTGAATTTACGCACAAATAACGCACTGGCCAAAATGGCACAAGTATTGTTTTATTGTTTTTATACTCGCTGAAGTCCCCACGATCTCGCTCTGCGTTCCGTGTGCTTTGAGGTCAGGTTGGGACTGCCTGGATTTCAGAGCCGTGTCCTATTTGTTAAGAGAGCAAAGCCATGCCCAGTCTGAATAATTTGGTGGGAGGAGTTCCTCCTTCCATCGCTACTGATTTTATTCACTAACAAAGAGCTGTCACTCTTCCTCTCAAAACACCCGGCGGTGGCTGGCTGCACGAGCGACCGTGGACGAGTAACTTTTTTTTTTTGGTATTGACATTTTCATTAATTTTGTTTTCATTTATCGTTATCGGGACTGTGGGGTCGTAGGGTCACTGTGCCGCATAAACTTAAGAGAGGTAGCCTATATGCTTAACGAGTACTGACGCAGTGGAAATTATTATATGATTTGTAGGCCTACGTGTAGACTACATGTAGACTATGCAATGCAAATTAATACATTGTATAACTTAATAAAATAAATTAGCATCAAACTACTAATTTCGTTAACGGCATCTTGGGCCTGATTGAAATAAATACAAGGACATTTTTATTAGAAATATTTGTCTTCTGATAGGATTGTTTTTTAAAAAGCATGTTTGCATGGTTTAAATGTAGTGTATAATTTTAGTTTGCTATAAGTAAAATAATTTTTGTATGTGTGTGTGCGTGTGCGTGTGTGTGTGTGCGTGCGTGCTTGTGTGTCTGTCTGTCTGTTTGGGGCGGGGCACTGATCGCTGGAATGGAGAAAATAGCCTAGTCTAAAAATGACAAACAATGAAGATACAGTTTTAGCATAAATATTAATGTGAATAATTTAAATTCGAAAAATAATAGCCTATCATAAGAGAACCTCAAATAGGATATGCCACGTGACCATTCATTCGTTCTTATTTGTTGCTATATGACAACCATCAGGTTTTGTTTCTGCATGGGGAGGTTTTGCCAAGTCTCGTGGTTTATGTAAAATATGTTTTACCGGTTTAATGAATCCGTGCCGGGAGGGACAAACTACAGTTCTAAATCAATTGAACCGATATATTACATGAATCGGCTAGGCTAATTCACTATTGGTATTTAATATGTATTTTAAAGTCTTCTCCTATTATCTAAATTATGTTTACCTTTAGGAGTGTTAAGACATTAAGCCTATTAAAAATGAATAAGGGTCTTCAAATGACTGAAACCAAAAGTAAATCTTCCTTTTTAGCCTCAGGCATAGGCCTACATCTGAAATGTAAACTATTTATACTAGATATTTTCTAACACCATATTTTATGTCTGCGAGGCCCACCCCAATGGCCAACGGACTTGCTGAATTATTAGTTTGTGGCATAAAATAATATATAGTTCAACCCTTTAACCAACGTGGACTCAATGCTTAATAGATTTTCCAATGCTCAGTTGGGTTGCAGGTAGACTACTTTTGCCATCTCCAAACGTGTTACTTTTCCATTTGTCCCCCCTGAAGTTGGTTTGCCTTTAATTGGGGCCTCTTGATAACAAGACAAGGCTCCGACAAGGCTTGAACCCTGAAGTCTGAAAAGGCAAAGTTAATTTGCGCGCTGTCAATGTCATGCCACCAACCACAGAGCTGTAAAAAAGACACACGGGATTCCTTTCACCTGTACAAAGGACCCTGCACGACAACGCTCCCCGTGATATTAAATCTAACTGCGCCATTTCCCAATTCTCTTAAATTGAAAAAAAGAAAAAAAAGAAAATAGAAATAAAATCTTCAGATGATTATTTGCACAACCGCCAGACCTATCCATACAAAATGAATTCATATATATTTTAATTATATTATTGTATAGTGATAATTATCAAAGGATACATCGAGTGTTCCCAGTGCACTGACGTGTACCGGCCTATACCGTTGCCTCCAGCAATGACATTTCACTTGAGTGAAGAGGACTTAACGACGTGTCAGTGAACGATGCACGCTCCCGTTATGCGTTTGCTATCAGAATTGGTAGGATCACATTTTATTTTATTTAATAAGACTGTAGTGTGTCACCAAAGAAAATCCTTTCTATTTTCCATAAAATTAATTGTGTTTGTTTTATTTCATATAATTTGTAACACATCCTATACTGTACGATATTAATCCAGGTTCAGTAAAAATTGACGAAAAGTTATACCCGTGTAGGCTTAATGAACTCATATCCTATCAAAATCTTAATTAAAAGGCGACTTTTTAATTAAGACGTGTATTTTTTGTTAATTAGTCTATACATTTGACATTTATGTTGACAATAAACAAAGAAACAACGAGTAGCATAAATCTAAATCATATGCAATGGTATGTGAGGATTTTGTCTACTTTCTGCATGTGTTGACCTAAATATGGATTTGCATTCATTGTTTGCTCAAAATGCACTAAATACAATTTAAAATCAACGTTTTAGCCCATCGTCAACAGGCACGTTCAAATATCATTTTCTTTAATACTTTCGTCTTCTCCATATTTCATTATCCTCGAAATTTGCTAATTATTAGGCAGCAATTACAATATATAAGCTTAGCGATCGTTTTGCCAATGTCATTGTACAATACATTTTGCTTGCCGAATGTCTTAATTTGCCAATTTAAAAAAAAAGCGACACAAATGAATATATTTAAACGGCCTTACCTGAGACTGCAGGCTGTGAGAGATTCGTTCCGTATAGCCCAGTGAACCGTGCGTCGCCAAGCTTGAGAGTTTACGCACAGTGGAGAGATAGGGGGGTTCTGCCAGTAGATGGGGGCTGTTCCTTGTTTCTTGTACTCCTAGTGAGCGTCAATTAAAACAAACCCACCGCTTGGCGAGAAGTCATTTAAATATTCTTCTCCCTATGCAGACAGCTCTCACAACACAAACAGCACAGAAAATGAGAGCTCATGAGCCAATAGTCTACTCAGCATGGATACGAGCACAAAGCCTAGTTTTTACAAATGTGCTCTCAAAATGTTGTCAGCTTTCATGATCCATACCCTAACGTGCTAGGTGCAAGAAAAATATGTAATTACATATATGGGTCGTTCAAAAAAAGAATTATGTGAACTATCAGTCGCCATGTCTAATGCAACGCGTCTACAAAAATAAATAAAGAAATAAATATAACTTAAGCAAAATAATATATGTGGCAAAATGGACTACCACATCACTCTGGTTCGTTCGTTTTCTTATTCGATTCTCAAGGGAGAAGAAAAACCAAACAGATTTTCAAACGAAAATCTATAGGCAACAGCTAAATTAAATGAATGGCAAATGGTTATCCATATAATATGCTGGGTTCATTGTTTTTTTTTTAAAGCCACTATTTTAACAAAATCATAATTTAAAAAAATAAAACACAGTGTTGCATTGTGTGGACTTAATCATTTTATTTTCCCCGAGCAGTAACGTATCCTAATGTTGGTGTCCTCTCACGATAGCAAATTATGAAATCTCTTGTCAGACGTGACTGTGCCCGAAGCCAAACTCCATGAACCAATTTCACTCACAGGTCTCACAGTGAACGTATTTACACATTTGTAGGATAGGACATTCGTGTCGTTGACGCAAATATAAAGTTAACAAAACACATCTCATTTGGTGTTGCAGTAATTTTCTGTTTAAATAAATTTACCTTTTACCGTTCATTTATTAACTTTAGGCATGACTGGGCAAACACATTGATAAAAGTAAAATATACAATTATTGCTGATGATAAATAATATAAAAATATATAAATATAGACCTATATATATATGTCGTCTATGTTCCTTATTCATTTACTGGGGGTCGGACAGAAACAATCCTAATAGGCCTACTTATTGCGGTAGGTTTACGCGTTTGAATGAGCGGTAATAGACGGTATTGACAAGTGACTGACGGCAAGCTCATCTTTTCAGAGCTAGCATTAGCTGGCAGTGATTTACACCTCTATGCTGCTTGCATAAGTGACGGTGTTTATTGCTACTGTCTGCAAACAGTAATTTTGCTCGGCTTCTTCCGCTCGGCTGACATCATAATGCCATAGCACACAGATCCATTTCACGGCGTGCAGCGACGCGAGGCATCTCAGGGCGTGATCCCCGTGTTGTTGGTTGAACCACAGCCGGGGCTGGGATGTCCGTCTCCCACATCGCGATCCTTCTGGCCTCCCGGGCTATCCGCTGTATAGGGCCCGCTGCCGCTAAGAGATCCACGGTTCATCTGGAGTTATCATTTCTGGGTCACCTCAAGTGACACCCGTTCCCCAAAGTGGGGGGTTGAGGGTGGCGGGTATGAGGTAAGCTAAGGAGAGACAGAGAAAGAGAGAGAGGGGGCTCTCCCAGGATCCACCACGGCGTGAGGAAGCATGCACGTGGGCTAAACACTGACAGAATGAAGCAGTAGAGGAGGACGAGGAGGGTTGGGTAAGGGGAGGGGGGGTCGCTCCATCGCAGTCACATGAGCCCGGTGGGTGGGATGGTGGATGGTGAGGTTCTCTGGCAATATTTACAAACACAGCGTGAATACATGATATCATTATTCTAATGTATTTTTTTTATATTATAGACATATTTACAGTATTTCTTGTATATATAAAGGAGCCATGTCTGTATATTTCTCCTCTCACTTTTGGATTCTTCCACTTCTAACTCAATTCTGCCTCTCTCTCTCCCTCTCTCTATTTTACCGTCTCCCCCTCCCTCCCCCCCCCCCCCCCTTCGCCCGTCTCCCCCTTCTCCTTTTCCTTCCATCTCCTCGCTGCTGTGCTCTGCTGGAGCTCAAATCAGAGCCCGGGTCCCTGGCAGATGGAGGACAGGCGCGTTGAGGAGCTCAATAGCTAGCCAGCCAGCCCGCAGTCTCTCTGCTCCCTGCCCACCAACTGCTGCCCCTGCCTGCCTCACAAACACCAGCATCCACCCCCCCCCCCCCCCCTCCCCTCCCTCCCTCCGTCCTCCCACTAGGGAAGGAGTATTTTAATATCCTCCTGGGGGAAATGACGATGCTCCGTATATGGCGCCATGTGCCAGTAAGGACAAGGAACCCTGTGGTTATATATACAGGTTATATATACACACAGTCGTCGACCCTGTGTATAGACGCAGCCTCAACGCAGTATATGTGCATGCCGTTTGACGCGCCGCTTTAGATTACGCATATATTGCCTGCCCTATCTATAGCCTCCCATACCGTTATCTGCATGCGTAATTAAATAGTATAGTGTGTAATCACCGGCTGTTACATTATTTCAATAAAGACATCCCATTGTGTTTTTGTAGCCTACTGTATGTTATTATTCCATTTATAGGCTAATGCACTCTAACAGCGAGTCTATCCCACACGCATGAATAATTAATCCGTGGGAGGAGCAGGAAACAATACGTTAAACAATAAAAGCTTTTTCTATCCCCCAAAATTGCAACGGCGTTCCAAAATAAGATGGAAAGGCCGCAACGCTAAATGCTGCAGCACCCCTTCTTCCAGACCAAAGTACAAAATAAAAAGACGAAATCTATAATCTATTAAAACAAGAAAATAAACTAAAACAAACAAACAACAAAAAAAATCATAAAAAATACTCCACAGGCATCTGTCTTTTCCGCATAGGCCTGACCACCAGTTGAGGGTCTGGTGGGCACGGAGGAGGGGGCAAGGGAAGGCCAGGGGTAGCAATGGACCGCTCCCTCCCTCTGTCTATTTTCAGCGGGCGCTCTGTCCAAAGGAATCCGCTGACCGTCACTCTTGCCGCGCGTGTCTGCTCGTCCATGAGCACGCTATACAAGATGCTCCCCTCAGGCAAGCCGACACCATGCGTGTGCGTGCGTGCGCGCGCAGCCGCCGCACTTGAGGTGGCGGGGCTGCTCAGTTGCCGCTCGGAACACACGAAAAGACACACGACGCCGCGTGGGCGCGCACACACACACACACAGATCAGTGCCTGGCCAGATGGATGTGCCTTTCAGCCGTCATACAGCTGACACAAAAGTGTTTTTGTTTTTTTCCTCTCTCTCTCTTCTGCCAAACGCACCCCCCCCCCAAATCTATGCCCCGCCCCTCCCACTGTCATGTCCTGGCTGTCCCATGGCAGTGCCACCCAGTGTATAGTGGGAACACTGGCTGCAAGGCCCAGAGGTTGCATGTGCCTGTTGCATACATGCTGTGAGTGTATGTGTGGGGTGGGGGTCACAGACCCAGACAGATACGAGCGGCCCTCTTCCTCTTCGGTTTCCTCCAGGTCTGCGAAGAGGCAGACGGTGTGCGTGCACGTGTGTGCGTTATGTGTGTGCATACGGACAGCTCCAGGTCACATGGGGTCACGCCTCCCAAAACACCAGAAATGTACCGCTCACTTGTCCGAGCGGCTGCTGTCGTAACTGGGGGAGCACTTTTACTTGCAAGGGAACAGAAGGGAACAGAAATCCCAAGGGAACAGTGTGTGTGTGTGTGTGTGTGTGTGTGTGTGTGGGGGGGTCTTTGCTTACAGCTAAACTAGACTTTCATCATTTAATCACATTTCATTATTTTCACTGGCATTGCGTAATCCAACCAAAATCAACAAAATGGATGATGTATTTAAAAAGGTAGGTTTTCTGGAAATGTATATATTATTGATGCAGACTTGGCAAATAAACGAATTGCAGATTGTGAGTAGGGTTATAAGTATCAGTCAAATTTTTAGAGCCCCACAAGGATAACAAAATTATCATTGGTCACAAAGATCCACAGATTTGTTTTTAGGGTTGATTACATTATTTTAGACATTTAAAAACATGATTAAGTTGTTAAAAGCGAACATACGTTTTGTCAAATTCACAAAATATCTCTAATAATCCTGTATACACACACACACACAAATGGAAAGTGGTGCAGACTAGACTTCACATAAAACAACATAGCCTTCGCAATGTGTTCCAATGTGGGGGGTGGAGCTTCTAAGGGCACAGCCTGCGGGATTGAAGGGAGAGGCATCTTTGTTTAGAGTTCGAATTTAGCAAGTGTTCCCGAGAATGACTTACTATACCTTTAAAATTACAATATACAATATTTATGTCATTTTCTACAAGATCTAGTTTGTGGTAAGGAAACACACACATTGAGCGTGGTGCTGTTGATAATTAACAAACCTTAAGCTCTGCCCTTTTCACTTGTGCAACCTTGTTACTGTAAGGTTTGACAAAACCGCATAGTAGGCAAAGATGTTTATAACATATTCAAAGATGGAGCATTGTAATGCTTGTTTGCTCCCTGCAATGGAGAAAAAATGGAACGCTTATGGTCTCTTTTAAGTGGGCGTGTCACTAACGGCATTTTGCTGTGGAGGATGACATAGGCAACACACAGACAGCTAAATCTACCATGCCTGGTAGATTTAGACAAGCCAATTGACCTCAAAACAGTTTGCTGCAGAAATACCTTTGTGGCCTCAGATTGATCATATAGGTACTTGGGGAATTAATAGAATATACTCAGCATACCCATTAACGCCCTTAGAGAGACATTATGGGCAATATTGTGGTGAAATCCGTGGACCTACCCATTGACTTGGAATGCCAGATGGTTCTGGTCTGCATAAAAGGGTGGAAAGTCCCCCCCCCCCCCCAATCCCAAAATTAAAATGCGGAAGTGCCTTCAGTCAGAACCATAGAACTATTTGATGGCTGGAACCTCTGTTAAATTCTATACGCTCTGGTTCCTCTGCCCCATGTTTTCCAAGATAAAGTAACCTGCTGACGTCATAGCAACATGCCTGCGAACATGCATGCATCTTTTCTATATTTTTTTTCTTCTTTAATCATGTCTAACTACAATAAAGTACTCTATTAAGTTAAAGTTCATTTGTCAATACACCTAGCTCTTTGCTACATAAAAAAAAAGTGTTCTACCAAGCAGATGCAATGGAACATATGTTAGTTTGGAAGTAGAAAATACTGTACCAATTGTTAACAACTGATTAATCCTGTTGCTTCACTTCCAGTGCATTGTCAGGGTATGTTCGTTTCTATCTAGACAGACCCCAAACTGCCAGTGTTTTGTTACCAACATCGCTATTTTGAAGGAGAATTTTTTCCCCCTAATACGTCGCAAAGTACTTGTAATGGATCTACAGTATCAGACAATTATTTGCCATTTCCTTACACCGATATAAAATTAGTTTTGTCTTCTTCATAAAGACCAAAACAATAGTTATCTGACCGCAGTGAAATAGAGCCTGTAAAACAACTGATGTTACTACTACCACTATGTTTCTCTCTTGGAGGCAAGATAGCTTAGCGCTATCTGCTCCTTCGTACTTGCAATTGTATTCACTGTAACTCACTTTGGACAAAAGGTGTCTGCTAATTGAGCTAATTGAACAAACAGGCTCGCAAGATTACAGGTAGCTCTTTGCTACAAGGGTTATGTGAAATGATAAACGCCAGCTTTAAGATTAGTGGAAAGCACATAGCACGTTTGGCATGGCAATGCAATGCTATATAGGCAATATTGTGTACATTTCTGCCAGTGAATTTCTCCAGGAATCCGATAGTAATCGTGAGGTGATATGCTTTTAATGTCTAAGTCGCCAACTGCTAGGTGAGGACCCAAAGGAGAAGTAAACACACACAACCCCCCCCCCCCCCCCACATAATTTCAAACTGTGCCATCACAGCATTGGGTAGACGTGGAGAGATAATGCAGACATGAAAGTTGGCCTATTTCATGGTCAGGCTGCGGCACCGCCAAGGCCCTGAATGGCAATGCATCTACTTTAATGTGACAGACAAGTCCCTAGGCAAAACTAGCAGAGCCGTGGCAGGCAAGGCAAAGGCAGGCGGGCCCAGGTACTTGACGAGTGTGACACCTTCGCCATGCCGGTGTGCAAATGTTGCTGCGGTGCGCTCCGCTGCCTCGGTTCAAGACTCAACCAAATAAATTCGCCTCTCATCCGGGTTGACGACGCATCTTCGCTAACCTGTCTGTCCCAGCACTGTTGGGATCATGAATCTCCTTGTAGCCGCTCACAGGGCTGTGCTCCCGATCACTAAGCACTAGCCTTTGGGACCCCACCTACTTGAGGAGGAGGATTGTGGCCACCGCGGAAGGCACACTCAATCATCCCGATGCCGGTCGCCCCAATCGGGCAGCGACAGCAGAGTGTGTGGGGCAGGTTCAGAGCCAGCGCTCTGGGCGGGAGGGGGGGAAAAGGGCATTTAGCTGTTACTACTACCCACCCACTTACACTCGTTAATCAAGACTTGTGTCTCAGCGGCATCCGTAGCTGCGCACACAGGTAGCCCACCATGAGCAGCACTTCTGGGCTGACCCTCCAGAGCTATATCCCTGTGGGCTAAAAAGCGGGGCGTTTAGTGTAACCCCTATCCTAGACGGGCCTATTACATTACGAGCCACGGGGTGTTTTGGCAGAGCCGGCCTACACACGAATGAGTGGGGGGGGGGTGCATGTACATGAAGCTATCTGTTGCAGTGGTGGTGGGATGCGAGGGCCCCCCTCAAGTTCATTAAGCTAAGGCCCATGGGAAGCTGCCGCGGGGGAAGGGGGCTGTGTGGAAGCCTGAGGTCCAATGGAAAGGGAGAAGGATGCCACTGATGTCCACGCCGTGTTGGTTAACAGCCTGATCCCAGCAGCGCGAGCCGAGCACAAGTTTTGACCCCTTGCCCACTTACACCACCCCCACCCCGCTCCTTCCCGCCTATTTTTAACGCCGTATCGCACTCAACTGTCAAAGGCAGACAGTTGAGTCTAGTGCTTGTGGACTAAATTATGCTAATGTTCATGCATTTGTACATTTGGGAGGAAAAATATGACCACTACCATCAAAATATCTAGACTTAGGTTTGCCTAGATACATTCTTTATCTTCAGGGCAAAGTTTATATCAGTTTTCACCTAAATTACATTAAATATGCCCACTAACCTTTGATGTACAATACATACAGTAAGTAGCCTGTACATACTGTAGTAACATACACACAGTAGCCTACACCAGAGATGTGGAGCAACACAAAATATTACATAATTTAAAGGAGAAATTAAAGAAAATAAAACATTTTATTGACAATATATAGATGTGATAAAAGAAAAACTGCTTTAGCTACAAGTGGTTCAAGAGAAGAAATCCCTATTGCCCGTCCCTTATCCGGTTCTGAGAATAAAAATCATCCTGAGCATATTTATGATTTGTAGGAGGTAGGTATTGCACTGACACCACTCCATATTTCATCATTTAATATGCTGCTAAAAAATGACTCTCAAAGCAAATCCAAAATAACAACGACAGGCTGAGGACAAGCTATGTATATTTGGTGTGTTCATTCCAGACAGGCAATACTGAATTTCACCTTATGCAGTAAAACTTATACATAATATAGTGAGTTAAAGGGTTTCCTCATGGCTCGGTTTTTGACATTGACTTGCCCATATGGACACTGGGAAGAGAAAGAGATTACATGGTGTTTAAATAAACTATTATTAAATATAGGCAGCCATACACAGCTTTAGCTAGCCACAGAAAAAGTCATGACAGTAGCACATGAAAATGGAATACAACATTACAGCAAATTGGAGAAAACATCATACAAAATAAGCATAGCCTAATATGGGTTGCACTATAATAATGCACTGTAGTCATGTGACATAGGTAAGATATAAAATGGTCATACAATATCAAAACATAGAAGCGTAACACGGTGTAACAAAATGTAGTATAACAAAGCGTAGAGTAACATAACAGCACATTACTTTTATAGGTATAGTCATCATGCAGCATAATAATGCACCGATATAAACAAGTATTGCAAGAAAGGAATAGAGCTTACATGTCTGCAAGCAGTCCCACAACAACTGCCTCTCTGAAGGTGGGCATACTCCGTGAACACCTTGTACCTACTGAATGGGTCCACATACATCTGCTCCTTTGCCTGAACATAACGTGGAAATTATTCAATTAGTATTACACGTTGTGCACACACACGCACTCACTCACAATCACAAAAAAGCACACGTAACCTTGCGCACACAAACACCACAACACACTAACGAGCTTGTCTACGCACGCACGGTAGACAGCGTTCAAATAAAAACAGATTGTCTGAGGTTAAAGAAAAGTCTAATATGCATGACCTCTTTGCATAAAACAGATGTGGAGCTGGTACAGATCTTACAATGTTAATAATTAACTTATCTGCGATTAATTGCTGCGTGGCTTCCAGCTACGAATAAAATTAAGGTTTCAAATATTTGTGATTCTGTTCTGTAGCGCTCTGAGAGAATGTTGTTGCAAATCTAAAACAATAGCGACTTGTTCTCAATTGTTGTGAATCATTATTCATTTTACACAAAAACTGGCCAACACCTTCACTCTCAACAAGAAAGCACTGAACCCTTCTCCTATCTCTTTTGGAAGTTAGAAAATGTCATCTCTCAGTCTGTTTCAAACTTAGAGCCCAAGAGTCGGTGAGCTCTGACAGGCCACAAAGGCAAAAGGGCCTCAGGCTCATTGGTGACATGGCCTGTCATTTCACATGGCAATCCCAGGGCCACATAGTGAAGCTGGCATGGCTGGGCCCTCTCTGTGTTGATGTGCTTTTCCCACCCATGGTCCTCTTTCACTCCTCAGGTCCCAACCAACGTGCCTCAACTTCACCCACAGTAGCACAATATTTACTACAGATGACCCTGAAGGCATTCATAAGTGACACCTATGCGCACTATGACTGTGTACCACCATCTCAGCATGCATCGGGACTCACGTGGAGCTGTTCTCCAGAAGGGCTCACATAGACTAGTCAATGTGTAGGTGATATGTAGGAAAGGATATAAATATACAAAACACAAGATTTGTTTTTACTTGTTTTTATTTAATGGAGTTTCATTTGAGAAAAACCGTGTAGGTAGGCGATTAGAAAGTAGGCTAAATGCATGGATATTAGAAAACTATTCTAGTTTAGCGTATGCCTATGTATATTTTTGCTTATTCTTTTACTTACATCACATGCTTCTCTGTGGACCTTGTGAATGGCCAGTTCATCCTCCGTTACATTTGTGACAGTGTGGTCTGTTGAATCACGCGTGTTGCTTGTCAATAAGTCTGGTGATTCATCCGTATTGATTTGTAGCACACGCTTACATCGGTTCCCCTTTTCATCTGAGAGGCGAACTGACATGTTTATACATCGTTTACAATAATGTATATTAAGAATTAATCTGTTGACAAATGTTCTACAGGGATCGTTGATGTAACATGTTCCTACAAAATTGATTAACATCTCGTCAATGACACTACCGGCGGTTCGGCACAATAATCCAGGCATATGAGTCAAAGTGCTGTCATTTCCGTATAACAATACGATAAACTGATTCCTCCTCACATGATCGCACCGACTAACAAAATCTACACCAAATTACAGCTACTTCCTCTGCCCTTGTCTCTGTCTTGACATGTGACACTGACCATCCATTCAGATTTGTCAAATGATTCCCACAGCGCCTCTTCTGTTTCAAAGACACTACTACAACTATATATTTACTTCTCACTAGCGAGAAGCAGACATACTATGGGGGCATCGTTATAACAAAAAGCTGTTATAACAGTATAAAGACCACCATCACAAACTATAGCATGGTGACTTGGAACTTGGAACTACAAGGTTGATGAGTGGACATTAGTGAGTGAAGGTTATATACTGCTGTAAGCCACCCCTGACGAATGTGTATCATCTGAAATTCTGGCTAATGAATCCTGACAAGTGCCTTTGTCTGACAAGACGGGGACGGGGTCAATACTGTACAGCAGCCTATCTTCAGACTTACAACTTAGCCTGCACTTATCACTGGTTAAAATGTGTAAGCCTAATAAATGTAGACTAATACATGTTGAAATATAGGAAGAGGGAATGACATCTTGACATCTTATGGAAATGGAAATGTTTGTCAAATGCAGTTTGATGTTCACTTATTATTGTATATA
>JAODLL010000019.1:2318064-2328084 GCA_026546735.1 Forbesichthys agassizii | reverse complement strand
AGAGTATTCGAATACTCGTTCGGAAATACCATCAAGTATTCGAAACCTGTAAAATGGTATTCGGGACAGCCCTAATACACATACATGTATGTGTGTGCATGCATACACACATATATGTATGTTGTGTGTGTTTGTATCCTCTCACTGCCTCTCCCCAAATGAGTGAATATCCATATATGAAAAGCAATTGAGATATCAGGAGAGCCTCTATGAATGAGATGCCCTGTGTTAACGAGTGGGCGACGTAAGAACCCCTGTCCCCACCCTCTCCCCCCCACCATGATAATAATGTCTCTTTCCCTGCAGAGAGAGAGAGAGAGAGAGAGGCGTAGAGCCACGTTGACGCGTTTCCAGGAGGCTGCCAACAGCGAGCAGATGACGCCTGCTCTGCCAAGGCAGTAGGTGGGGACAGATGCTACCTGTCCCCTCCCTGTCCCTCCAGCCAGATTGCTCCCGGTAACAAAGCAGTAAAGTTAACAGAACAGCAAATCAATTTTACAGCGACGTCCATACTGCTATTAGGCAAAACGATTTGCTGTTTATATATTAAGAATCGAGAAAAATCATTTGCTTTCGTCTGGCTTTGATCTTCTCGCTCGTGTCAGTTTGTGCTGTGACAATGCAGGCCTGACATCTTTATAGATCGCAGCGCGTGGTACAACATGCTTTTATTTTATTTTATTAGGTATTGACATGTTCATTGTCTGCCTCGATATCCATTGACAGCAGTGCAACTGCATCACGATGCATTGCAGACGGCCTGATTGTGAAACTAGTCTGCAAAAGCAGATTACACTTTCCAGTTTTCTTCAGAAATGAAGTCAAAGGTCCAGAAAGCGGAAGCATCGACTGGACACATTTTGAATTACGTCGCAGTTAAAGCTCCGTCTTTACTGGAATCGCACCAATTATGAAGAAGTTACTGTTCTGTACCGCTTCTCACCGAGACCTGCATGTCTCTGGGTTATCAAGCTCCCGCTAGCTAGTTAGCTCTCGATCTGCCTCCTTCTCTGTTGTAGCCCCAAGCAGCGCGGTGATATCCTATTTTCACAGATCCAGCTATGCTATTTTTTTCCTCTTTGGCTTTCACCCACCCAGCACCCACAAACCCCCCCCCCCCCAACCCCCCCATCCCTGACACCTAGCCCCCGTATCCCACAGCAAAATGTCCGTGTAGTAGAACTTTTACAAAAGGTTGAACGCTGACATTCTGCAAAATGTCAAAATTGCTCCTTGACCTCGGCGCGCACGCTCTCTCTCCTGATTGGCTGCTGGCTGCGTGCGGAGGTCGCGACGGGCTCACACTCAGGCGGGAGGCCATTGGAGGACCAACAGATGCCATGGCAGCCAGGATGGTGTTGATTGGTCATTAGAGAGGCCACACTCGTTCCTAGGAGAACCCCTGGGTGTCACGTTGTTTCTTTGTCTCCGTCTCTCAACCCCACAGCCTCTCTCTCTCTCCTTCTCGCTCGCCTCACCCATTTAACTGAGCTAAATTGTCTCTCAAAGAGCAAAATACCCTGAGACTTTGTCTTTGTGCTTTTATGTTTAGATATTAAATCCTTTTATACTTTCTGTTTCGACTGATCGAATTGAGGAAGTCATCGAACTTCCCTGCTCCGATGTGGGATAACCAGAAAGTGAGTGAACTTTGAGAAGTCCCCACCTGCACCATCACCTCATGTTCTCTCTGTCTGAGAGATCACGCTTGACCAGCGTTCTATCTTTTGTCTGCACACCTAGCCTTGGTCCACGTGTCGGCAGAGGCCGCTAGGTGTCTCAGTCAGACAGTCCAGGGTATTTTTGTGTGTATGCATGTGCTCCTTTTGTTAGGCTATGTTATCACTGCCTATAAGCTGCTGTATTGAAATATTTGCCATTTGGATGGAAATGTATTGTGCACCACATTAACAACCCTCATTAGCATTCAAACCATACTTCAAAAGTGCAAATCCACCCTTTTCAAACAACTAGTTTGAATGCTGGTCTTTTGACATGGGCTTACGTTGTTCAATATTCATAGTAACAACTGAATTAAAAGCCCTAGGTACATTTTATTAAGGAGGGAATAAAGTGTTATCCTTTCTCCAACATCAATAACTTGCATCGCAAAATGTGAAATAAGTGAGTTCTGTTTTTATGGTAGATTTCACTCTCCTCGTTTTCTCTCTGGTTGTCGCTGCACTCAGTTGAGCTATAGCGTGAGCGGGAGCCATTTGTATCTCCATTCACTTCAGTTATCCAGATGACAAATGTGTCTAGCCAGGGTTGCTGCTGTTCTCTGTTGTGCTCCTGCCTGGCTCTTTTGTCAGGAGTCATTTGTAGCGTCTGGTCATCAGTCAGGCGTCCATTCAGAGCCTGGCGCGAGGCCCGTGGCCTGTGGCGTACCGGCCACCAGCTCATGTTCCACTGAAAAGCAGAGTCGGTGCTCTCAAACGCTTGCTAACTTCGAGCTCAAATAAAAAATAAAAACTCTCGGAAGCTCTGCCCCGCACACATTGAAACGCATTGTTGTCGGGAGTGATTTTCACTACTTGGTTTTTGTTCCTTTTTGTGGAATCAGGACTGTGTAGAGAAGTACAGGCTTCTTTTTTCAACACGCACAGAGAACGGTAAGCTAGGGGAATGCGAAGCAATCATTGGCGAACTTGACAAAAAGTGTGTTAGCTTCCAATTAGCTTCCAATTATCTTACAACAGTAGTAAGTAATATTAAGCTAAATATCTCCTCACCTCCTCTGCTAGTTGCCCGCTGTGTACGCACTGAAAACATAGTGGCTATTACACAGGAGAACACATACATAAGTGGTGCAGACCACACCACACAACAATGTCCTGTAGCCTTGGCCATGCGTTTCCAATGTGTGGAGCGGTAGCGTCTAAGGGGAACACCTTTGGCATTGATGGGAGAGGTGATTTTTTTTGTTTTGAAATATCAATAAGCTTTCTCCAAGATTTACTGACTATACCTTTTTGAAAAGGCCCATAGTCAGGGCTGTCTGTGTACGCTTGACTCAAGCTGATGGTATCTTGTCGAGGTAACGCGGTGAGATTGGCAGAAATGTGCATGTCAAAGTGGTATGGTCGGAATGTCGTCCTGTGTAGGCGAAGCACACAAAGTACGTTTTGAAACGCACCGGCCTAAATGTTTTGAGATGAATCAGCCGATTAATCAGCCTCAACCTACCCATTCATCGCACATAACTGTAAATAAATAACAATGTTGACATTGACCGGAATAAACAAGCTACATTTTGGATGTAGGCTTTTATCTGCTGAGAGAGAGAGAGAGGGAGAGGGAGAGAGAGAATGCTGGAGGATGTACAGTAGTCTCTAAGCCGAGCAGCGGCATGCTGTGTTTTCCCCACAGAGACAGCACTGGTGCTATAGACGGTCTATCCATATGTATACGTCAGGTTAGCCGGTACACATTTTACTATATGGGAATGAAATGTACGCTTTGGAGCATTTATGGCGTGCGCACCCGTGTCAGAGATGGAGGCTTCAGGTGGCTCATTGGAATTCACTCTCTCGCTGCCAGACCGGGAGAACACGGAAAGGCTTCTAGGCAGTGACACTTGCACGCTATATTTAGACTTCCCTTTTTTCATGGCGATAGAACGTGGGGGAAAAAAAAGCAGGAACACGACCAATAATTAAAAATGATGATTTGGAAATGAATACAGACGAGTTGCGTCACAAAACGCAATGCACTTGCAGTTTGGTGACACTTTGATGTGACGTGCGTGTGTGAGTTGTTGTTATTCTGTTTAGTTTTGTTTGACCATTAATAAAGTGTTGTCCAGCAGGCTACAGGGGGTTTGCATGCTAAAATCAAATGGCTCCTCTGAAGAAAGGGCTTACATGTATTTTATTTTGGACAAAAAAACCATCTTTAATCATTATCCTCTGTACTCTGGCAAGATAGCTTGACCAGGAATGTGTATGTAACAGGTCAGCACAGCAGATGGTAGCCACGCATGCACGCGCACGTGCACAGCCATTTATCCTGTATGAGAGAACAATGATTGGCTCAGTTTTATGAATGTAATGCCAATGTGGCCTAGTTTAGCTCACATATGAACAGGATTATCTAAAACTCTTGTCACACGGAAGCTTCGCTGCAGTTAATCTGCTCCTATACGCCAAATGGGATTTCAAAATAAAGCACTAAATAAGTATGTTTCTAGCCCAGTTAGCTACGTATGTTGAGCAGATTACGTGGCGACTCTTCAATTTAAGTAAGTTGCATAGATAGGCATAGTCTATTTGGTAGGGAAAGCATACAAGCATGTCAAACTATATTTTGAATTAGTGAATATTTACAATGCGATATGTTTTCATTTTATATATGCTAAAGCAGATTATTATTACTTTTATTATTTTAAACATTGAATTCTCTGAGTATAATTTAGTAACTCTTCAGGCAGTTAAATTAAGACATAATACCAGAGAGTACACAACATTTAACATCATACGCTGTTTCTCATTTGGGGTGGCTGTCATACAGTATAAGGTCACGTAGATTACTGACTGAGAAGACACAAATAGGTTTTCTCAGTATCCAGAGATATCAAAATCCTAATCGATGGTGGTGCAAAGAAGGCTATTTGACACGCTAACTAGACTGGTTGTGGGCTAGCAGAGCTGGCTACACAGGGCACTGTCAGTTCAGCTTCTCGCCCCACTATTTATATGTTCGCATCTGTGCCTCCGGGCAATGTCTTTTCAGCGCAGGGTGCCGCAGTGTCGCTTAGAAGAGTATAAGGCCGTTTACATGCTCTTAATAGGCCCTTAACTGGCCCTTAATTTGGGATATGGCTCTCTCCCCCCCTGCCCCAAGTCAGAAAATATAGGCCAGTCTTAATGCATTAGTGAAGAACTGAGTTGTTTCACCATTTGTCATTGCATATCATGTGACTCATCCATGAAGTCTTTGTTATCATCACACAGACAAGCACACAAAATACGGATGCGTACTGTTATCAGATAGCTCAGGAGCTTTGAGCCCGCCTAGTGAGACTATAACACCAGTGAATGCTAAACCGTAGCGATAGCAACAATAAGAAATTACATTTCAGGAAAATTACATGAAATAATTGTGGAATTGCCGTTCATAGCTTGTCAATATATTATTTTCTTATTGCCAAAGACAATTGGTTGCCACTGAGCAGCTATCCGGGAACATTTAATGAATTAACCTCATTATAGTATAAACTTTAATAGTGGCCTCACCTAAAAACAACCCTGTGACACCAATAATTATCTACAGTAAGTCATCATGAAAGATGATGATCAGCCTGCTGGTTCATAGTGTTTGGCAGGTCTTACACTTCTTGGCCACGGAATGGCAGTAAAGCACAATCCCTTTCTTCTGGCGCCCCAGTCAGTAAATTGGTATGTTTTATAGTTAATCTGTGCAAAAAAATATGCGTATTACAAGTATAGTTTTGGCATGTAGTCTGCTGTCTCTGAATTCAGCCACGTCTGTTCTCAATGCAATGCTAACCCAGCCTTAGGCTAAAACGGCATTGTAAGACAATAGAAAACTAAGCTAACCCTACTTTTACCAGAACTACAACCTCCATCTGCGAGTCAGCTTGGGAACGCCCGCTTCGCTGTAGTTCACACTTGATGCTGTGCGAAGTGAATGCCGAAGTCAGGGTTCATCTTTAAATGTGGAAAAAAGAAATAGATGTTATCCCGTTTTGGTAAATGAGTACTTAAAACATATTTATTTGGTTGCCAAGTGCATTAATAAGACAGAATATTGACTACAGTTAGTAATGTATTCAAATATGTCAGTTGAGCAGGTTAATAAAAACAAATAACAAGTGTGTTAGACAAATAACATTTGGTAGAAGGTCTTGGGCTGTTCATCATTAGACTAAGGATGAGATTTGCCATCATGTATCTTCACCTTATATTTCTTAGGCACCTCTGTGTATCCTATCTCCATTCTACATATGCTGACATTTTCACTTGAACCCAGTTGAGTGGAAAATCACTGGGTTGGTTGTGAACTTGTGATCGTATGCATTTGTTGTACAGTGCACTCAGCCGTAGATGGCTCTTTTGTCCGTCTACTTTTCTCAGATCATTTGAGGGCCTTTGCGAGCGTGCAGTTGTGGAACATGCATTGTTGTTGTACCCTTTTAACAGATACAGTTGTGTTGTCATCCCCGTGGAAAGCCTGCCTGCCTGCCTATCTGACTGACTGACTGATTGATTGATAGATAGCTGCTTGTCTGTCTGCCTTTGCATGTGAACTTCAAACCACGTTACTGCTCCACGGAGCGTGTAGCCGCCAACGGCTAGGCTTTGCACTGTCACCGGCTGCACGCATCTGCCTCTGGGTGCCGCGCCGCATGACATTGACTGAGATCGATCCAATCCACACCTCAAGGAGCTTCTGTGTTGTACATGGTGTTGTCACGGTTACCGCTACCACAAGCCTCAAAGACCAGAAGAAGAAGAAGGAAAAAAAAAAAACTTCTCTTTTTAGTGTTTTCAAAACAGTCTTGGGGCAAGTGTTTGAGAGAACTTAAGTATTTTCACACCTTAAATAAGAAATCTATAAATGTATTTAGCCGGGGATACGGCACACCGGAATAGAAACCCTGAATGACAACAAGACAACTGGTATAATAAGCAAGAATGTGCATTTAATCTCAAGCATGGTCCCCTAGCATTAATCATAGCCATGTTAATGCATTTCTACATTAACTCAAGAGAGTATTGAAAACTCTCACAGTAATTTCCTTTCTGGGATTGATAAAGTCCAAATGAGCCCTAATGAAAGTTACACTATTGGTGCTCATGGTATTTTTACCTCTTTATGGATATTAGCTTTAAAATGGAGTTATTCGTTGACATTTTTTTTTTTCTTCTAATAGATATTTTTTTATGACTGAGGCAGATGGCTCAACCATATGGAGAGAAATGTGTTATTACCTGAAGAAATGTTGGCTTTTTAACCAGCCGGCCAGCCAGAATAGAATCATCACCATTATTAGCCTTAAGCTGTTGCTATCAAAACGCTTCATCTATTGTGTGTGTGGCATTAAGTATGCAGATAATACTTGGACTTCAGGGTGCCTTGCTCTCCTCTTAATCTGGGCACATGATATGATAATGGTTGCCCAACTGTCATGGTGATTAGCCTGCATGTTGCTCCGCAGCACCCCGGCGTTGTGTTATGTTCCCAGTGCAGGCGGTAGAACGGGTGCGGAAGAACTGCGATGACGGCGGCGTGTTTTCTGATCGCACCGAGTGGCCCGGTCCCGACGCACCGTCCCGGGCCGTCGCGCCTCTCCGCGCCTCCCCGCGCCTCCCCGCGCCTCTCCGCGCTCCCCTTCCTGTGTTGTGCGGAAGGTGCAGCCAAGCGGCGCCAGCGCTTGACATAATGTTGGACCAGTATGGAATGTGACTGGGAACATCAACACTGATGCGCGCTGATACACTGAGGCTGTCATAAAGCCCCCCGTCCAAATGCTGCGCCGCTCATTCGTGAAGCTGTGAAATTGGGTTTCTTCCCAACTAGCCTGGAGACGGCATCTCTTCTCCCTCTCTCTCTCTCTCGCTCTGTCTCTCCTTTCCCTCGCCCTGCTGAATCTCCCTATTCTGAGGAATGTCTGTGAAGATGGAGCAACTAATGTGGCGTTAATAGGGTCACATCATCTCCATGCAGCGTTCGTGTCTGTTCTCCTTCCAGCGAGGCTGGCGATGTTGTGCGTCTTCCTCAGATCTAGCTGTAGCAGTGCCTTGGAAACCCCACCTACCCCGCCACAACACCCACACACCCCCCGGGCCCGCCTCGATCTCTCGCCCGCTGCACAGTTGAAGCTTGCCAGTTGGTTTTCAAGCTCTGAAGGGGAGTCTCCAGCTCGGGAGTTTGTTTCCATCCTCCCCCCCACCCCCCCCCCTTACCCTTAACACATATTGTTTATTCATAAATGCTGAAGTGTTGGCATTAGGTTTGGGAGCTCACTTACAAACCCAGACCAATTTTATTTATTTATTTATTTATTTTAGTGTTCCATTGAGCGCCATTTTTGTTTTGCATCCACTAATGTCTCTGACAGCATATCTAGATGCTAGAAAATACAGAGAATATCGCCTATTTATGAATATTTCATCATTAGCATTTATCTTGAATGTGTTAGTGACAGATTTTGTCACGTCAGGCGTATAATACGCATGTTGTCCTAATTCATTCCCAGGGCCACCTTTTGCACTTGACTGTCGTCAATCTCCATGCTTAACAACTCGGTGTGACCAATCAGTATTAGTGAACTTAAGCACCATATCATCGGCGAGCATCGGCATCCATGCTCAACTAAATCAGCATGAAATGTAATTCCATTTGCAGCGCGCAATGTAGGAGTTGATGGGCAAAAGAGAAGGAGGTTTTTAAACGTCTGCGAGTGTGTTGTCCTTCCTGCCGGCCTTTTGAATGGGGCCAGTTAATCTTCTTACTATTTTAATTGTGAGTTGAGGGGCCTGGCCTCCCCCCAGTCAGAAAGAAGCTGCTGATCCAGAAGTAAAGCGATGACCATCGCATTTATTCCTTCCTTTTAGGTTTGCCCCCCCCCCCTCCTCCCTCGCCATTTACCCAACCGTCCGCACCCAAGTCTTTCTTTAAACAACCCCCCTTCCCCTCCACCTACACCCACACCTCCCCTTCCCTCGCAGGGAGGAAAAGCTCTTCGTTCTGACAATAGACTTTTTTTTTTTTTTGCCATATGTTAGCTTGACATCTTCATCAGGTTCACAGCAGGCTACCTATGGTTAACTTTCACTCCACTGGCTGATGGGATTTTCCTCCTGTGTTCCTCCGAGCGGCCCGGGCTCAAAGTCTAGACGGCCTGCGCGGTGCGGCCCACAATGGCCAAATTGTGCCGCTAAGCAGCGCAAGATAGCTTCCGCTAACGGCCCCGCCGCTAAGACAATGCTTTTGTCCGGGGGACATAAGAGTATTGAAGGGGTGGGTGGGGAGGGGTGCTAATCCAACCACTACATACAGAGAAATAAATCAGAGAGAGAGAGAGACTCGCACACAACGAGCGATTGAGAGAAGCGTGAGCGAATGCCAGCGAGGTGAAGAGTGCAGCAGTTTAACCCCTGGCCAATAAGGAAGGAGGCACGGGATGTTGAAGGCAGAGGGGAGCTACAAGGAGAAGCAGGCGCTTCAATCCCTTCATCTCCGCAGCGGCGGCAGAGGGAGTGGGGCTGCCGGTGGCTTTCACAGCCTCTCTTCGCACCAAAGGGAGCTGCTGTTCGCCATATGGGATTTGGCCCCTTCCATTCACCGCAACACAACACACACTCACTGGTGCAATGTGCGAGGAGGGTCAGGTGGGGTGGTGGGGGTTGATTTTTCTATGCCTTTGGAACGTCGGGCTCTAAAGTCTGCGTTTGATTCACGCAGTATAGAGACTTATTGGCATAGGGCTTTCTTCTAAATGCGTATTCACGTTGGATTTAGGTTAGGTCTGTAAAAAGTTTGTAAAGGCTGAGAGATGTCTTATGTCGCGGTACCGGACTTTTGTAAAAACCTTCCTTAATAACGCCAATATATGCTGTTATCATCACCCTGATACTGGAATGGAATATCGGACGTGTACTTACTAAGATGAATCTATCGATTTCGTTTCCATCGTGTCTCAGTTCGTGTCGATGCCTTGCGTACCGACAGAAGTCATCTTGTGCAAATTGACGTTACCAGAAAGCGCTTAAGCTAGCGTGGTGCTGTAGACGGCTTGCAAGTTACGTGCTTGAAACCTACAGTAAGGGGACATGCGGTAATGAACCCCACACGCCGTGCAATAATCCCACTTCAGAACCAAGCAACTGCACACAGTAAAAGTACACTTGCAAACTGCCACTGTCCCCACTGGTGTGGCCCTTCAGAGTTACCGAGACGACGAACATGTCATCCAAAATGTCTGTCTGTCTGTCTGTGTGTGTGTGTGTGTGTGTGTGTGTGTGTGTGTGTGTGTGTGTGTGTGTGTGTGTGTGT
>JAODLL010000019.1:2290886-2304917 GCA_026546735.1 Forbesichthys agassizii | reverse complement strand
AGAGAGAGAGAGAGAGAGAGAGAGAGAGAGAGAGAGAGAGAGAGAGAGAGAGAGAGAGAGAGAGAGAGAGATCCTGTGGGGGTGGGGACTGCTTGCTATCTTCCTAACTGAAGCTGAGATGCTGCCATCTAGTGGCCAGTGAATATACTGGCCTAATCCCGTGATATACTGGAATAGATGGTGTAACCCCCAAGTACAGTACATAAGTCTGTACAGGCAATATATATATATATATATATATCTTTTGGGGATAAGGATGACCTCATACCTGTCATTACCATCTTTTGGGGATAAGGATTGCCTCATACCTTTCATTACCTCATAGCCGTATTATGAGTGTGCAGCCTTAGAGTTTTATTTACCTGGGATGAGGAATTTGGTTCAGGTTTAACTTGATTGACTCGGTGTTCTAAAAAACGTGTGTGATGTAAATGTGTCTCACCCTGCCCAGGGTGTCCGAGAGTCAGGTGGGGCAGAATTTCACCTTTGTGCTCACCGACATCGACGGAAAGCAGAGGTTCGGCTTCTGCAGACTCACTCAAGGCTGCCGGGTCTGCATTTGCCTGCTCAGGTAGCATACGCACGCACGCACACACACACCTGCAAAACACACGCAATATTTTGACTACAAAGATTTTAGATCTAGATTTTAGATTTAGTACGTTTGTTAAAACTGACTCGACGACTTCAATTAATAGGCCTATAATAAAGGACTAGCTCTAACTCATACAAATTATAGTATAAGAATATCAGACGTAGATCCATCGGGAGATAAGATAATGTGTATTTCCATCTTGCTAGCTATTGCTGAAGCCCTTCATACTGTATACAACTTCATGTTTCCTATGCTTTCTCTTAGAGTCGAAGGGAATATGTCCATAGAAATCTGTTGAATCTTTCTAAATCTGTTCTGTCCTTCACTATGCTCATGTAAGCTTAGTTATCATTGCCTCCTATTTTATTATTATTTATTTCCGAGTCTCAAACATTAATAGGAGCTGTACTGTTTTTTAATATCTGTTTATTTCTGATACAAAAATGAACTTAATTGTTGCAGAAAGTAACGATTTTTGAAGATCATGTTTATAATTAAATTTACCTTGAGCTGCAAGAATAAAAATGATCTCGGTTTCCCGTTAAGCGAGTATATGCTCTGCTAATTGCCTAAAATGTTGTTTACCTTGTGATGTTCCTTAGGTCGTCTCTTTCTATCGCAGGTCATATAAATAGACCAACCCCATAGTAGAAGCCATCCTTTTCATCTAATTACAATAAAAGCCTATTATCATTCAATTACCATATAATTGCTTGTTGACATAGTGTTTTGCTGATGTAATCACACTTGTATTATAAAGGCGGAACGCCCCAGTGTTAATCTCAATGGACAGGCGCATTCACTGTAAGGAGGAAAGCAGCAACAGCCACTGTTTGCGTGAACAAAAAGACTGTATTAAGCAGGTTAACAAAATCTGTGGAAACAGAAAATGGGATGGGATGGGGGGGGGGGACCCGTCTCGCTCAGCCGCCTTCCGGCATTGATTGTATGAAGCGGTTGATGGTGCTGCTGGTGCCGTTGTGTTCCGGCCGTGCTGCCGACGGACGGTGTTGTCGCGCTGGCCTGATGTGACGCTGCGCCCAAGAACGACCCCACCCGGGCCTCGTTCCGCAGGCCTTTGGTTTTCTGTTTTCTCTGCCTTTCGCTCTTTTTTTTTTTTCCCTTCTTTTTTGACACGCCACCCCTCAGCCCTCGTTATTCGACCACTGCCACACTGCTGCAACGGCGAAGACGCTTCACCCCGTAATTATGCATGAAGCTCCACTGCCAATTAGCAGAGGCTCCCCTGTCCCTCTCGCTGAGCTCGACATGCTAATTCTTTTGACATATGATGTATAAAATTCATTATGCATTCTGAGTAGTTTGCATGGCTTGCTTTGTTTAGAATGAACCAATGTATCGATAGTTAAATTTGGTCTTATCTGGTTGCAGCAAGGAAAAACTGTGGTTTATTTGTTTTAACATTATTTATCTAGAATAGTAGTTAGAAAGTACATATTTAAATGGGCCGTAATATTTTATTAATGTATAAAGGTATTTATTGCCTGCATTAGTTAAACTTTTCTTAAGCATGCTGCTGAAAAGGGCCTGCATGATAAGTGTACAAATAATGTGTACAGTGGTAAAATGTAAAAAAAAATTGTTTCTTAGGTTTTCTAATACTTAACCTCAAATTCTGTTGGGGATTAAGGTAGCGTCTGTTTATCAACAGCATAGCAATTTTAGTTTAAAATAAAATCCCTACATGGGTAAAGGTGGGGAGACAACGAAAAAAACAGAACAAGTTGCGATCTAAAAAAAAAAGAAAAAAGATCTGTGTTAATTTGCATTGTTAACAATCAAGGCCGACAGGAAAGCGCTTTTTTTCCCCCGGATATAAAATCGAAGTAATTAAAATGCTTTAGGTCTCTTTACGTGATTGTTGAAGTGCGGGAGCCATAAAATTGTCACCTCTGCTTACAGGGGGAAGTGCTATTAATGAGTGGGACAGTTTTATGTGGACAGCCCTTTGTGGTCTCATGGCTAACGCCCCCCCCCGACCCAACAGGCCACGCTCCCTTCAGGCAAAGCCTCTTGAAAGAAAAAACGGCCCAGGAATGTTCCATTTTACACCGTTTACGCCCCTCCCCCCACCAACCCCCCTCGTCTTTACGCACATTTGGTGCGGAAAATGCCGCCGAACATATGATAAGCTCCAGTTTTATTTGATTGCCAAGACTTTGGGGATACTTTTATTTTATTTTTTTACTTTTTACAATTGCCCGCATTCTGGTTAGGGGTGGTACTTTGTGGACCACAGAGGACACCTCCTTCCTGCCCTTGACCCCTGACACAGGAAGGAAAATGTGTAATCAAATGTTCCAGTGAGCCAGCTACAAGGTGCAAGGAGAATTATGGTTCTGAGGGCGTGGGCGTTGAGGAAGATTTAAGACCCGTCCGGCGTCGACCGACCGGGTACTTTATGGCAGAAATCAGATCTGGCTACTAGAATAGATCCAACTAGCTGCCAGCTCTACTGATGTCATGGGGACCAATTATGTGTGTAAATGTGAATAGTGCTTTATTTAAAAAATGTTCTTATATCGTTTAAAAAAACACAAAAACTTAACAATACGTAACAGTATGTCAGTATTTTATTTTTATACATCGATACTATAATCCCGCTGCTTTTTAATAGTTACATTGAGATATTTCTGAGACATTGAGAAAGCGCCCATCCGTGATATCACAAGACCACAGCTCTCTGTCAGACCACCAAACCTGTTAGGTGGTCTGAACGAGGTGGCTGGCGGTGGGGTCAAGAGGCTTACGAGTGGGCTGCAAGATTAGCATTAGCTGGACCATTCTTTTGAGTACATGGCATGTTGAGAAGGTGACGTGTGTTTAAAATGGCAGCGGAGATTGTTGCAGCCCCCCCCCCCCCCACACACACACACTTGCGCCCCCCCCTACCCGGGTTGATGGATGCCTCTCTATATCGGAGGATTTGCAAAGCACAAACACATCTGAGCAATGAACTGTGAAGGGGTAGGAGTATCTCCTCAGCCTTTCCAAACTTTAACTTTACATCAACAGAGATGGGAGGTGGGGGAAAAGGGGGTCTTGATAAGAGGAGTGCAATCCCTTCCCCCCCGCCCCGCCTCCCTTCCCACCTCCCCAAAGTTTTATTAAGATTTAATGGTGAACACGAACCACCATTTTTGAATTGGAGTATTCCCCACAAACTGGGTATCTTGATAAGTTGTGATTGGCTACCTCTAACTGCGATCATGCGTGCACTTCTTAAACAACGGATTTACAGCACCTTGGTGTAAGGGCTTAATGAGAGAGGGGAGGGAGAGACGGAGGGGGAGAGAGAGAGGGATCTTTGAGGCCTGACGGCTCCTCTGACAGCGAGAGCCTTATTTACATCCCCTTCTCCGGTGAAAAATGAAGGATTAACTTGCAGGAGCCTGGCTTTCTAAACAAAAGGCAACGAGGAGGCAGATAATAATTTACCCGGGCTGCCTTTGTTCTTCATTATATCTTACTGAATCTGGCATTTGTTTGGCCTAATGGCTAAATGTAAACTGACCTCTCATGCATATATGTGAGCGGTGCATCGTATAGCTTGACAAGGCAGAAATAGGTCTTCATGTTGATATTTGGTCAGCATGCTAATTAGCATACGCTTGTATGATCTGTCTCGTGTGACCTGATTGCAGTAAAGTCTTCACGCAGACGTCAAAATATTGGCCTGTTAAGAGGCTGATTGTTTCAGGCTAATGGTCACTCAGTCCGTGTGATTGGCGCGCTCGGCTGCATCTTCTCGTGGGTCTGTCACTGGCCCCTCGCGGATTTAGCGATATGAAAATTTGCATCCGGCTCACTTTATTGTTTCCTTGTTGTCTGTTAATTCCAGGCTGCAGAGCAGCCAGTGACCCATGGCCTGCAAACTCTAGCCCACTGCCTGAGATTTACTGGCTTATAAAAACCCACTCAACTACTTGCCAAGAATAGAAATAGAAATAAATACAATTTAAATAAGACCTCTTTCACATATATGGGCACAAATGTATATTAACTGACTGAATTAATTGTGTAATTTGGAGTCTGTTATTTTTTTGACATTATTTTTCAGCCCTTAGATAATGGGTTGTTGATGGAAGTGGCTGTGTATTTCACGCCAATGCCCTCTATACCATCATGCAGTAAATGTTGCCAAATGAGTGTTAAATATAAAAATAAATGCAGCGTGTGGCGCAAACACTGCTTTAACATGAATAATAATAATAAATGGAGCCCTTGTCACCTTCTTGAGACTAAATAAAATGTTGGCTATCTTCCACCACCAAGGCAAGTGGCCGTGGCCAAGAAAATGCCAACCTCTCTAAAGAAAGCCATGTTGCAGTTGCATTGAACTTCTGGTGGGTGTGCCTAGCGATTAGCTCTAACAAACACTGCTGTATAAATAATTTGTAGCCTGTTGCATGCATTTATTTATTTTACATGAATTAGATAAGGCAAAGGAATATTAAAATACATTTTAAACGGCAATGTCTAAGAGGGTTGGTGGAGGGGAGGGGTCCATGTCTCAGCTAGTCTGGTGCATCTGGGAGCAGCATGCTTGTAAAGCAAACATCCCTCCCCATCCACCACAAGCTAAGGTGGCTCGTCGCTGTTATGTCGGAGAAACTTATATCCTTTTTTTTTCTCAATCTTTTCACCCCCCTTCCCCTCATCCACCCTCCCTTCGCTTGCCGCTGGCACAAAGAGCGAACATGCCAGGAATGCATACAATGCACAAGGCGCTGGCTATGAACAATGTCATAATAAGGGTTAGGTAACATTTATCACCCAGCATATTGTACAGTAGCTACTGTAGGATATGCCGGGTGTAAGCGGCTTGGAACTTCAAATGGCTCTAGTTGGAGTCGAGATTAATAGCACCCAATGTATTTTATTTTGAAGGCTTTTTAAAGCCTATAAATAATTGTTTTAGACACGTAGTACCTGTGGATAGGATTTTTTTTCAGTGTTTGTATTTTGAAATAATATACAGTATATTCATATTTTGCACAGATACAAGGCCGTGGATGGGATGGATTTCACTTATATGGGGGATGTTAATGTTCATTAAAAGATCGAGGCGTGTGACTTCATAGGCGTTAAATGGTTTATGAAACATTTATAGTTTCTAACTACTATTCTAGACAAATAATATGTTAAAACATATAAACCACAGTTTTTCCTTGCTGCAAATGTACTCAGTATCTCTCTCTCCTTTCCAGTTACCTTCCATGGTTTGAAATCTACTACAAGCTGCTAAATACGCTGGCAGACTACCTAGCTAAGCACCAGGTAACATCTTTTAGATAACAACAGTGTATTCCTCTTGTATTTGAGTGCAACAGATTTATGCACGTGAAGCACAGTGTAAGTCAAGGTCACTCAAAGAGCAGAAATTAAGGCATTCCAGCATCACTCGACTGAGAAACAACACCACATGGCTTCATGTTATTGAAACCTGTATTGTGGTAAGACATTTCCTACTCCTGTTTTTTCTTTCCCCCTCCCGCTGCATGCCGGGTTGTCTGTTGTGTGCAGTCTCTCTTCTCGGGCGAGACTTGGCTCTTGTTGCTAGCAACAACAAAAAGTGTTGACATTTTCACAGACCAAACGCTGATCTGACACGGCGAAGTTATTCCTGATGAGTTACTGGAAAAACAAATCGTTTAGGAAACACATAAAACCCACGTGCGCACGCACGCACGCGCTGCACACTTCAACAACGAAGCTCGGCTCCCTTGACTACTCACCGGATTGTGCTTGCAATGGGAGGGGAAATGTAAACTCTACAACTAGCAATGTAGAGGCACAGCCTGCAGCACGCCTTGTAGCTGATGTTCCCCGTGTTTACACTGAATAGACAGAGACAGGTCTGGTAGACGCAGACGAGCACGTGTACATGCACACGCACACACACACACACCTAGACACCCACGAACACGCGCATGCACATACGCAGACACATACCTACAGTAGACAACCACGAACACGCGTATACGCACACACGCACACCTAGACACATGCACACGCGTGCGCACACACACACACACACACACACACACACCTACCTAGACGCACTCGCTTGCACGCACATAAACACACACCGAGACACATGTGTACGCACACGCGCGCACACACAGGCATGCACACACACTGAGACACATGTACACACACGTGCATAAACCTACACACACGCAGACATACACTGACACACAGACCTTCTGACTGCTGTTGAAAATGAACCCAGCAGGCCAATCTAATCTAGGAAGAGAGGGAATTTAAAAAAAAAAGGTTTGTGTGTGTTGGGGGATATGGAAGAGCAGAGTCCTAGCTCACTGAAGTGTTAGTATGCATGATTTAGTTCATATTTACCTCCTCGCTGTCCGTAACAGGCGAGAGGGAGGTGTTGACAGATGAGGTTCCGAGGCGAGGGGCTAAATGGACGCTTCCCTCAGGCCGTGCCGCTGACCATGCGTGTGAGCATCGAGCCTTCCGTGACAGGAGGCTGTTCGATCGCTCGCGTGCACACACGCAGCTACCTCCCCGGCTCCCACTGTGCTGTAGCCTACTGACGCTCGCTCTTTCAGCCCCCAGGCACGCACGCACGCACGCCTTCCAACCATCTACAGACTCTTGGTCGACAGCAAATCCAACTTCTACAAAAAGGGCAAACGGAATAAATGCAAAACAATAACAGCGGACCAAGAGCAGTGAGGTCCCTCGCACTTAATTAACCTTAATTAACTTTAACCTCGGCCGCCGCTCGTTAAAAAGGTTTCTGTGGTTTTGAAGGGGTGGCTCTGCCCCCTCAGACCGCAATTCCATAGCCGGTACAACCATAAATAAGTTGGCGGGCAAAAAAAAAAAGAGAAAAAATAATTCTTGTTATCTATTTATGTCTGTTTTTTTCCCGCAGGAAAACTACTTGAACGACATGCTGAACTCGCTGTACTTGCTGCCCGTGCCAAAGCCCTTCACGCCAGTCAACCTGAGTGTGGTAGGTACGCACCGAGGCAGGGGAGAGGGCCGGGGAGGGGACCAGGGGATGTGTCACCGTGTCGGGAGACATCTCGGAGGCGAGAGGAGCAAGAGATGACAGCGGAAAGCTGCAGTACAAAGAACAACCCAGGTAGAAACAGAGATGGGCAGGCAGATCTGAAGAGAGACAAAGTGGCACGGCGGGAATTGAACGCATAACGCCGTGTCAGACGTGAAGGCTGAGGAAGTTGAGGGAGGGCGACACTTTGTTTTGAAGTGGCGCTAGCAGGATCCCTGCGCAATATGCTGCGTAAAGCCAACGGGCTCTCGAATTCGTTATCCCCTTGTGGTTGAAACCGGTGTTACAAAAACAATGTTTTGGTTTGAAACTTGGCGGGCAGAAGCCCCTCCCTCACAACAGTGCGGAGTGTCTCACATTCCCATACTACTTCCCCTACAGGCACGTGCATTTCTGTACACAGTTTTTTATTATTATTATTATTATTATTAATAAATTAATTGTCGTAGCAGTTAGCTGGGATTTGGGTTCTGGTGGCATTCTAACACAAATCGAGGAGTGTGCCTTTAACTGACTCGTACTGTCGGTAAATATTGCAGCTCCTTTGAAGTCAACCACTGTTGCTTTGCTATTTTAATCTTAGTCTCTAAACCTATAAAACATGTCAGCCATTTTCACTCCCATACTGTACATTTGGTTCATATCCATAAATGAATATGAACAGGATTTTCAGTAGGGCCGCTAAAAATAAGGCCGTTGTTCCTAAAGTGGGCAGACTCCTCACTGTTGGATCAAAAGCATGTCTGTCTTTGTCCTTCAGACTAAGACTAATTAAACAAGCTCCCACGCCACAGCTCTCCAAGGGATGTGCATCTCATTTCACAGATGAACGCACAACGTACAACATAACTCTGCTCATACCAGCTAATCAATAGCTCCGTGTCAAGGTTGACCCGGCCAATTAAGACTCCCGGTCCTAATATTTTATGATGCCGTTTGTATTTCATCTGTTACCACGAAAGGATCTTTAGCTTAGGGAAGAAAGGTGATGGTTTCATTTGTTTCTCGCAAGAAGCCTTGGTTGGTATTGATATTTAATTGATGATGCAGAATATATTTCTGGAGGAGTGGGGATGGGATCAGCTGCCGAGAGACAGGATCAATGTCCCCTTTCAAGTGTGAACTCTGTTTTACTATCTCTCTGTCTCTCTCCATCTCCTCCTCACATTGCCAAAGAATGAGCAGTTGTATTTCGCCACCAGGCAAGTGCTTAGAGACCGGCGAAGCAAGGAGCCGCTGAGTGGAAGTGAATCGAGCGAATGGGAGCTGGGGGGGGGGGGGGCGGATTCAGGGACCGAGGACACTGTGAAATCTGAAACCGCCGTTGCCGCGGCGCTAACCGCATGGGAGTCGTAGCGTTCCAATTTGGCCAAAATGAGCCACGCGATCTTTTCGCAAACAAAACTACCATTCGCTTGTGTGTTTTTTTTTCCCCCTCTCACTCTAAAAAAACAATCAAACTTTGTAAATGATTAATGCCGTTCCGCGATGCTGTACTCGCTCTCGCTCTGCCCACACTCTCTTTTATACGTCATGTGTTTAAAGCAAAGGCAATGGTGCTCCAGTTAACCAACACGCCGTGTTTTTAGATGAACAGCCTGGCGAAGGCCCCGGGACGTGCGTTACAGGGCCTCCTCCTGCCTGTGTGTGATGTCACACGCTGTCATTCATCTCCACGGCGACCGCAACATGGTGTTCAGCGCACCCACCGAGCAGGGGGCAAAGAGTAGACACTGAGGGGCTCCGGCACAACAAGGTGTTGATGTTTCTACACCGCTGAGCGTCTTTCTTGTGGTTGCTTGGAGGAAATGTTGCGAAGAGAGACGGAGATGATATAACTGCTCCACACATGAAATGGGAGGGGGTGTGTGTGTCTGTTTGTCTGTGTGTGTGCGTAGAACTTTTGTGGATCCGTTGTGGTAACGGTGTTGCGATGTAACACTGACTTGCATGGTGATGATGCATTGGTGGGCTCACAACTACAGTGGTTGTGAACCCGCCCCAAAATGATGTAATATAAAATTGAACAACAAAATGGAAATGTAATGTGATGTGATACAAATTTAAAAAATGACAATAATAATATATCATTTTGATAATTCTTTTTAGGAAGCAGTGCTGTAGCCATCACTGGCAGTTATAGATACTCCTGTTGAGTTTCCTCAGCTGCTCACCTCCCGAGTATAATCTGAATAGTATGCTAAATCGGTAATATAACTACAAAGTTATCTTGACCATAGAGAAAATGCATTTATCAATCTTTTATAACTAATTGTTATATCTGCTGTTTGACAAGATTTTTTGTACGTTTATGTTTAACGCTCAAACGCTGTTTAGCTCGCTGTTTATAATGCCGTTCCTACACTGCACTCTGAGTGCTAGAGGGTTCAATGTGTGTGTACCTGCTTTATGCAATGGTTAGCAACCCCCCCCCCCCACACACACACACACACACAAAATCAAGGTGAATCTGTTTTGCAGCACTTGCCGTCTCTTGTGTGAATGCCACTTTAATCCACTGTGTTGCTTGTATGCACAACATGAATCAATATACCGATACCCCCTCGTATCTATAATCGGACTGAGCATGCTACTGTAAATGTTCCACGCGGGTTTTGTTTGACACTGTACCTCTCTCAGGCCTCTTTGATCTCAACAGAGAACCTGCCCTGCTTTCTCAAAGTGAGACAGGCAGCCCTGTGATCCGCCAAACATACTGTGTGTGTGTGTGTGTGTGTGTGTGTGTGCGCGCGTGCGTGTGTGTGCGCGTGTGCACATGGGTGAATTGCGCCCGAGCATTAATGTGCACAGCGCCCTCACCCGCGTGTGTGTGTCTGTGTGTGTGTGTGTGTGTGTGTATGTGCGTGTGTGACTGCACAACGTGCACGGCGCTCTCACCCGTGCACACACGCGTGCATCGGGCCTCTTTAATGCTTAAATAAAGCTGCGTTTTCCACCAGGAGACCTCACCCCCGGTCTGCATCTGCTGGGGGGGAGCGTGGGCTCTGCTGGGGGGGAGCGTGAGCTCTGCTGAGCGCGCTCAGCTCAGCGCTGCTCGGCTCAGCGCTGCTCGGCTCTGCGCTGTGCGTACGGCGGGCCTGATGAAAAGCATCGCCACAGTTCAGACACCAGCTCAGCAATTCATATAGACAGAGGAGAAGATGAGCCATAAATCATAGAACAAAGTGAACCCCCCCCCCCCCTCCCCTCCCTCCCCAAACCAGCCCCAATTCCTCTCTCTTCCGTGTGTGCGCTTCGCTCGTGACCTTCTCTTCTCTTCTCTCCTGTGTTTTTCTGTTTTCACAGCATTCCTACTTCATCGCCCCGGATATCAACGGCCTGCCGACTATCCCTGAGAGTGTAAGTCTTTGTGGATGGGGGAGGAGGGCGAGTCGGAGAGACACACACCCCCCAACACCACCGCACACACACACATGCGCATACCTTTAACACATCTTCATCTTGTTGCCTTCGCGTTGTTCTGTTGCCCCTAACTCGAGGGGAGGCTCGCTGACCCGAGATTGGCCCTGCGATGCTAATAATCCTCGGCATCACACTCTTTAGTCGTCTTTGTGTTTATCTGGGCGAGCGTACGCTACAAATAAACACAACCGGGGTAGCAGGCGGTGATGAGAGATGGGGTGAACATTTTTTTTGTTTTAAGGTGGGGTTCTGTCACTGTGTTGCGCTGCATACGTCTCTCTCCCTCCCCTTTTCCTCCCCCTCTCTCTCTCTCTATCATCCCTCTCTTTCTCTCTGTCTCCCTTTCTGTCTCTCTCTCTCCCCCACTCCCCCCTCTTTCTCTATCTGTCTCTCTCTCTCTCTCCCTCTCTCTTCTTTCTCTCTCCCCCCCCCCCTCTCTCTCCTCCACTCCCCCCCCCCTCTCTCTCTCTCTCTCTCTCTCTCTCTCAGCTACAGTAAATCTGTCTCTTGCTTGTCCTGTCTGTAGCATCCTGAGGCAACATCACACCTCCGCAGGCCGGTCGCGGTGCGAGGGTTTGGGGCGCGGGGGTAGCCGTGTGTTGTGTCAGCGAGCGTTAGGCTGAATGGGCCTGTTACACACACACACACACACACACACACACACACACACACGTATATATTTACTTCTATGCCTGTGTCTGCAGAGGAACCTGACGGAGTACTTTGTGGCGGTGGACATCAACAACATGCTCCAGATCTACGCCAGCATGCTACATGAGCGCCGCATCATCGTCACTTCAAGCAAGCTCAGCACTGTAAGTCCGCCGGGCCGCCGCTATGAGCGCTGTGATTTAAACTGTTGCCGTTCAAGAGAAACACAATCAAATTCTCAACTCTTAGTAGGCCTACCGTTTCACTTTTTGATTTTAATTATCATCGTCGGAATATGCAGCGTCCGCCTTGCCTTTTCCCTCGCATTGAGCAGATTCGCTACGGTTTAGCTCTGTGTGGCGTGCACAAAAACTAGGTAAGTAGTGTCCAGCATAGGGCTGGACAATAATTCAATATCAATATATACCGCAACATAACATTTTTCAATAACGGTGATATGATTTTTAAGCGTATTTCGAGCAGGTTAATGACGGGCGCACAATTGTTGTACAGTTGTATTCAAGTCGAACTACGTGCATTGATGACACTAGACATGCAGCCCGTGCCAAGCAATAGTGGGCTGTTTTCACATTCCAGACAATTTAATTAACTCTCTCACCTAACAGCAAATGTAATATTACGTATTATGACAGCTCCCTCCGCTAACAGTCAGTCACGTCTTCTGTGATAACTGCTAGCTTACCGTACTAGCAGGCTGCGTCTACAGTAATTCATGAGATCTTTACAGCGCCAGTCACAACCGCTACTGACCCCTACTGGTGGACATAAATATAGCCTTCATTAATTAACCAAATCAGCCAAAGTTAGCAGTAACAGGCTCTCAGACGCAGCATGCAACTTGGGTTTGTTTCGCATCAATGAACACGACATGGCAAAAGCAGAGCGCTACAGAGATCTCGGCCTTCAGCCCGCTTCAGGCCGACGCTGGGCCTCCATTGCACACCCGCTCAATGCACGGTTCAGGTTCCCTAAAAGAAAAGATGGTAGATGCGGGAGAACGTTTTTCTGCCCCGGTACATTTTTGGATTCAGTCTTAAAAGTTGCAAACCAGCGTGTACATTTCTCAAAACAATTGTTACAAACAGCAAAACACAATGTATTTGTATGTACGATGCGCAGTTTTGTCAAAATGCTTATTGCTTACATTTATGATGACAATTACAATATTGAAAATGCACAAGGCTGCAGTCTTTCTGTATGGAATTTAAAAATGTCAACAGTTCAAAGTCACACGTTGCTTCATGTGAGATTAGACAGGATTCCCATGTACAGTGTGCTTTTACTTTGGTCTGTCAACAAATGATGGTGTCATTGTGATTCAGAAAGAAAATACACAAAACTATTCCAGCCTTATATACATTAACATCTGACTTTTTGTTACTTCATAAAAATGCATGCAAAATTGTGTCCATTAAATATATATTCTGGCCACTAGATTATTTGGCTTGGTTGCCCGAGTGGCCAGTGGAAAAGTTTCTATTCATCTACCCGTGTGTGTGTGTGTGTGTGTGTCAACATTGTACTTCAAGGTGTAAGTGCAGAGCAGGTGAATTGTGCACTTGTGTGCATTCTGCTCTGTGTGAGGTTGGGAACTGTGGGATGCTCACCGGTCAGCTCATCTCGCCTCGTCTAAGTCCTTCCACAGCGTGGGAGGCTACTGAAGGTTAAGGCCGCGAGTTTGGATTCATGTCCAATTTGGATGTTTGGCACCAAAATGCACCAAATGCCTTTTGCGGTTTCACGCGCTTCCTTCCAAAAGGTGCAATATCTCAAATGTTCAGGCAGTTTCAGATAGTGAAAGTGATGTTCCTCATCAATATTCCAACAGGATATGCAGCCCCAAATAATAAAATGGGAATATTTAGTTGACATTTCTAGAGATTTATTTATCTGCCCCCCCACGATGCTTCCCCCCCCCCACACACACACACACATACACACAGACACACATCCTACCATTCCCACCAGGCAATCTGCATACTGCTGTCAGACCCCGAGCAGGATTATATTAGAGGTTTTATTTATTATATTGTCGTAAAGCTGCTATAGTTTAATGGCCAAGAAGCCCTAAATTATTCGTTATTGCAGCTCTAACTCTCCCACATACTTTCAAGTCACTTGTGTGTCTGCTTGTATGGGGGAGCGAGTCTGTCTGTCTGTCTGTCTGTGTCTCTCGTCCTGTAACAATCTCTCTCTCTCTCGCTCTCTCTCTCTCTGCCTCCTATCCTCTTATCTCTAGAGCTGACGGGGCAGAGCCAAATGTTTATGACAGTTG
>JAODLL010000019.1:2255112-2277094 GCA_026546735.1 Forbesichthys agassizii | reverse complement strand
ACTTATGTGATGTTAGCACTTTGGTCAACCTAGTTGTTTTAAAATGTGCTCTATAAATAAAGTGGATTGGATTGGATAGTGATCACAAACTCACTATCTCCCATCTTTGGTCCATCCAGCTCTGGAGATGTATTCTACACCAGGGAACAGAGTGCTGAAGGACACAACCAGCTCCTTCTCATAGCTGCTGACAATCTGAGGGAAGCCCAGACCAGCAAACACATTAGTAGAACTTTATACACCAAGCATTCCACTACACCATCGTGTGTACAATAGCTATTTTAAGAATGAGTTACTCTTGCTCTAGTTAGAGGGCAGTTGTATTACATCAGTGAATAAACATGAAGTGAAATGTCATGGTAATGTACTTGGTTTGACATCACTGAGCTAGATAAAGGGTTAATCTATATTAGTATACAACTACACATGACATAAATTAAATGCATCCTCACTTGGCCAACAGAATCCGTCCTGATTTCTGCCAGTTTGAGAGTAACTTTAGGATTCTTGCTGCCTAAGATGAAATGTAGTAATTACTGTGTGTCCTTTCGCATCATGAATCAATGTTAACGGGATTCAATACAGCAAAGGAAACACAGTGGAACAGTTTTCATAGAGCATGAAGGTTTGTATGTGCTAACAGCAGTCTGTCCGATTCAGCCATCGACAAATGTACTTGTAAGTCGCATAGCATATAAACATCTACTAAATTCTGTTAACGTTAAAGACCTGTGCGGGGGTATCTGTACATGTCGGTCTTGCGCTCCTCCAGAGCTGGGGAGGGAACATGAATGACCTCCACCTCTGATTCATCCACCTCCTCATATAAAATCTGCAGGGTTCGGGTACCATCACAGTCTGACAAACACAGCAGAGCCAAGTCAAGTCCAGTCATTTCATAATAAGCCTACTAGAACCATAAAGATTAGCCTAATTAGTTGAAAGTTTTTAAAAGGATATACCTTTAGCTTTGAATCCCACTTACAGTTTATGTAAACGCTGTCAATCTAGGCCTAGTAATAGTTACATTGTTAAAATAGGAAGAACTATCAAGTATCATGTAATAAGAATATCTTCACCCTGTATTCACCTGTGGTGGCAGCGGGAGACCACCAGTAGCCAGTGAAACGGTCAAACTCTTCCTGGATGACAAATGTGGCGATACCAGCAGACTTGGGGTCTTCCTTTATGTTGTCCAGACCTACAGAGAGAAAGACTAAGTATCACATGACCACCCCAATGTAAACATCATCAACCCAGACAACGAAACCTTAGAGATTTCCACAGTCTTTCCAGGAGTATGAATAAGTAGCCGTAATCCATTAGACAAAACATTTAAACATAATATCTATTAAAACGTCTGTTTATTTAATTTCATTCAACCCTGACCTTTATGGCAATATGTCAGTCTACGCTCCTCGCCCGTCTCAATGCTGGTCACCCACAGGTCATTGTTATTGATGAAGGCAATAAAGCTGGGGTCCCCTGGGCAGATTTTGGGGTCCATGCGGGTACCTGTACATTGGCTCTTAATCTCCACTGGTTTCACAGGTGAAGTCTGCACATAAACAGTGGATTTAGCACTTATCCACCCAATGAAAACTCATTCCCTATTAGCGTGTATTTATTGGCTTTTTTCCTTTATGGCAAACACGTAAACAGATTCTTGTTTTGTTTTTTGTCTGTGTGTTTGTAGCATCCATATCTTCAACATAAAATTATTTAGAAAGTCTCCATTCAAATGTGTCCTAATAGTGCAGGTTGTGTTTTAGTCAGTTAAATAATGGTTATCTGCCTGTCTGGTCTCAATGGGTGACAATTCTATCATTAATAGCTGATTGGACCACCTTCCACTAATCAGACCTACAAACATTGTACAATCATTTTCAGGTGTATAACAAAGGAAGTGACTTTATACACATATAACACAGGTGTAATAAAATGAAGCAAATCAATGCTGTGAGGCAGAAGTCGTAAAATAAGGACGTTCTTCCCTTTGCATTTAACAAGCAGATATCACCAATAAGCAGCGCTTCTTTTGAACTAGTTAGAAACAGTATCATGAGTATATTGCATCCTTTGCAAAGCCATGGAACGTGCTAGAACCTTGTATGTAAACTCACAATGAAGCCTTCTGGGCCTCTGTCATGGCAGTAGAAGAGGCTACTATTGGCCTGAAAGAGGAAAAGGCTAGTGGCACGGTGGTAGTCATATGAGGTGATCCCAAACACACCCAGACGCTTCCTCTCTCGCAGCAGCTCCTCCTCGCGTGAGTACGCGGCCTGGTGAGGAGAGGCCTGGGATGAAGGACAGACGAACACAGAGGCTTAAACAAACTTGACTGAGGTCAAGGTTCAATGGGTTGTTCTTAGTAGAAAAGGCAAAGCAAACTGTAAAAGGAGAGTTAAATAAATACATAACTGATTAGATCATACATAAGATCATGATTAGAACCAGAAAAAATATTGTGTAGTATTGTGTGTGTGTAGAATTTTGAGGGGGTAAAAAAAAAGGTTTTACTCCATTTTGGAATAAGGCTGTAATATAACAAAATGTGGAAAGTGAAGTGCTGTAAATACTTTCCAGATGTACTGTAATGCACAGACTACATTAAGGTCATAATGATCACAAAAAAAAACATTTTATTTGTGCTTTTATTGTAGCAATAGTTGCTGATTCATTTACATAATTTATGGTGTATTGTTTGTCAATGATACTAAATAAAGTAATTAACAGTCTCACCTGGAAATGGTGTAGAAGTGGTTTCCATGACAACACCAGGAGACCATCTTTGCGGATCGTCTTGGGAATGTCAGAGTAGAGTAATGAGTTTTCTCTGATGCTGTAATGCATTCCTACACAAAGAGGCAGTGACAACATACTGCCATTTACATCACCTGTTATAATAGTACTGCGTGTTTGGTATCACTCAATCAGAATCAATCATATGCAGTAAAATATTATGGTACATGATGTCTGTTATACTACTAATTGAACAGACAAATTAAAAATCCATTGCACAATACATGTAATGCTAATACTATTGAAGGTTACAGCTATCAGTCACTGTAACAGGTCGCAGATGATATTTATAATGTGTTTAAACATTTTCACTGCAAACCCACAAAGTAATAGTCTTCTAGGATTTGAAATAACACAATAACATGAGACCTTTGGATTTGTATAGTGGATGAAAATCTAGTAAACTGACACGCACGTAACACATCTCTTTGCCTCACAACAACGGATCAAGCTACACACCCTTAAAAAAGTATATTTTAACAGCGGCAACAGTTAATTTCTGTGTTATGACGATTCAATGTCCATAATGTTATTTCTTACTGTATCACATAACCACATACAGTGGTTATGTGATCAAATTCAAGTTTGGAAGAACAAGTCACAAATATAATAGAACTAATGTATTTAGTGTAACTAGCTGGGTTATTTATATACAGTATGACAGGAGTATCGGTGCTGTATTAATTAGTTCCCCCCCCATGCAGTTGTCAAGTCTGCTCACCAAGGTAGTAGAGCCGGTGGGAATGAGAGCTGCTCTCATCCTGCTTCAGGACAAACTGGAAATCGTGTGGTGCCTTGTTGACAACCATGCCTGTGTATTTGCGGCTACCACGAATGACCTTGCAAAGACTGTCCCATGTGTGTTTCTGCACATAGAACTCGGTGTGGTTCACATCCTCCATCTCCACCACCTCCATGCTGTCTGAGAGCTCTTCCACTGTTGCCATGGCTGCCTCTGTTGACGAAGCAATGGAACTGTGGATGCATATCATATGAGCTCAAACACCATCTAAATACATGCTAAACAACAGCAGCCATATTGACAAGGCATCAAGCACAATAAGGATTGGTTTTCAAAGTAGCTGTTAATTCTGTAGTTTTAACAGCCATAAAGAGAAATGATCAATCCTTCATGTTACTATAATAGTCAGTTTGAATGTATAATATAATATTTATCTCTTTCCTTAAATAAGAATTCACATAATTCACCAATACTACTTTTGAAGAAGAAAAATTGTAGAATGTGCAGTCAGTCACACAGCTACTGAAATTACAAAAACCTAACCAGTTAAATTATCAAGGTCATATACTTGCTCTGTCTAAAGATATATGCAGCTATGTGAACTAATGTGTGTGTGTGAGAACAAACCTTATCCCAGTGTGTGCTGTTTCGTCGTCAAGTTTCACTCTCTTTACTCTATGCATTAACTGTCCAAAAACTCTGAACCACACATGGCAACCTGCACAACATCAAATAGGAATAAAACAACTAAAAAACGTAATGCAACAGAGATCCCTGAAAAGATATACTGATTGACAGACTACCATGATGGTGCTTCAAATAGACAAACAAACTCAGCAATGGAATAATCCCTCTACATAAGCAATTAAATATATCTTCAGTATAGTAGTCTCTTGGTTGTTTCATGGAGGCTATGTACTTGAATGCACTTCAGTGATTTGCTCCCGGTTGGAGGACCTGACTGCATGTGGCTCACAGCTTGGCTGTATGCTTGACATTTCAATGTCAGAAATATGACAAATGTTAAGCTGTTACTCTACACATTTTAGAGGAAGGTTGTTTGCTGCAGAGCAAATGTGGGCACTGGAGTTTGTTTCTAAACTTAAAGAGTGAAAGAAAAAATATATTGTATTTTGATTTAACTAGCCTGATGGGTTGCTGCATGACTGTTGTGACAAAGTATGGTAGCCTAACGCTTTGTTTTTGTTTTTTACATAAACAGCACTATGCTTACTTTTGGGGCTTTACAGCATAGGCCATTTTAAATCTTTCATATTATATTAGGTCTGTCTATCTTTTAAAAAGGCAAATCTATTGCATACAGTAGACAGATTTTGTGATGTAAATGTATAACCTAGTGCGAATTTGAATTATTAAAGAACATTTTGAAATAAAGTATAAAATAACTAGAGTACGTAATAGTAATGGTAAGAGATAATCCAAATTCGATTCAGATGCAGAACAATTAGCCTACACATTTCCTTTCACATATACATACGAAGCGTCTGCTGTCAATAGCTTTTCAGAAATACATTAGAATACCTCACAACATGAATCTAAATACTACATAGCCATCTTATTCTCTCATAAATTAAGAGCTAGCTATTTAGCCAGTAAACAAGATATCACTGATAAGATAATTACTAACATTAGTGTTGAATCAAATACTTAGAAGGCTTACATGTTATGCTCAACGACTGTAAATAGTTGTTTTATTTTTCTAAGGAAAAAGCCACAACCGTCTTAACTAAACAGTCACGATCTGTAGCCTGAACAAAGTTAAGACAGAAATGTAACAATGCGGAAGTTATACTGACAGCTGCCTGCGTGCCATTCACCGGATATGATGTCATTAAAGGTGTGCATTTTTTTCTTATTTAAATGTACCATTTAATAAAGAACCATGCTGATTGCAAATCCATTCATTATCGTGAAACTGTTGTTTTAAGGCCCTAACTAATATCTGTAGGCACTTTTTCAAAATAGTTCATAATATCTTATCATGGCTTCAGTGGTGGTAACCTGCCTGCAGTCGCGCATTCTCAGTATCCATCTTTGAGACAATAATCAAATGTTTTCCCAATCACATTACATGTTTGACAGCACTCCAAAATATACATAGTAGTCACATAAAATCAATAACTATATTACATTCACCAACCGAGATAGGCTATAACCTCATAACATCTCATATGCCAGCCTATTCGCCAATTATAGGCTTTAAATAAATCACCATCTAGATTAAACAAATTGTTTTACAATTCTCATTGATCCCAAAACTATTTGGGGTTGGAGATAGAAGATTCTAATGATGCCTTATTATTTACTTATTTCAACTGACATAGGAGACAATATTGAGTAAACCAAAGTAGTTTTTTGGGCAGTGAGAATTATAGTTTAACCATTTAATAAGGGCATTTAGGACAGTTAGATTGAACATATGTCAGTATTTTATGTTTTGAATTGCTTTAGCTGACCATTGTCCCAACTCCCAACCCAGGAGTTTCTTGCTGTGAGAAAACAGTTACCATCTAGCCATTGTGATTATTAGGAACAAGTATCTTGCTCCTGCCCTCGAAATAAATATGGAAAAATCTTAAAAAGACAAATACTCATTTTCAGATTCTTATAGCAAATTGCCATGTAGGTTACCAAGTGTTTGCTATTCTAAATTGTGTTCAATGGAATTATCAATTGAGTTACTGTAAATAAATATATACAATGCAAATAAGTGACATTTCTTTAAAACATTTATTTTGAAATAAGTTTTCCTTTCTTTTTGCATAAGTGCCAAATGCACTCAAACAGCCACCTGAGGGAAGTCTACATATTTAAATAAAAAACAAGCGGTGTACATTTATAGTACAAAATTCTCTTTTAAAAAATTGCACAGTTTGTGTATAATATATATTCATATTTTCCATTTAAACAAACTTTAAAATAAAGGCTCAGAAAGTAAACAAAATCCACCAAATGAAAAATAAAAACATTTTCCCTAGAATTTAAAGCTGAGGAAACTTGAGACCCTGTTTTCATTTGTGTCCACCATAAATATACATATATGTATGCAAGTCTCTTTACATAAAGTCTCTGTGCTAGTGTTTGACCAGACAATCAAAATTATTGCAAAGTAGTTTAGTTCTACTATAAAACATTGGGAGGGGGGATAAACCTTTCAGACCAACGCTCAGTAAGATACGCATAAAATTCTGGGTTGTTTTGAACCTTTTTTTCTTTTCTTTCTTCAAAACGGAAACAAAAATTAGCTGGAATCCCTGCTTTCACAAAGTTTTCCATTTCACAAATTGTGTGCATTAAATATTCCATACAATAATCCAGAACCTCAATTTTGCCTTTGAGCAAGAACACATTTCCCTGACATGTTTTCGTGTATGGGTGTGTGTGCACATGTATGTATTTTCTCAAGTGTATGCTGAGCGCCGGGAGGTAGCGGTCAGCGTCGATATGGGTGGAAGCCCTGTACGTTGTGATTCTGCCCTCGGCCAAAGGCGCTGGCAGCCGGCTGGGGGGGTGCCGGGGGTTGTGTTGTGGGTGCCCCGTAGGATGCAGTCTGTTGGCTTGGGTCTGCAAAGGTGTGTCCGAAGGCTGTGAGCTCTTGACCATAGCCTGGGAGGGAGAGGGAATGGCAGAGAACAGGGAAGAGAAACATTTGCATGGTCAGCATTAACAGTCAAGTCCTTAACAGCTATTTAGACCTTTATGGAAAACCTGAAATACTGTATTCCTTGCATTACGTCTTTCTTTAAAAATGTTAAATATTCAGAAGGACCTTAAACAACTGTAATTCACAAATGTATAATTAACAATAAAAAAAAACAACTTGAATTAAGTAGAATGAACAGAAGAAGCTTCACTGAAAGGGGTAGTGTGTATTCACTGGCCAGTGGGACTCAGCTGATAATATTTCAACACAAAAGGTAATGCTTAGATGTGTACATGTTTGTGCATGTGTGCCTACTGCCTTGTCCAATCGTGGTCCTCAGATTTGCAATTTAACTGAAGCTTTTTGTGTTTGATATTACACACTACCTCTTTAAAGCCCTATTGTACTTTTGCCAAACCCTCAACTCTATGACTTCCTTACCTCAATGCAAGTCCACATGCTAATTGTTTATCATAATACATTTTTTCCCTGTATGCCTACTGAATTAAATTGAGAATACATAGAGTACTACCCAGATACATCAATCAGCATTGTACACACATCAGAAACACTATGTTTTCAGCAAACAATGAAAAGTTGAAAAAAAATGTTAGTTTTTACTCAGCATGTGGACTGATATAAGGAAGCTAGTTCAGTCAGTGGGTTTAACAAAGGTTCAGTATAGCTTTAAGTAGAAGAATGTTTACAGTAGGTGCAACAAACAAACACATACAAATTCTACCAAGTGGACACTAGATGGTGCTATTTCCCCAAATATTTACAGGGGATTAGACAATTACCAGGGTAGGAAACCATTGTTGGCTATGAATTACAATCAGTCAGATCACATTGTGGAAAGCATAAAAACACTTTCTTGGCCAAGGTCTCTTATGCATAAAGAGTTTTAATCTCAGTGAGACTAGCCTGGTTAAAAACAATAATGTTCGGTTACCTGTCAAAGTGTAAAATTGACAAACATACCAACAAGAACCAGAAATTACCAGCACGTGGTTAGTGGCAGGTGACCCACCCAGGTAACATCTAGTGCACACAAAAGGTAAGAGTTCACACTGTTCAAGATAAATACACTGGTATAAATAACATTAACAGAGGAAATGAAAACAAGTAAAAGAAAAGTACAAAAATTAAATAAATGAACATCATATGAACATTTTGTGTGGGGTGCTGAAAGTGCTCTAAATTCAGGACAACAGAGAGGTCCCATCAGGACCAGAAGGCAAAGGAAACAGAGAAATTGGAAATTTACTGGCATCGATGTGTCCTTCATTACATCTTCTTTTGATTTTCACCTCTTTAGCTACAATACAGACAGTACACGGGGAAAAAACACAGTGAGTGAATGGAGTGAAGATGCCGACACAAATGAACCGCGAACACATTTTCTGACAATTAGATCATCCTCATATACCAGCAAAGCGATGCAAACAGAGAGTGGAAAAAAAGGGGCCATGATAATCTATGTATAGAAAAGCTACTGTTTGGGAGAGGAGATGCTCCAAGGTTGACGCCGAAGAGATCTTAAGCTATCGTGCTGCTCCTACTTGAATGCAAATCTTGAAAACGGGTTATAGCTGTATCTTACTATACTGAAGAGGACACAACAGTACTTTGTATGTACATGCAGAATGTACATGCAAAATACATACACAGAGCAAAAGAAAGTAGGCGATAAAACCAGGTTGCAGCTCTACAATTCTACGGTACTCAACAAATGCTACTTTTGTGGTTGGAGAAGATGCTGGCACCTACCTGCACTATATCCTCCCTGCTCATCCTGACCATAACTGTGAGAAGGACGCGTTGGTCCGTAGGCAGAGGGGTCCTGAGGGTAGTTACCCAAGCCTATCAGGGAGATGAGGAGACCAGGTTGACTGAACCCAGATACGGCTCGCCTAGATTTGACATACTTTAGTCCCCTTTTATGTAGCCACTAAGTGCTTTACATTCACACTTTAAAATGTAGGGTTTTATTCATTGGCACTGCCCTAGGCTTAACCATCACTGCTCAGCTCCATCTGGAAGTCAAAACAAAATGTGTGTGAATGTTTGCTACTTGCTAGCATGCCCCCCTTTCACTTTTTGCTCCCTATAATTACTAGACTAAGTGCCAAAAGCAGGCAGCAAACACTAGATGCAGAAAAAGCTGAATGGAAGTAAAGCTCAAGCATGAAACATCGAACAAGATGACCACCCATTACGCCCAATGGGTACAGTATCACATGGAAGACCCAGCGGTTAACATGTGATGTACAGAGCAAGCTAACTGAAAAGAAATCGCCATTTAGCAGATCCATCATTTATGCAAAATTCATTACAGAAAAAACAAAGGGCCTCATGGTGCAATAAGCATTTATCCCCTAAAAATAACTTGTCTTATGAACGATACTGCTGTCTAGAGATTTAGATGCAGCATTTCCTGTTAACTATGGGGGCAGAATTGGCTACATCTTGCTAAAATAGCTCTCATTGTGGAGAAACTTCTGTAAAATAATACATGTATTTATACCTTTATTAATCTGAAACATTGCTTAAGAAAATAAATTACCATAAGTGAAATCCCATAATGCCATGGCTAGGATTCAGGATTAATTAGGCTATAAAATACAAATATTTTATAGATATCACTGCGATCCATGATAACAATGAAAAGGAATCACATGTAAGTCATCGGCTGCAGCCGAATCCCTGTACTTGTCTACTATATAGTAGGCAAAAAGCAGTATGTCACAAATAGTAGTATGTCCGAATACTCAGTAAGCAGTTGGTAGTAGTCGAGTGGCGTACTACCTCCGTATACAAACGTTCTACACAACGCTATCCCATAAGTCAGTTGGGCACTATCCAGAAAAAAAAATCGAAGAAGAGAAACAGTGGTAAATAAAATATAACATGACGGGAGCAAGCAGCGAAGGTGCAGCAATGTACAAATGCAAGTATGACAATCATACTATAACTCCAAAGTAAAGACAATTTAATGAGTATGTCGCTATTGAGTTGAGTTTTCGCAGCAAACATCCGGGTCAAAGGACTGGTGAGATGGCAGTTGAGAATATCCGAATTGTGTCCCTACTACTCGCTCGCTTACTCAAAGAACGTACTAGACTAACGGTTGGGTAGTACTTTGGTACTTCACCAAAGGTAGCCTATACTGAGTATTCGGATGCAGCCATGGTGACATGTAATAGGGTGTATTATGCACTCTAGTAAGGTAGTTAGGAATTATAATAGGTCCTCTACCTGTTTAATGAATTAAAGCTTGTCAATGACATAGCATTGAGAAGTCAAGTCAATAAGTCAAAAAGGGCATGAAATGACTCCTTTAAAAAACAGTAAGACACATAGCCTAGCCTACTCTTTTACTGAGGTGAACAATATTATGCCAAAAAGAAAAGGTGAATGCAACTCGGACATGCTTTACGGCTACAGTCTTAGGTGGAGCTAGATCGGAGCTCATGTCTGTGATTAAGTTATGTGTGCTGCATCTGTAAATATGAGCGCACATAACTGGCCACCCTTTAGCGCCATAACAATAAAAACTGTGCCTATAAAGGTGCACAGATACAGGAACTATAGTTCCAGCAGGCATGCGCCCAAGGGGGCGTTTAAATCCTGCTAAATTGCTAATTTCACTGTATAACCACGAACAGGCTGTGTTTATATTTCTATTTGCTTGTCCAATCTTTAACAGGCAAGCCAAGTTCGACCTAATGTTAGAGAGCTAAAACATTGGCTAAAGATTATTTCAGAAAATAATATTTATATGTATATAATATTGTATTTATTATTTTAGGGGTGCTGAATTGCAATTTAGGTGTGCTTGAGCACATCTAAAAACAGTCTAAAATAACCAATGTGCCCCCCTGTTGTCACGTCCTAAAATGCAATAAATAGAAATTAAAAAGAAATGAATCCTGTACCTTTATGCCTATCTTTTCATTAGAATATAGAGCAGTTCATATGTTCATATGTTCATGCCATCTCATGTGGTAATGCTCCATAACATGTTTTAAATGTTTCATATGTATCTATTGAACTTTCTTTTTTTTTTTTACTTTTGAAATTTATATCGCAAATCTAATCGAAATATCTGAAAGAAAAATTGCAATTAGATTTTCCCCCAAAATCGTCCAGCCCTTCTACATAAATAGTAGCTTTACCTATTATCACCCTTCAAATAACTACAATCCCTAGCATCTGACAGGAATTTAACTTTAGTTACTACAAATTCTGATTTCTGACAAACACCGAGTATGGTAACAAACTATGATCAAATAAGCAAATATTAAGACTTTATCCAAATTCACGAAAAAATGTTTTAACAAAAGTAATCACATATCCATAGCAACACAGAAGAGTTTTGGACAGCTAAATGCCAACAAACAGGAAAAAGGGATAAAGATTAAATATAGTAAAAAAGCATGCTAAACTAATTTAATGGAGGTGTTGCCCATGTCTAGGACATGGATGGAAAATGCTTTATATACATATAGGTTATATGGGACATGCCATCTTCCTCAGACGGGTAAGTGAGCACAATGTTGTAAAGCTGGCAGACCTCTGATGTGATCGTGCACAAACCAGGAAAACAAAACATTCAACAGCAAGGAAGAGGGGGAGCAATGCATATTTGGGAATACTTGCATTAAGTCAAATGAGTTACAAACATGGTCTATCTGCAGCTCAGGCAGTGTTCAACTCCTCTCTGAAGACAAAATTAAATTAAAAAAATAAAAACATTGCAAGGCAGGATGATCTAATTCAAACCTACTAAGACCAGCTAACAACCATTCCCCAGAACTGGTGGAAAAGCCTGAAAAGTGCGACTGCGGACTATCCTGGGAATGGAGGATCTTTTGCATTGCCTTTAAAGCTAAATGGTATCGAGAGCAAGCTCCTGCTGCTTGGAGGGCTGTAATATTTGCTCCAGTGAGCTGCATCACAGCTGACAAACTATCCAGCAAGAGAAGGACAAGGTGGATCAAGACGTCAATACAATCAAAGTCAAAGAGAGAGGGGGCTGAGTGTGATGTACTGATGTTTTACTCACCATATTGGCTGTATGGAAAGTCAGGCTGCCCAGGCTGGGCTTTGCTCAAGTCCTGAGTAGGTGTGGTTGCAGGTGCAAATCCAAGCTGAGCTGTTCCTGGAGTATTCGGTGGAGGAGGGACTCCCTGTGGAGCATACTGGTCCCCTTGAGGTGTGCCAAAAGTGTAACCTGGTACAAAAATGTGTAATCATTTTTTACATTTTTATAAAGGCCTACTGTGTTTTCTGGACTATAAATTGCACTGAACTAATAGTTCACGTAATATTTGCTTCGGTGGTAGGGTAGCCAGTTTTCACAAGTGTATACACGGTCATCTCTTGATATGCACAAATGGCCCAATGAGATTTTACGACACAACTGTCAAATTTGAAATATTAAAGTGGTAAAATTAACTAGCCACACCACCCACTTGGCACATGGCTGGTGGTACATACAAACTATCTTGTGTGACCAAGCCAATGCTGTTACATTCCAGTGCTGCTGCTGGTCTGTGTGTAAAATAACCCAACATGTAAACAGGCATCACTCACCAAACTGAGGTGTGGTGCTATAGCCCTGCTGTGGGTAGGCCGGAGGTGCAGCGAAGCCACCGGCTGGTGCTGTGACTAGAAATGCACTGAATGGAGATGGAGGCTGGGCAGGTGTTCCCCTGGTGGCTGACAATGGAGGGCCATAGCCACCTATTCCAAATGACACTGTCTCACCATAAACACAACCATAGCTATGTAACACACATACATAACATGTATACATACACACAACTTAAACAAGTTTGAATTCCAAAAAGATTAATGTTTTATAGTTTCATTTTAGAACTGTATCAATATCATTCTGGGAATTCATTCTATGACTGAAGTTACTTTTTACTACAGGCACAATGAGTATCTTTCCAAAAACACAGGACATTTAAGTGTGTGCTGAGTATTTTGTTGTATATACTGATAAAGCCACCAAACCAATAGAAGGACGGTCAAATTTCTTTAAATTATCAGTAGCCTCCGTCATTGTGAATAAAACCACAGATAACGCATGTTGTTAAACTGCCTAGTACCCTATCGGACATAGTCAGTATAGAACAGAGTACAAAGCTAACTGTGACACAAGCTTTTCCAGATAAGGACACAGTCACATGACAAAGGCGTGTATCAAATTCAATCAACTGCAGTGACACAATACCTAATTCAATAACATGACAAGACTTACCTATAGGCTGACCAGTAGTAGACACCCAAACCCCTATTTAAAAAAAACATATAAAAGGATGCAAAAAATAAGAAGAGGTATGCATGCAATGCATCATAATCACAGATTAGTAGTTCCTGGATATCTACAGCAGTAGCATGTGTGGAAGAATGAGACTTTGATCTACCATGTACTGCTCAGAGAATCAAGGCCACTCACCCTGTGGCCCATAAGTCTGTTGCCAGCCCTGGGCAGGTTGTGCCGTCCAACCGTTAGCTGCACTCAAGATGCCTCTGGGCCCCCACTGGGCCCCCACTGGGCCAAGTTGACCGGGTGCTTTGCTGTCACGGGGTTCAGCCTTCTTCACTTCCACCTGGACAAAGAACAAGCAGGGGCCATTTTGCACAACCAGAAGACCGGTCCTTGAAATCCCTGGCCTAACAATTCTGTCCTAACAGCATTTTGGGGCAGCTTGTAAACATTCATTGTATGTCTATGGGGTCAGATTAGGGCAGCTATATTAATTAATGTTACTCCGCATTTAAAAATATAATTAATTAATTAATTAATTAATTAAAAAAAGAAGCTGTACAGCTATGTGTCTCAGGTGCGTAATTACCAATAGGGCAAAGCTTTACATTGGCACTTGATGCTAAGAAAACAAAGTTAAGATAATGGTAACAGATACCAGATCAAAGCATTTGGAAATGTACCTGAGAAACATAGAATTGTATTAACCTTGAAAAAATTGCCCTCTATTTGGTAAATGCGTCTATTGGAAGGTTAAGACTTACCTTTCTCCAGCTAACGCTTAAAGAATTTAATTTTACTTGAGGTAGAACTTTAGGGGGAAATGGATGTAGAGAAAGATTTCTAATTCAGATCTATTAGGAGGTAAACATGCAGATAATAAACAACTGTATTTTTAAGTCAATCTAAATTAGAATGTTCATACTGTGTCAAAAGGGTATTAGTAATTATTATGGCATGTTACCATTGCTGATTTTCAGCGCCTCATGCTTGTTCTGACAATATTGCACTGCCTATGATGCTACAGTTTTCATATGGCCTAATAAGACAACTTTACTTGCTGCAACTATACAGATACCAGCGGCTAACCAGAGCAAAGAAACAGCCTGCGACTAAGGGGGAGCCAACCAGAAATAGACCGAGGGTTGAGTTATTGGGGTCACCTTGCAGGAGGAAAACGAATCGCAAATTCCTCCTGCTTTAAGGTGGTGCCACATTCCCTGCCTCCCCTCTTCCTTCTCTGTCGACCTAATTACACGCACATGTTCCCGTCAGCGGCCCGGAAGCCGTGAGCGCAGCTACCTGGGCCCTTCTCCCGTGGGCATCACAGCTACGAGTGATGGATACCGTGACTTTTGTACAGTCCCCAACACTAGAGCAGGGATTTGTTTCACAGTTTGATGTGTTCCCATTTCTAATTTTGTAACTCATATCTCCCAGCCTCCCTCAAGTCCCAGCTCAAGGTAATGTCAACTCAAGAACAATGGCTCAAGTCGAACATCGATTCCAGCAGGAAACCAGGGCAATGTCAAGGGGAGTTGCTAGTGGAAGGCGCACAGGTAAATTGGATAATTTACAAAGTAAATGGGATCCTGCTGATCTGCTAAGAATTAAGCAATGTACCTTTCACAATCACAAAATATACTTAATATATGGACTCACCATGACTAATTATATTCCAGTATGTCAAAGCCAATGTGAAATTTAAGAAAATATTATTGAGATCTATATATGGTAAAAGGAAAATAACCAATAACCAAATAGATAATTGTTTTATATCCACAAATCATTAGAAATTAAAAGGGCCAAGAAATGTTTCCCATTTTTCCGGTATTTCTGGCAGGCTTCACTTATTTTTCTTCCTGACCTTGTGTTTGGGCAGATCCTAACGAATCCTAGAACTGTATCAAATTGTAACATTTGGGGAGTCAGAAAGAGAAGTGTGATGTGCCACTACATGGTTGTACAGGACTCAAAGCCAATGAAGTCCACTTCTGAGATTGACAACTTAATATTTAATGTGTCCTTCTGCAACACATTCATATGGTATGTCCAATAGATTAAAACATTAGCAATTAATCGCAAAAATTCTTATAATTGACTGACACAGTATGGAGATTCTAAAACTGAGGTCACTTAGTTGAGATTTTTTCTTTTCATTTTGAAAACATGTTTTGTTTGTGTGTAAAAAAAAAAATAAAAACAAGTGACCAGCCAACAAAATAAATGAAACAGAACTTTTGCATGACCAATCGTTTAGGTGTTTTCATTTAAGTAAATTAGAATTATCCATCATACTGTCATATCCAGTATACTTTGTATTTCTTTTCTCCAATTTATAACATAAGTTTAATTATGAAAGAAATATTAAATATATTTTAGACAACCTAAAGGAGAGGTCAGTTTAAACAAAGCCTGGGGCGACATTAGAAACCATTAATAGTTATTTGTGCGTGTAGTGTAATGTATGATTTTCTATGAAAATGCCCTATAAAGTCATATGGATAAATATATTGTAGGCAACACAACAATGAAGAGTAAATTAAGACAACACAATGATTCCTTTATCATGTTAAAGGGTAACAATGAGTGGTACAGTAGCATAGTAGTAAAGTAATAGTTTATTTAGCCAATTTGTGTGTGACATAATGCCAAATGGTGGACGCTGGTGAAACCGCCTCAAACCTACAACAGTTCTAAGCACTATTTCTTAACCCGTCGCCCAAAGCTCTGTTTGATCTTGAGGGTAAAATAAAACTACAACTACACACTTTTTTGCCCATGATGTCGTGAAAATGCATGTTGACAGCCTGGTCCACTGATTGTTCGGCCTCGAAAGTAATAAATCCAAAACCTAGCCAACGACCAAGAGTGAATCAAGGTAGCAGGGGGTTGTGACAACACAAGATGAAGAACAATATCGGGCTTCAGCAGAGTAAGGATCCATCAAGACTGAGCAACAAGCTCTTGGGGTTTGGATGATGTTGCAGAATTACAGTACACTAATCTAAGAAAAGCCTAAAACAATGGAAAAATGGCACAAATCCATGCGAGAAACAGATGCATGTAGTGTATTCATTTGAATGTACAGAATAATATAGGTAAATAAAAGGACTGTGTCAAGAATTACATGTAGCAATTTCAATATTGACAAAGGTGACTACACATGTTGAGTGACGGATACCATTTTGACCAATTTGCAGTGCCGTTTCATCCAAACCCCACCTTGATTGTCCCCTGGTAGGATGCTGTACAGCACTCACTGGCAGCTGCCATTGTTAACGCAGAACACAAATATGGACAAACAGAAACTGTACAATGCCTAAGAGCTTTCTCCAAGCTTTCCCAAATTTCTAATACACTGTAGTACTTTTGAGTTAGCCAGGATAAGCCTAAAATGGAAAATTACAATATTGCTCACAACAGTATCACAGAGATATAGGCCATTAATTGTTTTCCTATGTGTTTTAGTGTTAATGATGTCACTGAGTTTGCATGGGCAATACACAAAGTTCTCATCTTTTATTTTAAAGCACAAAGTCCAAAGCCAACTACAAGACTTGAGTTACGCAACCTGTTAACTATTCCAATTGTCCAATAACACACGAAGGGTGTCTTCATTTGACTTGTTTTATGAAATAAAAGTCTGTAGCCCAGGCCTATTTTGCATTGAACCACTTTCAATTTGATTGACTTTTTCCTATGGCAGAATTGGGTTGTGAGCACATCTCTACTCAGGGACTTAACCTGATTCCAATTAAAGTTCCTGAGAGACAACCAATATTTAGTAACCTCTAATATCATGCCAGGCAATCCCCAGTGTCTTGGTCCATTGCTATTAATAAACGTATATTGATGAACTGTCTCTAATCTACATTTAAAACCAAGTTGACACATTTGTGTGTTTGAGATCAATTATTTGCAGTCAAATATCTGGAAAATAGATATCCCGATATATGTCTATTGGTCACGTGTACGATTAAATTAAGTTAGGGCTGAAAATAAAATTATTAAATGCATCTGTCATTTGTTACAAATTATCAGAAGATATCAAGCTATACTGTAGTGATTTTATTCAGTGCTAAATAGAACATGAGAGTTCTACTATCACACACTTTATAAATAAGTTTTACATACTAGTTAATGACCAAACTTGTCAATCTGTCTAACAAATGCTTTCCAAGATGGAAATGTGTATACATCCCATTTTAAGAACATATATGCATTATAATTAATATTTGGCCTACATCTCTGTGACACCAGTCAATGCACAATAACCTAAAAGGGGAAAATATAAATCTTAAGAAAGACTGTTAATCACATTGAATCCATTCACAAAGAGAAGGGGAACAGAGGAAAGAAAAATAGGGCTTACTTACAAAATTACTTATCTTTCTACATTAAGAGAAAACAGAGACTATGCCATTGATACATGTATAAAATATATAAATTATAAGAGAAATAAAGAAAACTTAGTCTTAAAGAAATTAGTTTACACTGTTAAAATATGCAGTTTGATATGTGTAACATCAAGTTAAAATTCCAATGACAAACTATACTATAGAATGAATTTAAAGCAAATAGATTTTGAAGCAAAAGCAGCAATCATTAATGTAGGTCAGTAGCCACAACAATACAGTACCTATGTAGGGCAAGGGCTATCTTAGTAGCCATTAGTGTGGTGTGGTTCCCTAGCTAAAAGGTCCTGGGTCCAATGCCTAACATTGTGCTACCTGTAAGTTTCCTACAGTTTATTATAAGTTGCTTTGGTAAAACACTAAACTCTCTCTCTCATTCCTACATGTGTGTGTGTGTGTGTATGTATGTATAAAGAAAGCAAAATGACTTGACATCCAGTTTCACTAGGGGTTTCCCTTCTAGCACAAGAACTGGATTTAACAGCTCTAAAAGAGGATAAAAGAAGGTAGCAATGTACAAGCAACCTATTGAAGCAGTTTTCATATACATATATATATGAATGAGAGAGAGAGAGAGGGTTTTGTATAATGTGAAAATCAAAAACTATCATTATATACAATACAGTATAATGCTATATGTAAATTCACCAAAGCGGACGGTGTGCTAGCTGTCGGTTTTATGTGAGTAAATAGGAACACAAAGTGGTGCAGATCGCACACAACTACAATATCCTAGCTGTCGCAATATGTTTCCAGTGTGTGGGGCGGCGCTTCTGAGGAAGCACCATATGAGATTATATATTTCTTGGGCAGAATGGTAAAAAATATGGTGAAAGATCGGGACGGGGGGGTTTCTGTGTCACAACAGTCTAAGTCTAAATATTTCGGTATTACGTACCAACTTGATCTGTTCTGTACACGAAACTTTCAACATATGCTAATTTATGGAAACCATATTCATTTCTAGAGTTTCCAAAATTGTTATTGTGGGCCTCAATGGTAAACTAACCGGACATTTAATTATGAGTTCATTTTTATTTTTGGGCTGGAATAGTTTGTCATGGGATTTAAGATGGTGTGGTCTAGAAAGAGACAGACACAGAGAGGGGACAGGATAAACGTTTACCTCGGGGCCTCTGCTTTTCCGCATCATAGATCATTACCACCTCTGTGACCTTGGACGGGACAAAGGAAAACAGTGACTCCATTTAGAATACCAGGGACAAACAGATACCTGAAATGCATTATTCCCTGTCTCAATCTGGACATTACATTAACTGTATAGCAACCTCCCCCTCTCAACAAGATCATAATTTGCTCTTCCTTTTATTGCAGCTTGTGACCCTGCTCAATGTCACATCCATTCAGGTAGTCTTTCTGATCAAATTATCTGGCTGGCATTATTGCACTTACCACTCCAAATCTATTGAAATAGTCCCTGAGTTCAGGCTCGCCGCAGTTATGAGGAATTCCGCCTACAAAAATCTTCTTTGATTTATTGCTATCAGCTTTGCTGCCCTTCTGAAAAAGAACAAGGAGGGTGTGGAATTTCCATGCATGTTAAAAGACAGTGGGAAAGAGCCATTGAGCCATTATCTACATACCCAGTTTAGAGGAAATTCGGTTCCCCTCCTGCCCTGGGGTAAAATTCTAAACATGGCATTCAAACAAAACACCACTACCTCAAAAAAGGACCATTGTTGCATTGATTTACACTCATTTACATAATGTGTTGGTATAGACAACACTTAAAGACTATTTATTTTTATTAAATAATTTAACTTCTTTATCAACTGTTCAAAATGTTACAGCAGCACAAGCATAATTTAAAATGACCCTTTCCAATTTTAACTAAATTGTATAATAAAACGTTTCATTTGTCCAGTAGCAAAATGTAACATTTCAAGGAGAAGCTCCAATTAATGTTAACCAAGAATATTAGAAGTCTATATGTTATGAGGAATATTATTTTTACAATCTAGGTTGATGTTGGCATGTTGTAAATAAAACTGTACTGTACATCTGCTCATTGTCCATTAACAAATGCTACAGTACAAACCATGGAGGATAGATTGAGAGACTGACGGCTGGCAGTGGAAACGTATTGCATGAATCACCATCATGAAGCAGAGTCGTTCTTACCCAGCCCTCCTTTGTTCGAGATTTTTCAGGTTGCATTCCTCTGGGAGTACATGGCTTGGGGTCGATCTAACGTGAAATAGAGGGGAGTGAAAGGGAGAGTGAAAAAGAGAGAGACAGTTTGACCTTACACAAAAAGCACCTTGAAATGTTCTTCACAGAGCCCAATGCATTTAGATTAGCTCATGTGGCACAATAACACCATATATTTTAGACACACATTTCAGCACAATATCATGGAAAATAGAACCTTATTACTTTCACATCCTCTACACATACAATATCATATTTATGGTACAAATCAGGATGATTCAGGGAGTCAGGAGTAACAATGCCTTGTGTAGTACTGGCAAATATCAGCAATCTAAAAAAAAGTTTCTTAAACAATTCCATCTAAAACTGCTGATTCTTCTAGTTATTATGAACATACTCACATTTCTGCCATCAAGATTATGTGGCTTTGTGTCGAGCACTGTCCGTACACAATTGGGGTCTTTGAATTTGACAAAGCCAAATCCCCGCGACTGATTTGTGGTTTTGTCCTTCATGATGACACAATCAACTACTTCCCCATACTGTGAGAAGTAGTTTCGCAGTGTTTCTGATAAAATAAAACAATAAACATGTAATAATGCATATATTGGATCTATTTAACAAAGTACATAAATTACATAATTCAAAATAATTTCCTTTGTAAAGCATTACTCCTGGTCATTCATTTTTATTAAATTACCCAGATTACTTAAGCACAACTGCCCAAAACCAATATGTGGGATTAAAAAAAATTTGGGAAACAATATTCCTAAATGATCTCGCACTGAAATGCCATTTTAACTAAAACATTTACTATAATTAACATGTAAAGAAAACGACATGTTTCACAATTTGTGGTTATTTAACATAAATACAATTCAACCACATTAACAAATACAAATACACTCCTCTAAAGCAAACAGCACTGACCTACGCAGGAGCACCCCCAGCCCCCCACACTACGGTGCCCATGCATGCCCTTGGACAGGAGGCAATGCATACAGCACGAGTTTCAACAAATGAAGAGCCATATTGTAGAGAATATTTGTAATTGCATTTCTCATCGAGTTTCAACAAATGAAGAGCCATTTTGTAGAGAATATTTGTAATTGCATTTCTCATCAGTAGAAAGCCCCAGGGTATTGTTGAGGAAGTAAGCTGACATACACCCAGTGCGGTGGCTAGTAATCATGATGTAAAGAACACTGTCTGCCAAGGATGAGCCTGGTGCTAAGATACTGTACATGCTGCCCAGCAGGGCATGATATTTTGAAGGGCTCTGAATGCCTGGGGCTATGGACAAGTCCTATCCAACTGGGTCTAAATGAAAGGCTGTGTAGCCTACTGGAATTGTTACACACTAAGGCAGATATATCTTCAGTTAAATCAAGTTCAATTTGTATTTAAATAGATTGTAACAATGCTGTATCTTGTATCTGCAATATGCATCTGTATAATTTAATTTGTATGTACTCTGCAACAGCAATATAGTAGTCGTGCAAACCAATTAACTGAGGTCTTAAAACCATATCCAGAACGCTTAACAATGTAACAGCCTTTGCATTAACAATAGATACAATTAACCTAGTCTATTTAAGTATATCTGACTTATATCTGACTTACCTTGTGTAGTACTCCAGTCCAATCCACCCACAAACAGTTTCCTACAAATAACAATTACCCAATACGTCATTTAATATCGCATTGACATGATTGTCTATTCTACTCTAAGCAGCAATATAATGAATAGTCTACCGTACATCACAAAGACAAGTACTTATCTATGGCAAGGGTCTATTTATTATAGTATATGTCGTGAGAGAAAACAGAACGTTCTAAACCACCTAAAGTCACGGCAATATTCCAGGTAAATCGGACAAAAAGGTCATGACACATTTTGCATA
>JAODLL010000019.1:2228223-2255012 GCA_026546735.1 Forbesichthys agassizii | reverse complement strand
AACGCCTCGGGATCCCCCAGTCAGAGCTTGATTATGTTGCTCGGGAAAGGGAAGTTTGGGGTCCCTTGCTGGAGCTGATGCCCCCGCGACCCGACTCCGGATAAGCGGAAGAAGATGGATGGATGGATGGATTAATTATAGATAATAAAAAAAAATGTAATCCAGATAAATGCATGAAATCAAGAAAAGGCCAAATAGGCCAAATTAATGGTAAATTGACAGCCATTGTCAACAATTGACAACAAAGATCAGTTCTCTATATCAGCCAATAAAATGCACAATTGGATTACCACCGATCTTGTATTTTGAGCGAAAATCTGATTCAAATCTCTTGCCGATCTATAAGTGCGATTCTTATACAGTCTCGTAAAACATCAAATTGTTTATCAACTTTTGTTGCAGGGCGATGTTTACTGGAGGCATGAGAGAATCCAGTCAGGAAATTATTGAGCTGAAGGGCTTATCAGCCCGAGGGCTGAAACACATCATTGACTTTGCCTACAGTGCAGACGTCACCCTTGACCTGGACTGCATCCAGGATGTCCTTGGAGCAGCAGTGTTTCTTCAGATGATCCCTGTTGTGGAGCTGTGTGAGGAATTCCTCAAATCTGCAATGAGCGTAGAGACGTGTCTGAACATCGGTCAAATGGCCACCACCTTCAACCTCTCTTCCCTTAAAGAGTCTGTGGACGCTTTCACCTTCCGGCACTTTCTCCAAATTGCAGAGGAGGAAGACTTCCTGCATATCCCAATAGAGCGGCTGGTCTACTTCCTTCAGAGCAACAAGCTGAAAAACTGCAACGAGATTGATCTCTTTCACGCTGCCGTCCGATGGCTGCAGCACAACGAGCTTCGCCGTGCACAGGCCAACATGGTGCTCTGCCACGTGCGCTTCCCACTTATGCGCTCGTCGGAGCTGGTCGACAGCGTCCAAACCGTTGGCATCATGGTCGAAGACGTACTGTGCCGGCAGTATCTCCTGGAGGCATTCAACTACCAGATTCTTCCGTTTAGACAACACGAGATGCAATCCCCACGGACACTGATCCGCTCTGACGTGACATCGCTCATCACCTTTGGCGGGACCCCCTACACCGACAACGACCGCACTGTGAGCAACCGAGTGTATTATCTCCCAGATAATGCTTCTCGGCAGTTCAAAGAGTTGACAGAGATGGAGACAGGCTGCAGCCACGCTTGTGTCGCCGTACTTGACAACTTTGTGTATGTGGTTGGCGGACAGCACTTGCAGTATCGCAGCGGGGAGGGAGCAGTGGAAAGCTGCTTTCGCTATGACCCTCACCTGAGCCAATGGCTGCGGATCCAATCCATGCAAGAGGGACGTATTCAGTTTCAGCTTAACGTGCTTCATGGACAGCTGTACGCCACGGGAGGACGTAACCGCTCTGGCAGTCTCTCATCAGTGGAGTGCTTCTGCCCGAAGAAGAATGAGTGGACTTATGTGGAACCGTTAAAGCGTAGGGTTTGGGGTCACGCGGGGACTCCTTGCAGAGACAAGCTCTACATCTCAGGGGGTTATGGAGTGTCACTAGACGATAAGAAAACTCTTCACTGCTACGATCCTATCACTGATCAGTGGGACTTCAGAGCTCCCATGAATGAACCCAGAGTTCTCCATGCAATGATCAGCGCCAAAGGACGGATGTACGCACTTGGGGGCCGTATGGACCATGCCGACCGCTGCTTTGATGTGCTGGCAGTAGAATATTACATTCCAGAGAACGACCAGTGGACGACAGTCAGTCCCATGCGAGCAGGACAGTCTGAGGCAGGCTGCTGTTTACTGGACAAAAGGATCTATATAGTTGGGGGCTACAATTGGCACCTGAACAATGTCACAAGCATTGTACAGATATACAACACCGAAACAGATGAGTGGGAGAGAGACTTGCACTTTCCTGAATCGTTTGCTGGCATTGCGTGTACACTGATCATACTTCCGCAAACAACCACACAGCGGTAATGGCCTGACCTTGCAACTGTGAATATGTGATCTTATAGCTCATGCTGCTAACTGTTGATTCAATATAAGTATAACATTACATAAGATACTCAAGTCTCGGACTCGTTTATACATGTGTATTTCAGGGATCGTCTGAAAAGCAATTAAGCATATACTTGCATTTATTATTCCCTACCTGTCATATCTCATTGATGCAGTGATTGCAGTATTTATTCATTCAGCATCATAATTATTTAGCTAAATGTAGCATAATATTACGTTTTCGGAAAAGCCTTTATCTTCCCAGCTTTCCTGGCCAATTTTGCCTTTGACCCCATTTACCCATCTATCCAACTAGGGGATAGTTTGCCTCCACAACTAATCAAACAACGTGTGTGTGTGTGCATGCACACAATAATGAACAGGACCATCAAAGACTACGCTGGCTAAATTGATCAGTGTCAGATAGCGATAATGTTTGCCATGATGTTATGAAAACACATTTGTTGTCATGCCTTTTTATGTATTTGTGATTTTTTATTTGTTATACTATAAACCACGTTAAACAAAATATTAGAACATTTTAGAGAGAATTTTCCACAGTGACCAAAGAAGCTTACTGGTGAAAGTGAGTGGCAAAAGGCTATATGGACTGGAAAAAAACATGTCATTGTTCAATTCATGGGAGATGCAAGGAAATGCATATATGCAGATGTTTTTCAGTTAGCAAGCAAATACAATTTCACTTTTGCATTTGAGTGAAATACATTTCTGGGCAAAATTAGTCACTATTGAACAAGTTCATATTGCTACTGTAGATTTTAGATATGTTTTAATTATGTATTTTTCAAATAAACAATCATGCACACTTGACTGTCATATTCTGCTAATCAGAAAAGGCCACACATGGCCAAAACCAAAGCTCAAATACATTTAAAAAGACAATTTGCTATTTCTCTGCCAGCTATACTATTATCAGTTTCAGTACTATGCTATTTATGTAAAATACTTTCAAACTTACCAAACTGGTTAATTAAACAGATCTGAATAGAGCAGGCACATTTATATTTTGTTTGAATTGCTGTACACTTACAAAAGTATTGTTGGTTAGACAAATTTAAAATGTTTAAATCTGCTGCTGACAGCTTTGTGGTGTGCTTTTGATTTTAGGGCAATCAAATTTTACCAAGAGATCAATAGGTTGGCATTTCTAAGACTCAACCATCTCGAGTATTGTTTTGTCCAGAAACACGTCACATATTGTCATTGAAGTGCATTATAAATATAGAATTAAAACCCCACTGTGACGGGAATGTATGTTTGTAACTCTATCGGCATAAATTAATAAAAGGTGTAAACCGAAAACTCTTTTTAGGCAACTGTTTGATTCAGCACAAAATGGATTTAGAAAAATTTCAGAAAAACATCTTAAATAATTCCAAAAATATAATTGAAATAAAATATATCCATACAAAAATATTCAAATGCAAATTACTGTTAATTACAGGTTAGCGTACCTACAATGTCTGTAATGTAATGTGTTGTGGTAAAACGTAACCCGTTTTTAAGGTTTAATGTGTGAAACTACCTTACCTTTTTGTTGGATCAAAACAATGTTCATTATATCCTCAACAATGGCCTAGTGAATGAAACACACTGACAATTTTGTCTTTTTTTTATGCATGATCTCATGAAAACAAGTCCCCACACTTTCTCCCTAACACACAAGCACCCACACAGACATGCGGCTCTTACTGTATATCGACCGTAAATCTGTATCAGACGATATTTGTCTTGTTTAATGGAATTTGCCTATCAGCAAATAAGAGGACCTTCACCAATGCTAATGGCCAATGTTTCTGTTTTGTCACATCAATCTTGCTCTGCCATTGGAGAAGATCCAATAGGTGGTATTATGGTACCACTCATATAAACTGCATGAGCATGGCATTAGTGGTCAATGGATGCTATGCACACGTGGTTTGTATTCACATAAAATTGGTAAAATAGGCCTATGCTACTGTCTTTGTAGAACTATATTCACTTTCTTCATAGGAAATTGTATTGTCAATATTTTACCCATAAAACAATCTATGTAAAAGATATTGCTAATTAACAAGAAAATAAAAACATGCTATTTTATCAGACAAACACCAGATTGTATTAGATTAGTTTTTTCTTTCAGTCTTCACCAATTAATTTAAATTTGACCCCAGAACACTATTGTGTAATAAATCATTTTCTATCAAATTCAACAAATATCTCCTGGCATATACCGTTCCCTGTGCATGCTGGAAAAAGAATACAGCTCGTGTCAACAACACCGTAGCACTACACATTGCCATACAATGAATCGACGTGCGATCCGCTGCCGCGGAGCGATACAGTTTTGATTTGAGAATGCAGACTGAACGGTACACAATTCAAATAGCCTACTCTGAACAACTTTCTCTGTCCTTTTGTAACACAAAACACATTAAGATGTTTAGTTCTGAATATACAACAAACCAAACAAGACTCCATACATACACCTGTGCAGTCGTGCGTGATGACGAAATTGTCAAATCTGAAGCGTAGTACGTAACGTTCCATTGAGAAGAAGAGAGAAAGATGGCGTCCTCAAACAATCCTCGCAAATTTAGCGAAAAAATCGCTTTGCATAATCAAAAACAGGCAGAGGAGACCGCTGCCTTTGAGGAAGTGATGAAAGATCTAAATATAACCAGAGCTGCACGGGTAAGGCTTACATATCCCTGCTAATATCTAAATTACCTTGGCATGGTGTCTGGATACGATGTCACCTAACGAAATGATGAAAATCTAATCTAGCTGGTACTGTTAATTTGCACCGTTATCTTCAATTGACAACGTTCTATGTCAGCATATTCTCTTAAAGAACGAACCGTGCACGTGTCTAAATTAGGCATCACACAACAGTAAACTTGTGCTCGGTGTTTAACCAATACTGTACAGTAGCCTACTGTACAGATCAGCTAGGCTGCTGTTTATTACAGCTAAGCATTATGGCACCTGCTGCTGTGCTCTTATAATATACAGTATGGGATGTCAGAACGTAACATTGTATATGACAGTTTACTGTTAATCCTGCCTATATATTGCTGTAATACATGTCAAAATAGCATTGGCTAATATTGATCTGTGATACGTCAACAGGATTCTCAGGGGTGTTAATCCAACGACTGTCTCCTAGCCATAGTTATTCAGCACCCATTTGCAGTGTTGTGTATTAGAAAAAACCATCACGACACGCGATCATTGTTTATTATTTAAGCACGTTAGTACTGCTATCAGTAACTTTATATCAAAACAGATGACAGTGCATCAAGCCAACTTCTTTTGTAAATTGTAGACCATAGTGGTGATTTGTTGTCACAGTATTGAGCTTAAATCACATGAAAAGGATTAAACTTCTTCGTTTGTTTTTTTTTACACTGTAAGTCAAATCGTCTATATGTAAATCGTCTACATCAGACATCCTTTGGTGTCAGGATGACAATTTGACAGTTCATTCAAATATGGTATTTTGAGCTAGATCCTTGCTGGCCTTGTGATTTTATAGTGTATATATATTTTGTTTTTGAGTCACTCATCCTATTCATCATTCACATTGCAGCAATTCATTGTTAGTTTTTACTTGATGTAAACAGTATTTCTGTTCGGTGTTTTTTGGAATTTGTTTGTCTTCTTGGAGAAATTGTAGACTACTTTCCAGGGAGATGATCTAAAATTGAACTGAACTGAGTGATTCCATTTGTTTGGCATTAAATTACACTGGCTGTATTCATGAAACAGCCCTCAACTTTAAATCATCATTTTGTTCTAATATCAGTTACATTTGCACATTAACTGCCATGCCTTATTATTACCACAACCTTTTTATTACCAAGTCATTCACTCATGCTGTCATGCAATTTTACTTTGCACAGTTGCAGTTACAGAAGACCCAGTATTTGCAACTAGGGCAGAATCGTGGACAATACTATGGAGGCTCACTCCCCAATGTCAATCAGATTGGAAATGGCAACATTGACATGCCTTTTCAGGTGAGCCCCTAGCTTCTCTCAAATGGTAAATGTGGTTTCTTTCTCGACCAAAGAACCTCTTAGTTATTGGTGGTGAACTAAGACTTGATCACTCATGACCTAATATTAAAATGTACTAATAATTAGGCACTAAATTAACTGTATTCAAATAGGATGCTGGTCCAAGATATACAGTGAGGACAAGGTGTATCAAATCATAAGAACTCAAAACTAGTGGGCTTATATCAGGCTCTCTCCTGAAATGTAATTGTATTTGCGTATGAGTATATCATTGCTTGTCATGGCTTTTCATCTTTAAGTACATTTGCCAACTCAAGCATCAGTATGGGGGCCCATAGCTTGCTCATTTTGGAAATAAACACCTAATGCACCATTGAAACCAAGACAATATTGGTGGTATTCAGCTTCAGTTAAGATGGCTTCACTCCTTATTGAATGTGTGCATGTACCTCAGAACTCTGTGCTAGACACCAGCCGAACAACCAGGCATCATGGGCTGGTAGACCGTGTTTGCCGTGACCGAAACCGCATCACGTCCCCCCACCGCCGGCCTCTGTCTGTTGACAAACATGGACGTCAAATATCCTCTTCCTAAATACTGAAAATGTCCCCGTTTGTAACTTAAAAAACTTTTTTTTTAATAAGCAGACAATAACAATGTTATGCAAATTGTAGTTTTCTGCTGTGTCTGTTATGTAGTATTTGTTGTCTAATCAAGCAGTGAAAAGAGTGAATAGCGTTATCTTATCTCATCTCCACTACAATATAATCCTTAACAAAGGCTCACATTAACAGCTGCCCTTATGGTTCAGTTTACCTCTCTCCCCCGCCAGACACCAGCTGGAGAAGGTAAGCTGTCTCTCATTTTCATTTGCCCAAATTAAATCAGGACCTTTTGGTTACAATGCAATTTATAACATTGGATTTAGCTGTAGAACAAACTAACGAAACAGTAAGGAGACTATGGTCTATGATTGGCCTGCCACATTATTACATATAGGATACTGTGTATACATGCCTAATACACATACAAATAAATGTGTTCCTAATTTATTTTATTGCATTCAGCAAATCTACATAATTATAGAATAAAGATGCATTCAGTGGACACAGTTCCTAATGGTTATTTGTGTCACGGACAGCTTACGTTACTAGCATCTGGTGCAATAATTTGCCTCTGAGCACTAATTGCAGTAGTTAATACAATATGCTAAAAACTGCATTCACATTGCCGACTTATGCAAATCGCTCAATCGCTGACGAGCTGTCGCCAAGCCCTCTGTGGTATTCCAAACTGCCAGCTTAGGGTGGGCGTGTCTTACGACAACCAGAACTGGCTGAGAGAGGGAACCCCCATTAACATTTTAATTTGATGACGTACAAGCCGACAGAGTAGTGTACTTTTGGAAACCAGCCATATCCTGGGGTGATCAACGGATATGACGTGTAGATACGTTTTCAGCCCATACATTATTTATTTTTATAAAAATAGGAATTTTGTCAATATTAACACCAGCATTTATGTGTTTAATCACATATCAATCCTATTACTTAGTTTACAGCTAAAAAAAACTAAGATATGCCACTACTGTACAACAAAAACTTTCAAATAGTGAGTTCCTTTCTGATGGGTGTAAAGCTGGCATTGGTGACTTGTGTTGACATAGTGAGGAGCTACACTACATTCTTTACCACCTCTTTTTCTAACATATACAGGACAAATTCTGACTCAGCCTTACATCAGAGCACCATTAATCCCAAACCCCAAGAGGTGTTTGCCGGGGGTTCGCAGGAACTTCAACCTAAACAAGGTAATGGAATATCCATTTACAAAGAGCACAGTAGTCCTTTATTTATTCATGTGCAGTGCACAGGTATAAATTACATTGGTTCTAGGCGAATGCTCTTAGTGGAATATTGTATTCTTAACGACTCCTTTTGTCTGCCACTTTGAAAATGGGTCTACTTGGAAACTAACCTCAAGGGGGCTCATCTCTAAAGTGCCTTGGCCCAGAGCAGCCGATTTCTCTTGACTACTTGTGCGTGCGTGTGTGCCATCTCTGTCATTTTAGTTTGGATGTTAATTGATCTGTCATTTGTCACAGAGAGCAACTGTTTCTTGCCGTTTCACTAATTAGTACTGCTGCTAACAGTGCCTGGGACAGACGGCTCAGACTCAAATCCAGACAAGGACGGGCAGAAGCAGATGTGGGATGAAAAGCAGGTACTGATGCAAAAGGGAGGGTTCAGTTTCTGTGGTAACCAGACACTTGGCTGCCATCGTCAGTGGATCACTGTGGTTGAGCCTTCAGTAAACTGAGAGATACCAAGAAACATACATGGAGCAGACATGCTAAACTACTTTTGGATTCTAGACAGTGATATATTTGCACGATCATTATATAATGCCGCATTGATTGGCTTTTATCCAAAGCTAACTAGTATAAGCGCACACATTTTTGTAATAAACAAAGAGCTTGTTTCTCCTGTGAAATTCATTATTTCTGTTAAAACCAATTTGTTTTGTGATATATTGTGAAACTAAGCTGTGGTCATTCACTAGAATAGGTTCATAATGGAACCAATGGGGGGAACCAAACAGGGCTTGAATTTGCACATAAATTACTGTGGCAGTTGTCCACCCAATTGACACAAAATATATACATTCTGACTAAAAATGGGGAAATTTCCAAAAGTTGCCTAATAGCAACTTTCCCAGCCTGATACTTTTTAATGGAGCATATCTTTCATATGTTCTCTGCCTTTTGAATGTTTTCTCAGATGTGTTTTCTTTCCAGGATGATTCATCAAAACCCACGGCATGTGATGTTCCTGGAATCAAGTGAGTAGAGCTGTTTCTTGGTATTTTACCTGAAGAGTTTCTTTACAATGGCAAACAAATGATTAATTATTATAACTGTCTTCACTTTAGACTTACCTGTATTTGTTGTTGATGTAATCTATAAAGGTAGCCCCAAATATCTCCAGGGGTGCTGGCAGTCAACAGTATTACCTTTTTTTTTTTTTTTTTTTTTTTTTACTGGAGTGGCATACACACGATTGCTCCATATTTCAGAAATCCTAATCTCGTAATGTACTAGAGATTCAGAATCTCCAAAATTTTTCTGAACACCAAAATAATTGCGTCTCCGTCCGTTTGGAACTTGCCCTGCTAGCATATTCCCATCGCCAGACCAGGAAGTGAACCCAGCCATTCTTCCGGCCGCACACAACACTGGGGGCTCGCTGCCTGACCTGACCAACATCCAGTTCCCGCCACCACTGTCTACCCCTCTAGACCCAGAGGACACCATGGCCTTCCCTGCCCTCAGCTCCTCCAACAGCACGAGCAGTCTGACCACCAACCTCACCCACCTGGGAATCAGCGCTGCTAGCCATGGTAACAGACTATCACGTGACGCATGGGCATTTTATATACGCTTACTTTAATTTCTGTCTGCTTGCTGTGTAAAACGATGGCGAGACTCTTTTCCACTGGTTTGCTAGGGCTGAATGATTTTGGGAAAATATCTAATTGCAATTTTTCTAACAGATATGGCATCAAAATGTTATCTGCTCTATATTATATTGCAAAGATGAGAACATGCTTCAAGCATGTATTTATTGCATTATTAGGACTGGCAACAATGGGGCACATTGGTAATTTTAGACTATAGGGCTGCTCAAGCACACCCACGATCAGCACCCTTAAAATAAACAATTTGTGATTCTTTTGTGTAATTAGTTTTAGCTCCCCAAACATTAGATTAGCAAACTTGGCATACAAACTCTTCACACTGATCGCCCTAGCCTGTGCACACACTGCTCCTTTTGCGACCTTGTGCCGATATGGTCCGCATAGCGGTAAGGCCAGGCACAAAGGTGGAAGCTGAGTTGGCTGGTGGGTTCAGCCGTGCTTCTCGTCGCAGGTATCCCCGCCTCCTCTCAACCTACCATGACGGTAACATCGCAGCGCAGGCAGCCGACGGTGGTGCCACTCACCCTCAGTGCGGACCCCCAACAGTCCCCTCAGCAGCTGTCCCCCACCCTGTCCTCACCCATCAACATCACACAGGTAGGGCACACACACACACAGAGGGGACATTGAGCCACACAAAGCACAGAGGAGCATTGATCTTCTCGTGGTCTCCCAGACGGTTCCCATGGACACGGTGAGCCTGGAGCAGCAGCTGTCCCAGTACCCCCTGTTCAGCCAGCTGACGGCACAGGCGCAGGCCCAGCTGCTCAACGACCTCCTGAAGCACCAGGGCCTGTCTCAAGGCATCAGGCTGGTCACCGTGCCAACGGCCACCAGCACAGCCGCGCCCCCAGACAGCCACAACATGACCAGCACCAGCATCAACATCAGCTCTGTGGTAAGGCTTCATGGAACGATGCAATGCTAATGCTTACTTTAAAATGTACACAGAGCAACTATTTTATCTCATCTTTACTATTAATTTATATTTTTATAACTACGGTGTGGTGTTAACGCACATTTCTTAAGTAAAACTAATGCATCTGTGGTGTTTTTGTTTTTCAATTTGAAATTTCTGGAGGGCAATTGTGGTACGATGTGTATTCAAAATGTTATTTTTATTTATTTATTTATTTTTTAAAACAGTGAGGTTGTGGATGTTTATAATTCATATAGTCCTATGGAGGCTCTCGGACAGGCATCTCAAACTCAAGATGAGGAAATATAAACTGACGTATGATGTATTAAAAGAAAGTGATTTCAGAAAACGGGGGCTTTCAAGACAGGCCTCTGATGAGTAGCCCATTGTCTTTCACAGTACTAGAAAACTAAATGCATTGTGTTAGCTGGGCTTCATGTAGCCTAGCTGGCTGTGCCGGTGTTATGCCCTCGATATAGTCCCCGCTGTGAATTGGGTCCCTTGATAATGTTGCGCATATTACGCTTCACTTCCAGGATGTTTTGTGTCAAATTTCTTTTAGATTTAAAGGACACATTCCATGAAAAGTATTCCTAGTTGTTTTTGGAGCAATGTCGATGTGACACAGAAGTAAAGCCTTTCAAAGTGAACTGTTAGCTTCCTGGTCTGTATTGGCTAAAAAGGGAAGAGGGTCAGGGAAACAGGCAAATGAGAGAAATGTTCATATATTGCGTAGATTACTGCACACGGTTAGTTTGGTAACGCCCCTATGAGGATATGGCCAGCTAGTATCAGCTAAATATGCAAGGCAAGGAACTGATGTTGATCGCCAGTACAGTAGGCTATACAAACAGTAAGTAAAAGTTTAATGTTCAACATTTGCAGGTGACCAAATCTGTAAATCTATTTTTTGATACAGTAACTGCAGGCTACCATAGCATAAACAAGTTGAGTCTGCAGGACAGGCATATTATCAAGAGATTGGTCAATCAATTGCTCATTGATAAAGACGCACTAAAATTGTATCCCCTGCCGGAAACAGATTGATGTTTTTGGTACCTCGAGTAATAATGTTTTTTTCTGGGTCATATACAAAACGCTCAAGGATGGCTTTAACAACACCGTGTTTGACAATTAACTATATTAAATGTCATGCGTGTTATATGTACTCCTAAACTGCTGCTTTCTCATTGCGTAGGCTGTAGCATAACATGCACAAGAATAAATAAATGTATCAGTATTTCACTGCTAACATACTGTATACCGGTACTGTATATAATTCAAGCTAGGCTAGCTGGCTTGGCACGTCTTTGTCATTAGCATACTCTATGCATTGAGTCTAGTTCAAGTTCAACCCTTTATTTGTCCCCATGGAGTCTACTACCGGTACACCAGTATTGGCTTATATAAAATACTGAACTCGTAATTAAATACTATATAATAATAATAATTGTCTAGTAGCTATAGCTACAATAATTATATTGAGAATGTTTCACTAAGGACTGCAGATATTTATTCTCGTAGCATGTTATCTTCAAGGGGACCCAATCCACGGTGGGGACCCAATCGAAAACACCGGTGGACAGCGCACTCAGTGCAGCAATGTTGATCGGGAAGAAAATGCAAGCAGGCTGCTCTCGAACATAAGAGGAGACTGTTTGGCCCTCGAAATAGGCCCAGATTTTTATTTTGACCCTCTCTAATTGAGTTTGACCCCTCTGCTCTAGGATGATGGTGATGTATGTTATAACTTTATGTTAGGATTAGTTACTATATACAATTATGTTTAAACTTTCAGATGCATTTTCTGTTTTGCAATTGAAGTCTTGTTAATACAGCTTCTATATCTTCCACCCCCTCCTGTGAGAATGGTATGCAGCTGGAGCTTTGCTAACGCTCTTCCCTCCAACAGTATCGCAATCAGGCAGGCTCACCAGCCAATCAGTCTCCAACCTCCCCTGTCTCCAATCAAGGCTTCTCGCCCGGCGGCTCCCCTCAAGTAAGGGCCTGCCCTGCTCGCTGGTCTCTTATGCGTGACAAGCACTCAGTGTGTCAGTCAGCCTGCGTCTCTGTATCTGTGCCGGTACCTGCAGCCTAGCTCCTCATCGCAGCAGCTCCTTCAACCATGCCTCCTCCCTCTGTTGCCATTTGTTGTCCTCTGTGTGCTTTTATCTTTCAGGCTATACCTCAATTGCAATGTTACAAATTCAGTCATTCTTGAGAGGGTGTGAATATGATTTTTTTTATTAATTTTTTAAATTAATAATTACTAAAAAAAATACTGACTTTGTAATGCTGATTAATGCAGTGTTGATAAACAATGGTTTGCTCACACAGGTAATTCACCTTGTACAAATGTTTGTTTTCACTGGTGCTTTACTGATTGCAAGTATATTTCTGAGTGGTCACACATGCTTTGGTCAATGCTCAGCCCAGCTGTTCTTTCGCTATGGTTCCTGCTTGTGTCATTGCATCGCTGAATCATGTGCAGTCCACCTCTTGTTTATTGTTTTGTTTCCGATGTTGATACGTACAGTCTGAAGTTTTCAATTGTCTGATTATTTGTCTTCAGCACATTCCAGTTGGCAGCATATTTGGCGATTCCTTCTACGATCAGCAGTTGGCATCAAGACAAACAAATGCGCTTTCTCACCAGGTACAGCGAAAAACATTTCTATTAAAAGCTCATTTTAAACTACGGTTACAATGCTTGTTCCCTGCTGACTGCCATTCATCTCTTATGGTCTAGCTGGAGCAGTTCAACATGATTGAAAACCCCATCAGCTCCACTAGCCTCTACAACCAGTGTTCTACTCTCAACTACACTCAAGCGGCCATGATGGGCCTCACAGGAAGCAGCCTGCAAGACGCTCAGCAGCTAGGCTACAGTAGCCATGGCAACATCCCAAATATTATCCTTACAGGTAATGACTTTAGTTCACTATGTTGCACTAATGCATCATTACAGTATATGCATCCAAGTAACATTCTCATCTTGAGCAGTTTCTGTTGTGTTAACCATCACGTTGGTGTTAAAGCCCAAGTCCAGCTATTTGGAATGATTACACCTGTTCTCAGGACTATCTAGGAATGTAGTCCTCACTCCTGGAGATTAGAGATGTTTTGAATATGTTGCTGTTTGCATACTTTTACTATGTTTTTGTGTGAAGAGTTTTTACTTTTTTTTTTTTTTTTTCTGCCTTGGTTACTTCCTAAGTCACCGGTGAGTCTCCACCCAGCCTCTCTAAAGAGCTGACCAACTCGCTGGCGGGCGTCGGTGATGTCAGCTTTGATGCAGACTCTCAGTTCCCATTGGATGAGTTGAAAATTGACCCGCTCACGCTGGATGGACTGCACATGCTCAATGACCCCGACATGGTGCTGGCTGACCCGGCTACCGAGGACACCTTCAGGATGGACCGACTGTAACAGGGAACGCCAGCAGTCACCCAGAAAAATAATGAATCACATTTAAAAAAAGTAAAGGTGGGGTGGGGGGGGGGGGACATGTATGGCGCCACACTTACTGGTAAAGGGGGAGTAAAAGTAAAAGGTGGTGCTAAAACCTCCTAGTTGCATGGTTCAGCTCTCAGACCTTGTCCTCGACTCGTTAAAGCCCTTGGAAATGGCACGCCATTGAAAGACATCAACGAAAGATGGTGGTTATGAATCAGTGTGTTAACATTGTAATATAACATGCCACATTGATTCCAACAATGCACATGATGCAGGTTTTTAGTTTTGTTAGTATGTCCACTTAAATATTATTTAATATTTTTATTTATTTGCTGGTAGCAAGATGCTGCTAGAATGGTGGGTTAAACTCAACATGCTGTTTTTATATATATATATATATATATATATCTATCACAACTGAGTTGCTTCTACCCAGCAAAATTGATTTCCCACCTGTTCATACTGGTTCAGTCTTAAAGTCAAAGCTTTATTTTTTACAAAATGTTTGTTCTTCCTCATGCACAATATGTTTTGATCTTGTGTTTACATTTTGTTTATTATGCTCAAATGTTTATATTAATTTTCATATTTTAAGTGTTATGCCAAATTGCCCTCTGTTGTAGTCACTGTACTAATTGCACTGATGTAATTTGTGTCTATTATGTTTGTGGTAAGCTATTGATTAACGGAGTGCAAAACCTCCCCATAGTTGCTATTAGGTGTTTAATGTGCCATTTTATGATGTAGGATGTGGTAGCCCAGCAGATGAAAAATGGTATAGCTTTTAGCAAAGTGTCCAGGAAATGCTACATACTTCTAAAATGGGTTGATGTATACCCACTTTACCATGTCCAAAAAGATTCATCAGGTACATGTATGAATTGGCTTGACTAAAGCAAACACTGAAAACTAAGTGGGTAAATCATCCAAACTGCTTCTTTGCCATAGACATGAAGTAACTTTGAAAGTAGCTTCCTTTCAAATATGTGGATTTATTTACAAGCTGGAGAACACTTAAATCTACAGATACCTGTTTGAAGTAGTCACTGTGAAATTACCCACTTTTGCCTTACATGAGTATTCTACTGTTGTATTTTAGTGTCTGATGTGACAATGTATTTTCGTACTGTCTCGTAACATTTTATTGTATTTGAAAGGAACCTCTCAAGTAACATATTTAATGTTGGGTTTGTCAAATCAGTGTACTGTATTTTCTACTGGTACAGTTCATAGCCAAATTCTCAATGTTTTTGTAAATTGAAGAAAAGCAGGTTGGTTTGGTACTTGAGAGGGAGAGTACTGCAGTTATGGGGAGGCTTTCTGCTCCTAGATGGGAGCTCTAACAAGAATGCAATGTGTGTTTTAATTGTGCCTCAAACATTTTGGGTACTGTGCCAATTATGTTTATGATATTGACAAATCATCTGAATGTCCCACTGCAAAAGGGAACACAGACTTCTCACTACATTACGTAAATGTTACGAAGAATCATAGAAAGTCTCTTGTGGAAGTTTCTTGATGGTTGTTTAATGCTCTAAGGGCATACGTCAGTTTTTAAATCAATTCTCATACAGCTATTTAAAGAAATGCGTATATTGTTGCTCCCTTTTATTCCACATCTTGTGTCGTTGGTTGTAGTATGCCAAATGTGGCGTACAGCTAGTAAATTTGGTGATTGACTGCATGGTCGCATCATTAAATATCTTGTTCTGAACAACCTGCCTTCTTGTCAGAGCTTCCATAGGGAAGATATTTGGGGTCACGTTGGCTATATTGTAATGTTTCTGTAAAGAAAACATCTTGGGAAGGTGGTCAAGTCTGTCTACCTTCCCAGAAAATTGAATCACAGTTGGTTTTCTATAACAGTTTGTTTACATATTTTATCTACTGTACATATACATCTAACATTTTGTTTGCCTTTAACAAATGTGATTCCTATGCAAAGAAGTTTGCAAGTTTCTTTTATCTCAGCATTAAATATACATATAGGTTATTATATATCCCAAAAACTTTTATTGAAAACCACTGTTTTTTGTGTTTTATTTTTTACCAAACTATAAGTATGCTATGCCCTGGTATACCGGCCTGTTCTAAAAAAATGTTCTGCATACCAATTATTGCCATTTCCTGTTACTTTCCAAAATTAGTCTTGTGATGTTAAACCATATTTATTCAACTTTTCCTTGTACAGTAGGCTACATAATGCTAAAGCTGATATAAAATGCATGACTAAACTGACAGTCCAAACCTATGAATGAAGGCCCTCTATAGCTACACAGGTTGATCAGTGTACGATAACGCTCGCTGTCACAGTCTAATGGATGCATGGGCGTATATCTCTTGCGCCACAATGAACTCTGTTTCTTAAGTACCTCTGTCTCTGCATAATGGTAATGTTTGATAAAATAATGTATTTTGTGTGGTAATGTCTTAGGCTTAGCCTGTTGCGCCAAATGAAATGAAATGACCTATGACTTTGATTCTGCCATAGATGAATCTGACCCGATGGTCCGCCTTTCAGTATTCCTATTTATCCAGGAATCAGACTGTTGCTTGTACCTCCATTTCTACTGTAGCAGCTTATTGGTAAATTATTTCTCATAGTGCATTGCAAATCCAGTCTGCTAACACGGCACAACCTCTTGGCTTTTCTTGTCACTGGGAGATTAAACAAACAATTGGCACTTGTACTGATAGCTTAGATGATAGACTACATGGACAACAATCTTAACAGACCTCTTAAGTTACTGTCAACTGCATGATATGATACAAATGCCAAGCATATTCTACTCTCTGGCTATGTATTGGACTTTAACAATGTGCAAAAGGAGTGATGTAAGACATTAGCAATCACACCGTTTTATTTTTCCCTTTTTGTATCATCTGTGTTTCACAGTATTATATTTTATTTATGGCTTCCTGTTTTTCTGAACATGGACTGTTCTCTGTAAATGCTGAATGGTACCAAATGTATACTCTGGAGATATTTTCATGTCAAAAAAGAATCTATTCTATATTTTCCTTTCTAAACTATTTTGGCTTGTTTTGTATCTAAGGATTTTGGTGTCATGCTAATCAAGAAAGGGCTTATTTCAGTGCAGCTTGTTCTCGCTCCTGTTGGAAAAAAGAAACAAACTCAATGTATTTCTCTAGCCACCACTCCCTCTCTCTCTCTCTCTCTCTCTCTCTCTCTCTCTCTCTCTCTCTCTCTCACACACACACACACACACGATTACTCTATATATATTATAAATATTGCAAATATATTATTGAACTGACCCTGAAGTACTGTAAACACTATTAGTATACATCTTAACATATAGTTACTGCCACTGCAGAGTACTGCACAGAGCCCAACTCTAATAGCCTCTTAATTTTGTGTTTTATATGTTTGACAGCTAAGGTAGATCTTGCTCTTGTATGTGGGTGCACACAATGTAATTTTCAATGTGCGTTGGCCTAGTGTAGAACATAGTTATAGTCATGATCACTATATATTAATAACATTGTGTTGTTGATGTGTCGCTATGAATTAAATGGTGTAATGACGTGTCGCAGACTTAGACACAAGTTGACGATGCCTTTACAGTGGTGGAGTTTCAGTCATAAAGTTAAAGGCTGGTTAATTGTTTTAAGTCTAGCATTTTTAGACTTTGATAAAATGTCCCTTTAATGACTTTTGTTTTAAAACGCTTTACAATCTAAATATATAAATCCCTGGATAACTCGCCATTTTTCAGTCACCTAACTTTACCTTTAAGCTTATAGTGAGAATAGCATCACTGTTGTCCTTTAAGTCCTAGTAAAATAACGGTAGTATCTATTTGTTGCTGTGTCAAACACCTTATGTGAACCATTTGTTTCTAAGATAAAAGTAAATGTCAGTGAAATGAATCATGGAAGACAGATTTTTCTATGTACATACCCTTGGTTGGCAGAATATAATGATTAAAACTGTCTAGTGTCATTTAACGTTAAGTGTGCTGGATATGGACATGCATGATTCCTGGATACGAATGTATTTTGTCCTTGTATTGGTTTATATTTTGTAATCTGTATTTCCATATGCTTTTTTTTTTAAAATTATTTTGGAAATATGCATGCCTGGGACTTATTCAAGTTATCCACATTTTTATAATAAGATTTGATTGCTACTAAATACTGTTAAGTGTAAAAAAAAAAAAGAAGCTATTTTGTTGTTTAAAAATCACAAAATAAGCCTATAAAAGAGAGGTAGGACTCATGCTTTGCAAGTGATGAAGGAAAATTGTTTACTATTTTTGCAATCCCTTTAAATTGTATCATAAATAGATACAAAGTTGAACTCAATTCACCACAATCAACTGTACACTATGAATGGAATTCATAAAAACTTTCCTTATTACAAATGCCACATTTATTCATAGGTGGGGAAAAGTTAAAACTTAGAATTTCTTTGTTCAGAATGCATGCATTGAAAGGAACCGTAAATATGCAATTGACGATCAAAATTGGTATGTGTGGCAAAATCACTCACAACATAAGCAACATCAGCATTAACATTTGTAATGCACAAAGCACTGAAGAATTACTCTTAACATTTTGTAACACAATTAGTAACTGAATTCTATATTAGAAAGCATTCCCAGAATTCCTTGAATTTGATGTGTTGTTCCATTAGGACACCAGCTGAACCTGCTGTGCTCTGTATGTATCAAAGTCTTCAGGAAGAGTGTCTGGGGAAAGTAAGAGGTTCAATGACTATTCAGTTTGGCCCCATCTCAATGCCCAGCCTACAGCATGCCCTAAACCAGGGTTCCCCAATCCTGCCTTGCATGTTTTAGATGTAACCTTGCACCAACATGCCTGATTAAAATGAATAGCTAGTTATAACAACACATTCAGGACCAGGATTCGGGACCACTGCCCTAAACCAATGGCACTCAACACTGACCTACATGCAGTAGATGTCTCCCTGCTCCAACACACCTGATTCATATGAATGGGCTATTATCCATCTCTACAGAACCCTCATAATGACTGGGTGTTAGAATTAGGCGTGTTGGAGCAGGGAGACCTCTTAAACTTGCAGGGAAGTAGATCCACGGGATATAGAGTTTAGGACCACTGCCTTAAGTGTGTGAGTGAAAGAGGGTGAAATTGTAGGACAAATGATATCTTCTTTTTAACACCATATCATTTTTTTGTTTACTTTCTTCATGATGAAGGTGCATGAAAAGGCTCTTGCCTTACATTTGTAAATGTAACGGTCATCAGTTTATGTATTGCTTTTTTCTCCAAAGCATTACTAATCTAAAATGAAATGAAACTGCTAAATAAACATCTTGCCAGCTTCTTCATTAATTTGTTCATGTGTTGTACCAATACAATGCTAGAAATTATCTCTCTCAAAGACTGCAGGGGAAAATGTTTATCAAAGGCTCAAAAAGTCCTGTGTGGCTTAATGTCCTTATTTGTTCATAAGGACATCTTATTGTCTTATTTTACAATGCGGACATTGAGATTGGGCCTCTGATCTTTTTAAGGAAGACTACATTTCTTCTGGAAATAATAATACTACTCAAATCACACCTCTACACTAGACTTGTATACATCATGGTTGCTTTATTCTAATGCAGCCATAATGGAAACATTTACTGTAAGAGGTTTCTTACAAATGTGTGTCTTATAACTCACCATTGCAACGGTACCGTAGGTTGGCCCAGATAATGTTCTCCTGTGAAAAGCAAAATACGCCCAGTCGGCCTCCTCTCATTGTGGAATCTATGATGATGCCTGAATCTGCCACCATTTGGGGACCCTCAAAAAATCGTACTCTGAACACAAACACAAAATCATTTTACAATGTGTGGCTATAGTAGCCACAGACAAAACGGAGGTACCACAGAGGGAGGAATCCACCTTTCCAGGACTGTAAGGATGCAATAGGTGCCAAGAGGGCAACAACAATTAGCCACTATGCTGTACAGTAACACATTGAATAATATGTATCCCAAGCTCATACATTGTATGACATTAATCAAGTTGTGTAATGGTCTGTACAGCGGCCTACAAACTAGATTGTACTACACAGGTGTAGCCTATCTACCTGATGTAGCCGTCAGCTGGGCGGTGCTGTAGGAACCAGCGGTAGGACGTCTTGTCCTTCCAGCCCACGTTCCTAGCGTCTTTCCACAGAAGCTTCACCTGGTTGCTGGTGTCGCCAGTGTGCCACAGGGAGTTCCGCAGGTTTTCACCTGGCCCTGTATCGGACTTAACCGCCTGAAGAAGCACAAGCCACCACGACGGATGTAAGAACGTGTGTGTTAAAGCGGAACTCCGCAATTGGTAAGTTATCTAAAGATAAAAGGTTGTAAGGCTACACACTAGACAAACATGTACGTTTTGTTTATGTAATATTTACAATTCCTCAGTCCAGACACACACACACACACACACACACACACACGTATATCAATTCACAACTCTTTGCTGTCCTGCAATGGTGGAAAGACATTCTGCTGCAGTCACTAAACCGTCTATACACCTGCTGACAAATGTATTTATTGTGAAGTCATTTTGGATAAAAGTCGTCTGCTTTATGCTGTGAATGAACGGTAATAGCACCTTCAACTGTATGCCTGGCTCTGCAACAGCTCTGAAGGGGTTGGCCTGCCAGTAGATCTGTTCAATCTGTTTCCACATCACCACGTAGAAGCTGGAGCTGTCTTGGTACCCGAATATGAATCCTGCATAGTCATCGTCTGTCACCGTGTTCACGTGAAATGTCCCTTCAAAGTCGACTCCGCTGAAGGCAGTGTAACCTTGATGGAGAAGATATAACGCAAGACGCATTCCAGCACTTAGTAAGAGATTCATATTTCAATTGTCTCTAATGTAGGGAATATAATACACACAAGTTCTCTGACAATAAAAGAGAAACACTTGCTGGTTAGCACATTTGTTTGTACACACAAGCTGCGTGAATGTCACCCTGACTTTGTTGCCTTCGCGTTAAATGTTTTTCTATTATTCACCACCATTATGATGACCTTACCAACAGCCAGCCCAGGATCACTGTTCATGGTCTGGACAATCTCTCTTCCCTGCAGAATAGTTTGGTTGGTTTAAAGAACATGGGTATGTAATAGTCTACTGTGTTGCAGTATGTTCATCATAAAGAAATCAGGTTGTATTTTCATGCACATTATATGTTCAGCACCTGGTTCAGAACCACCCAGTTTGGGTCGATCTGTGCGTCACCTTCAGGGTCCAACACAACAGTCTGATACTCCCTGAAGTCAGTGAGCGTGACCTCAGCATTCTCTGGACACACGTCGATGGTGTCAATAATGGTGTCATTATCGAAGTCCTTCTCGCACACATTCCCGATGCCATTGCCTACAACATCACATTTGAGATATATATTATTTAGATGGTTAAGCTGCTTATATGAATAAGGAGTAATTAAAAGATACTTATTACAATCATATGACTGAAAGATCATATGATTGATCACACAATGTGTTTACATTTTTGTTGACACCTTGAATACAATCATTTCATTATTCTTATCTGTGTATGTATGCATGTACTGTATGTATGAATGTGTATGTATACAGTATAATGTGTGTATGCATATGTATAATGGGTTTGTATATGTATTTTATGTGTATATGTGTGTCTTTATGTAATGTATTTGTGTAAACCTATTGTGGATTATTTAAAGTGTTGAACCCCAGGAAGAATAGCTATCATTACGACGTTAACTAATGGAATCCTAATAAACAAACAAATATGATGTAAGTTATGCTTTGGTTAAGGGTACTGATATTAATTAGGCTACATTAGGTTGAATAATAGATTTATGTTAGGCCTAATGATAATTGTTAGCATTAACTCAGCAAAACAGAAGGCAGTAAGGATATGACGTTTTTCCTCCCCTGTTTTGAGTTAACAAGAATGTCTTAAACCAAATTAACTAATTATTGTGTACTTCACTATGATATGGTGGCTATAGTTTTCTGTCCTAGTCTAAAGACCTAGTTTTAGTGGCAGATTAAGGTGCTGTATATTGACACCAAAGACATTAGAGGATCGGTTACATGAATAATACAATACTATAATACAAACTGGAAATTCCCACACGATTTGAATGTATCAGTACAGAAGAACAGAATGTTCTGGAAAAGACAAGATGGGGAGAAAGTGTATGGTAGTGTTTCCTGTGGCAACAATAAAATGATCACATTTTCTGCCCACCGTCTGAGTCTTCCTGCAGTGGATTAGGGATCAACCGGCAGTTATCTGGGCCCGGAGGCAGGAGGTCAGGAATGCCGTCGTCGTCATCATCATCATCACACTCGTCTCCTTTTCCGTCTTTGTCTGTGTCCAGCTGAGAACTGTTGATGACCGCCGGGCAGTTGTCCCGAGAATCTTGATGGCCGTCTCCATCACTTCACAAAAACGTCAAATGTTAGTGTTTTACGCGTATTACCTACTGTAGTCATTTTAAAAGCTGTGTGATGTGCGCTGAAAGGGATTTCTGCTATGAACAGTCAAAAACGCATATGTTAATTAGTTACAATAATTCATTTCAGCATTCATTTAAATTTACGCACCTCAGAAGCCTGATGAACTGCTGCTCAAACTTCTTCTAAAATCTAAGTATACTGTATGTGTGATTTGTACTGTACGATAAGCAAGATAATACCTGTCTTTATTGGTATCGCATGGGTCTCCAATCAGGTCATTGTCCACATCCAGCTGGTAAGGAGGACAGTAATATGTTAATTGACTGAAAAAGAACACTAGTTAATGCTGGCTAGCTAGGACATCGCTCGTTTATGCAATATTTTTCCCAATTACTAACACAATGCATCTTACAGTCAAAGTGTCCAGAAAATTGAAAAGCATCCTGCATGTTTTAGAGGTCTCCCTGCTCCAACACACCTGATTCTAATGAATGGGTCCTTAGAATCCTGATAACGAGCTATTCGTGTGAATCAGCTGTGTTGAAGCAGGGAAGCATCTTAAACATGCAGAGCAGCGGCCCTCCAGGACCAGGGTTGGGGAGCACTGTTTTAAATAAAGGGTTAACAGGTCATGTGGGTTCAGCCCAGTGATGAACTTTACCTGGTCAGGATTGGGCACATATGGGCAGCTGTCACAGGCATCTCCCACTTTATCGCCATCACGGTCGATCTGGTTAGTATTAGGCACCCTTTTACAGTTATCCAAGTGATTGGGAATTCCTAACACCAGGTGATATTATTGAAGTTAGGGAGCGCTTGATGGCACTAACTTTCACATCTGCATTCTCGCCCATTCAGTTGTTACCATACGTTGAAATGTGTTATAGGCTGTATGAAGAAAGTTAAATAATGATGTGTACAGGATCTGGCATACTAACCATCACCGTCTATGTCTTCGTCACACTCGTCGCCTAGTCTGTCCACGTCTGTGTCTTTCTGGTCGTTGTTTTTAACCGCACGACAGTTGTCACAAGCGTCGCCAAAGTCATCCTCGTCTATGTTTCGCTGGTCCACATTGGGGACCAGCACACAGTTGTCCTGTCAAAATGGGACAAGTGGGATTAGCCTCTCAGCAATTCTTCCAATACTACCAACAACAGTACTGTGGGCTGCTGAGCAAATTCTATTCATTTCACTTCAAAGGAATACCGATATGTTCCTTTTAATTCTTGTAATTCTTATGAATGTGAATTAAATAGGACTACTGTATGTGTTACCTTCTGTCTTGTCACTGAACACTGCAGCTAATGTGTGAAATGATCTCGTGCAGTAAGCAGGATTATAGGCGTGTTAGTTAAGTGTGTACCTGGGTGTTTAAGATACCGTCCCCATCTGCATCTTCATCACACGTGTCTCCTATTCCATCCCCGTCAGCATCTTCTTGACCAGAGTTGGGCACAGTTAGACAGTTATCCTGGACGTGGAAGACATACGTACATCAGAATCATACACAAGAGAGAATCCTGTACAACGATGAGCTGATGGGACCAGGTCAAGGGCAATGGGACCTAAAGACTATAATTAATTATAGGCTACAACTATAAGCAACAGCATTTCAGAACAAAACAAATGTTTTGTGGACACAAACACACGCACACACACAATCACGTAGGCATATGGACAGACATGCATTACAGGTCCAGCCATGATTACAACACAGAGATATCTTTAGAGAAAATAGCTGTTTGCCGTAACAGAGTAGGCATATTCATTTTTTAAATACAGGACAGTGGTTTTGCAAACCTTTTCAAACGCCAATCTGCACTAACGCGTGTAAGGGGTATAGGCTATGCTGACTAGTCATACTCGCCTTGTCACAGTTCCTCTCAGGGCATTCCAGTTTCTCGTCAGGGAAGCTGTCAATGTCGGTATCAGTTCCACAGAGGTAGCCATTACCAGCCCACCCAACTCCACACTGCGAGGATGGACAGTGTTAGACCCACAGCCATAGGCTATAGCATAAAGCATGCAGCTTCAGCTTGTACAATGTTGCATGCATACAGTATTTGGTCTACTGAAGCTACTCAATAAAGCTATCAAAGTAGAACAACTAACATAATTAATGTTAATACGAGTGGGGTTGAGACAATCGCTGCACCATGATGCTTAAGATGAACAAGGAGTATTGTGAGGGAGAACGTGTGAGAAAAGACAGGTTCCTGTAAAAAATGGACACAGCGGGGCGGGCGTATCCATGTCGGTGCACCAGTAGGCTATTATAGGCTATAGCCTACGTACACGAGTTTTAGTCCAATCATGTATGTGCATCTGAATCACAGGCTTGCGTACTTAAAGGTATTCCCACTCAGTTCCACAAAGGGCTGAAGGCTAAAGGCAAACTGTGTTCATATGGCTCCACCTTGTGCCAACATGAGGTTTTACACCAGAAATGAGAATCAGAATGAAGCTGTGTTTCTTCACCTGACACTCTATTTTTCCATCCCTGTGGACGATACACTCCGCGTTGGCATGGCAGGGGTTGGGCTGGCCATTCCCACACGCTCTCTCAGGCTTACAGCCTCTTCGCTGATCCCCAATGTATCCCGGCTTACAGGGGCCACATCTGTACGAACCCTGATCACGCACACGCACACACAAACACACACACACACACACACGCACACACACACACACACACACACACACACACACGAATGTGTTATACGAATGTGTAATTTGACGGCTGAAGGCTTGCAAATGCACAGTATTACTTTACAGTTTTTGCATCACGTTGAAAACTCCATCTGACTACATCTAGTCAGTCATCTAGCGTTGACTTTAAATGCGCATATACTTCCACACTGTATCTCTGCACCAAAAGCTAGAGTGCCGTGCGGGGAGCGATGCAGAACATACTCACCGGCGTGTTCAGACACACTGAGTTCTCCACACAACCTCCTTGTCTGGGGCCCTCACACTCATCAATGTCCTTACACACCTGGGTAGAGAAGAAGAAATATAGGGTGCGTTAAACACAATGCAAATACAATACAATACAATACAATACAATACAATACAATACAATAGAGTAAAATACAATACAGTACAATGCAATACAGTACAGTACAATACAATTCAAAACAATCATATATTTCTGTTCAATCTATCCTTGCCTGCTTGTTGGCGGTGGCGTATGCGAGGCCCCTACCCTGGACTACAGGGCCAGTGTAGCCAGGGGGACAGGCTCCACAGCGGAACCCTGGGACAGTGTTAATACATCGAACCCCCATATGGCAGGGCATCACCTTACACTGCTCACGCACACACACACACACACACACACACACACACACACACACACACACACACACACACACACACAAACAGAATGGCTGGTTATTGTAATACAGTGTACACCTCTATAAACTGATCATGGACCTGTATGTGAAATATAACAGTGGTTCTCTTCTCTGGTGTTGGAGAAAGAGGGGATTATACTGTAAAACAGTGTTTTACAGTTATTTTTACAGTATTACTATAAACCACTTTTTAAACCACCTGGCTTTTCTGAGCTCATGTGTGAACTTTCACACAACACATATACTGAAACATACACAGCATGTTACAACGCATAAAGTGGTTTAAAGCTGCCATACATAACCCGATTGACTGATGAGACGGCCTCACAGCAAGGCCTTGTAGAGACATCAAGGTCTACCGTAGCTGCAGGACTCTGCATTGACACGCATGCATACCTCATCCACATCAGTGCAGTGGGTTCCATTGCCCTCCATGCCGTCTGGGCAGGGCCCACACATAGGCCCCTCAGGTGTTTCAGTGCACGTCACCCCTGGGTGACAGGGGTTGGGCACACACGAGGGGCTTGGCTGTACCCCGCCCATCCCTAAGAGAGTGGATAGTAATAGATTTGGTATACACTTGTCGGTCTTGTTATACAATATATTAACATTATTAACTATGCATTATGAATCTGTATAAATATGTAGAGTAATATTGTTCCAATGTGTTTGTGCATATAATATATTCATAAGGGTGTAAATCAACATGACTCACCACAGGCTTCACACTCCATCACCGTGTTCTTCAGAAATACTATCTCTCTGATCTAGAAGGTCACATTGTTTTACATTGTGTGACGGTCATAATATGTTTGACAGCATTATGGATCAAAACGCAGTTTTGCATAGTGTGTGGTCTTGAGTGGTTTAGTAGTTTTCAAAAATGGCTTGTAATCATTTGAGAGCACACACTGTATATTTTCTCACTAGGCATGAACTCATATTTACTGTATTCCTACAGGACAATTGCATGCGTTGACCATCCATCCATCCATCCATCCATCTTCTCCCGCTTATCCGGAGTCGGGTTGCGGGGGCAGCAGCTTCAGCAAGGGACCCCAAACTTCCCTTTCCCGAGCAACATCAGCAAGCTCTGA
>JAODLL010000019.1:2211269-2228123 GCA_026546735.1 Forbesichthys agassizii | reverse complement strand
ATTGTGTGAATTTATTGTTTTCTGTCTGGCCTAAGTTGTATCCCTATTGTTAGATTTTGCATTCCTGGTTCCTGCATGTCTTTTGAAAGCAATACAGAATGCCTGACACTTATTGCATGATATTCTATAATTTAAAAAAAAGTTGTAGACTACATTACTTTGAATAAATACCTAGAAGTTTAGCCCTCAATTTGTTGTACATTTCGGTGTCGAAAATGGTATTGAGTATTGTATCGAAGTTACAACAATACAACTTCGATACAAATTGTATCGACATTTTAGTATCGTGACAACACTACTTTGAACAAAGTTACATGTGAGTGAACTTACTGTTATGGATCAAATCAGTACATTATTTGGGATCTAGTCTTAGGTCAGTTATTATTGTGTTCTGAATGGGTACATAGTATCCACACAAGTAGTGATACAAATGAACAGGAGATGCTTACCTGGATCTACTACGACGATTTCGGTCCCGGGAGTCAGCCCTCCTTCTCCGTGGGCTCTTGGACTTCCTCCTGCTTCTCGACCTCCGCCGAGATCGGCTTTTTGAACGCCTGTCAAATGTTAAAAGGTTTTTAGCGAGGATTCATGTTTGTTCTTGTTCACACACAAACAGAAACTGACAAGCCACATGGCTGGTTACACACAGCCACCTGGGAAGCAGTCAGAGACTACAGTTGAAAATGTACCTGTTTGCCTAAACTGGCACATTTACAGAAATGTTTATTAATGTGTATTGTCCCTGCTAACTTAAACCAAATAAAAAAAAGTAAGAAAGTCCACTGATCTCGTTTAGAAAAGGGCAGGAACTTTATAAAATACTCGTCAGGTGACTGAATGAACTGAATGTGATTGTCTATCACTATCTGCTAATGTCACACCTAAACTACACCTATAGATGCCATGCTGGCATCTACGATATGGGGCTGATTTGTGAGAGCCACTGTGGATCGGACGGAAGCACAACTATTTCAAGCCTGTCCAGACTGATTCTCTCTGCATGAAGCTGGCCGAGATCATGGTGATGTTGTGAAACCTCACCTGTGTCTTGAGCGAGACCTGGATCTCCTGCGCCGGGACCGGGACCGAGAGCGGGAATTTTTTCGCTTGTTATCTTTTTTATCTGCGAACAAGTCCACAAACAAAAGCTTTAAAACAATATGTGCCAGGTAGTGGGCATTAAAGGATTTACAGGATTCCAATAACAACAAGAAGAGACCTATCTATGGAAGGGCTCCAGACTAACTTTTTCCACTAGAGCGCCTTACTGAAAATTTTAGGAGCACCAGCACAAACGTTAGGCACACCACTAATCGACGCAACACAGAAGCTGATTCATATTTTTCAGTGTTTCGTCTAGGTCATACATTTTCAGTAGTGGACGGGGGAAAGGTTGTTGCACCTGGGTGGTGCTTGTGTAGCCTAGTTACTAGTTTCTACTAGTTTAGAAACCCTGTTTTCACAGCCACCCTGCTGGCAGACCAATCATGGTGGGTTAGTGAATGACATCAAGCATGTTTTGAAATGGTGGTGGTAGAGCTAGATGAGAGATCACAAACTGTTTTAGCAATGCCTTTTTTTTTTTAAACGCTGTCCAATAGTAATCATAGGTCAGAGGTCTACTCCCAGGAAACTGTTAATTCCCAATGGAGAGTTGCCAGACCTTCACAAAGTGAATTTTAGGTCTGTTAAGACCAGACTAGTGTTTGTGTACCTACACCTGCGTTCTGAGTTCATACCAATAAGTAGGCCTATTTTAAAAAATACAAAGTGTATTTGTTTATGGCATTATGCCTCTTTGATCCACTACTACTTACAGAGGGCACTGTAAATAGACTACTCCTATAGATTCAGTTGACAAGTTTGCAGCTGGCTGAGAGCACATTTTGTCTCTCTTTATTTTGATTATTGAAAATCTCACAGGGAAACTCTCCCAGAAGTACGACGGCAGGTTTGATAATAGTTTGAAGTCTTGCATCAAATGTTTTACCGCACAACCATGAAGATTAAAATATTTTAGCCACCGCATTTAATTCCTTTCAAAACTTTAAGGTATAATAAACATAAGCCCCTCAGAGTTCACTAACGTTACTGCTAGCATACGTAGCTAACGTTACTTGGAACATTATTGAATAACAATATTATTCAAATAAATCATTTTAGTTGAACATTGTAACGAGGTGAACAAGCGCAGACAGACAATAATGAACACTGCATGACGAGCAAAACAAATGCGCACGGAGACGTGATTGGCAATTTAGCATTTTTTTTAACAAAACACTGAAGATATTATTATTGTGTGATGGCTGCCAGGCTGAAAGCCAGAGTTTAGTAATCCTAAATAGAAATTAACAGTGAGAAGGATCGCCCCTTGTATGGCGATACAAACATTAGAGCGTAGAGGAGATAGCGGACAACCAGCTCCACAGAGTTGAGACTTCATGAAGCAACGGCTCGGCAATAATAATATAACACGAACATATTTGCAAGTCGCACTGGTGCACCTAGTTATAAAGCGTAAACGCACTGTCTCCAAAAATAGTGGAAAATGCCACTAATTGGTCGAAGTGTGGAGCCCTGATCTATGGACATTATGTGTAGTTAGTACTGACTTCCTGGTTCAATAGCTGCAGAGATAAGTGACTGGGCTTCACGGACTCTCTTCATCGCCTCCTCAATCTCCTTGTTGGCAGCATCAGCCTTCATCCCTTGGTTCATGTTAAGTCCAGCCGCCATGGGATTCAACCTGTAAGAGCATTAAAAGATTTCACAATTTTCTTAAAGGCATTTTATTAGATTGAATAAAAAAAAATGTTACACCGTTAGTCTTTAACAACACCAAGAGAGTCCATTTAGATTATGCATTAGATTACTAAAGAAATAATGATGGCTTACTTGGAATCCATGGACTGCATGAGTTTCAGGAAGTCTGCAGAAAGAGCCTGAGAGACAAAAAGACAAATTAAGATCATGTTGCTAATCTGTAGCAACAATTAACTGCAACTGACTGAGCTAGTACCTGGGGGTTCATATTACCACCAGCCATTCCCATGGCAGCCATCTGCTCCATGCTGGGCCCTCCAAGACCGCCAAACGGTGTTCCGCCCATCTGGAATACCAAAAACAGCCAATGTTAAAGCAGTGCAGTGGTATGACCATTCAAAAGCCATTTAGCGTGACCTTTACATTAGCGTAGAGAGTGCCATAGACCTTTAGAGAGGACACATGCATCGAATTAATACTTACTGATGCCAAAGGATTTGGTGTTGGGAGAAGTCCTCCCCCTGGCATCATTCCGGCCACGGCATTGGCTGGAGCCAGCAACGACAGCGCTTTAGATTCATCAGGAATAACTCCTGGGGAAAAAAAACATGCAATCAGTTCACACTCCCAGGCAATGTCCATTTACATTCAGACAAGACTTCACAGACAAGCCATCTGAATCTAACTACCCTTACCATGATAAAAAATAAAAAAAAAAACACATTCCACTTTGTCTTGTCTGAAAATGTTGATCCCTATTTTTTTTTTTCTCCAAAGTACGATTTTAGGGTTAGCAGCTATGATTTCATATGTCACAATACACACTGTGGTCAACACTGCCAAGATTTTATCACCTGTACTTGTTTTTTAAGTCATGAACCAAACGTAAGCAAGCACAGCCGGTTGTCCAGTGGGATGTGCTCTCAACTTTCATTAGATGTTTTATGAACAAGCGACTCACGTCGGCTGCTTCGCTATAAAGCACACAAAAACATCGAGATACAGAAGACAAAGTTCATGATTTGGGTGTAGACAATAGGGTACAATTCATCACTTATGATGCATCACTTACCATTGCAAAAACAGAAAAGGTTTATTCATAATCCCTTTTCTGAACTTTTGCTGGTGGCTACATTTTGAGCCCACCACAGCATTTAAAATGCAAGCATATATACACAGTGCTACCAGAGTACTGCTATCCAACAGTGTGTAGCTACAAATAAAATAAATAAAAGGCAGGGGTAAATATCTCTCCACTGGTTGTATCAGGTAAGGGACATTGCCAGCAAAAGCCCTGATAGAATCATAAGCAATGTTCCCAGTGCTGGAGAACAATTACACAAAGATCAGTTTAAATCAAAAAAGGGGAAATCTTATGCAGATGATCCATGGTTGTGTAATCTGAAAATACCCTAATTTACGGCAGTTTTATTTTCACAGAAGGAGAGAGGGAGATAGAGAGACAAACACATTCATACGGGCAAACACACACACACACAACAGAAAAGACACTTGAGAAACAGGATAAGGCTGCAGAAGACAAAACTGTTGGTGGCATTTTCAGCAGGGCCTGGTATATAGGGCTGGCTGAACCAGGAAAAAGAACTGTAAAACACAACAACAAAAGAAACACCACCGTTAAACGTAAGATTCACTCAACCCTTTCAGAGTCATGTGTGGAGTGGATCAATAAAAAATAAAAATTCACTGCAAGTTCAGGCAGAGGCGCAATTTTACCCTTTATGTTAGTGGAAACTTCAGAAGAGAGATGCACAAGTGTATAACTGATATAAGTGAAGATTTTAAAACAAAGGGAAATTATAAGCCAAAAGCAGCTACACATGGTTGAGTATCATAATCAATTGCCTAATTGCATTTGATAACTGTTCCTTAAATTCTGTCAGAAATGACACGATGAAAATATACACCTATGAAAAAATATTTTAGCATGCAGAACTGTTGGTCAATTTAATTTGCATGCTTTGTGTATGGCGCATCTGAACTGAGTGAAACCAAATAAATTTGGGATAGTCATTAAAGTCCTAAATTCCAGTTAAGGTGAACCGAGAGTGCCCTGAAAACCTTGTTTGCTTACAGTCAGTTTTCGGCTTATCTTTTCATGAAAAGATGCCTTAAACAGAGAGAAAAGGAGAGTTAATGTTTTACTGTAGAACAAGAGTGAGAAGGGGCTTGCGAGCTTGGTGCCATAAAATTTTCTAATCTCCTGATGGCAGCTGAGGACCACTTTCAGCCAGCAAGGAAGGGGTTCTCTGCAAATGACTTGTCCACTATGAAAACCACAACACAAATAACAGAGAGAGAAGTTTACAAAAATGGCTAAATCGTAGACATGGGCAGATATACATTTCCCTTCTACAACCCCAGTACTGCCAAGCACCCGAAAGCTTAGCTCGCGTCATTGCTTAGTTAATACAATCCATTGTGGCTCCGATAGCGTGTGTGAATCTATACAATATGGCTTCACATTGGGTTGTATGTGTAGCCAAGTGAGAACATAACTTAACAAAACACCCACCTTCAGCAAACGGGACAACGATCAAGGCTCGGTCCACAAAGACGGTGTTGGTCAGGTGCTGGGACACGCCCACCGACTCAGGCTCATGGAACTTTACAAAACAGACACGTGAAGTCACAGGCAAGGGAGAGTCACTGGAAAAAAATAAAAGATGTTGTGCAAAGAAGACAAAAGGATTTTCAAACATTCTTCAAGTGCAGTTCCACGGCTAAACTGGGTAGTTTAACTCATGATTCCTACCTGAGGAGTAGGCAGTTGTAATTCAACCGATAAAAACAAAGCAGAACATTCTCAAATTATAATTTGTGTTTTGAAAATATTACAGACTAATTCAGATATCTTAGTTTGCAACAGAAGTTACTTGAAATCACATAATGTACAATGGGCACAGCTGAACCTAGACCAACTATTTATATAATCGTGCTGTGTGTGTGCACACTGTGCAGCATTAAACAGTTACTTATTTGGGGAGCAGAGTAGAGAAAATATGGGTCCCGTAATACATCCTATGGGTCCCGTAACACATTCCTATGGTGGAGTGGTTACTTTTTCAATTCCAATTGTGTGAGTGGTATTTGTTTGGTGGTCATTTGAAAGTCACTGGAAATAGTATGTTTTGGATGCAAAATTGAATGACGTTTTATGCACGTGCACGCGATATAAAGTGTAACTGCACCAACTTCAACTTGCATCAAGGAGCTGAGTGAGGGGAGGGGCTGAGAGCGGGACCCCCATTAACATTTTGTTTTGATGACATGAGCGTACTAACTGCGTTCAGAAGGGTGGAATGTTTGCTACAAGTTCAATGAACGCGAAAGGCAGTGGACTGAACAGCAGGTTACAAAACGGGGAGTTGGGCTGTCCATACAGGCTGTGGATTTAACAACGCGCACATAGCTTACAACAACAAAACAATAGTTTGTTGTTTTACTGCTTTAGATTGTTGTTTGTTTACGCAGTACCGGTACATATGCACAAAGACGACGATATAACCTGCGTAGCTCTAGGACCACTTATGTCGGTGCACTGCGCTGCTGTTCCAATTGAAAGATATAATGGACGTGTCATATTCGATTTCAGAATGTCATGCATTTCGTATCAGAATGAGACGTTATACATTTAAGATGTAATCAAATCGACATCTGGTAATGGTACTGCATATTGATGATTAATTATATTCACAAATATATCACTCGCCAGGCAGCAAACGTCTTTGCTACGGTACGGTAGTTCAATAAAGTTTGAAATGATTTCGAGGAAACGGGTCGTTCAGTGAAAATTTTAATTTTAACTTAACGAAGTGTACGGCACCGATGAAAGTCAGTAAGGTACCGTACTGGGGTGATTGTTAGCGGATATGACGTGTAGTGCTGCTTCTAGCCCTAAAGATTATTTATCTATGTTAACACCAGCATTTATGTGTCTTTTAACAGATCAATAGTATTACTTTGTTTACAGCTCAAAACAATTTAATGGTGCCGTTACACTTAGAATCCCGAAAGGGTGGCTTAAAACAATTAAATCTGATTGAAATGCAAATCTTTAAGAAACTACTAACGAATAGTACATATATACATCTCAACTGCGTTGCGTACACTTATGTAGTTAGTCTACCACAGACGAAAGCATGCATTTCCTGTTATCGCCATTTAGAGCAGAAATGTCTTGTTACGCGCGGGCTTGCTCTGGCACAAAGGCCTACCGTAATGGCAACCCTTAACCATGAAACACAATTATCTGATTTACGGTAAATATACTCACTCTGGTGGAAATAATTTGAGCTCTTCTATATTTCCGAGGAATCCAAATAGTGTTCGCATTTGTTCGGAGGTGGTGCTCGGTGATACATTAGTCACCTGAATAACGTTCGTGTTGGAGTTCATTTTCAAGTGGTTAGCAAGAAAGCTAGCTCGTTGCTAGCTATGTAGCCGAAGGTTAATAGAAAAACAACTGGATAGTCTAACCTATGCTACAGTTCTTACGATATCTGAAATAAAAAGTAATACTATAATACTAATCTTAGTCTAAACACAACATATTTCTCGCAGATGCAAGATTACTAATAATACCAGCGATAACTGCCGCGAGCACGGGGAAACAATGCCTCTATCGGAAATGCAGTAAAATGTCGTAAAAATCGAATTTTGGCATAGCAAAAGTAAAATGTGGGCGCGGCTAATGTGTTTAATTTTAACATACTATTTAGATTTACCACATTGATTTACATTACGAAATATCCGTAACGTTTACAAATACATATATTTGTACATGTAGATCACAATAATTAATTATTATACAGTGCCTCGTATGCCAAAAGCTAAATAGCTGAGTGGGGGAGGGCAAATACCGTAGCGACGGACATAAGCACATTGGCTCTATGGTAGCATTGTAGCTAGCTTGAATGTCAACATACGTTTGCAGTTATACAATGTGTACACAATACAGTCGAGTATTTTTTGGCATGGCGTTTCTTTGTTAACTAAGAATCTGACCGCAGACGATCAGCTCATCCCAGAGCCCTATGGCTCTGGCTCATCCGAATCCTGCAAAAGCTACTGTTATGGTACACATTTAAATCGGTAAGAAACCACATTTTGACTCAGGTTATTTGCTATGTAATCAACAAATCACACTGAATTGCATGGGATGAATTTTGTGTCAACGTACAATGTAGGCCTATTTGTCAAAATAATGTGGGCTACCGTACTACTTTATACTATGATGGACGACTAATGATGGCGCGAAACTAGTTATAACGTATGGCTTGCACAGACTTTAAACACGGTGTTTGCCAGTTTGAGTTGACCATTACGGTAACGTGATTTTAACAGGCGTTGTGACCTGATAAAATGAAGTAATTCCAGATTAGAGTGAGTGACTGCCATCTATCTCATACACAGGCAAAGCCAATATGTCAAGACCATCTTAGTGTAGGACACAGGATGTTGGCTGCGTTCCCATTGAATCCTTCTCTGTCGTGATGGCAACAGGGTCATGAATGGGTTCTGTCGTGATGGGCATCCTGCAAGTGGTAGTTGGCACCATGGGTAGGATTAGTACATTCAGGTCCTATCAACTACTACTTCTCTTTGCTGCAGCACTTGCAGTTGTAGCATTTTACTACTTTGGCTCAGAAAAGCAGAACTTCTCCAGCACCACCAAGCGGATTAAACAGAGCCAGGGTAGTCAGAATACAAACAGAAATGATGCAGATTTGTCTTTGGATACAAGACTGATACGCCCAGAAGAACCTGCAGTGGAAGATGGAGAAGAGAGAGAAGAGAAACAAGATAGTGACGAGAGCAGGTCGGGGAAAGACCAAGACCAACGCTATCATGTTCTCATGATGTTCACCAAGGTCGACAAGAGCCGGAGTCTACAGGAGAAGTTCAAGGTGGCCATGTTGTCCATGATGGAACATGGACACTTCCTGGAAGGAGAAGTGCTTGTCCTTCATTTTGTGAGCGACCAGGCCAGCAAAGAACTTGGTCAAAGAATGCTATCAGAATTTCTTCTTAAGGCAACATTTAAATGTGAGGTAGGTTTCTCTTTTGATACAATATTTTATATTGGGACTGTATATAATTTGAGAATGAATCCTGTAAACTTAACAGTGTTTACAGGATTAATTTCTGCTGTCATGTTAGTTAACTAAGTAAATTGTCAATGTCATTATGTGTTTTTATTAGGTATAAATGCTATGAACCAAGTAAGTCATTTCCAGTGGCTGTGGGTGGCATGTAGTAGCATGTTTCTAAACACTTGGGGGCAGTGTATTACAGACTACAAGTTAACTTTAATTTTTGTTAATACTTCAAACTTTTTGACAATCTCATTAAATTGTCAGTATATTTCCACATATTATATCGCACACATTCTCTGGTATAAATGGCACACCTACATATTATCTTAGCCCATTCCACTGGCAAATTTGGATTAAAGTGAGTCTGTCTGAGTTAATCAACTGGACATATGTAATTGTCCCTGTTCTACTCTGCAATTGCAACATGTAAGCCCTAAACTGCCTGGAAGCATAAATGGCACTTATATGAGGACGTATTCAGATGATGAATTGATATGGTGTAGTTTAAATAAATAATTTGGAGGTGGTGTACAGTAATTTTCACACTAGTGACTCCAGGGTACATGCTCTGTGCAACCACCATCACATCACCAGTGATGTTGAGACTGCTCACCTGACTCAACAGCATCCATGCTACGTTTTTTACACTTTTGAACTAAGGAGAATTCCAATTCCTGGAGTGTAACTACAAGTGGTGAACTCCAATACAGGCAGTTATTGTAGCATAAGGAACCACGTGTGCTAATAATATCTTAGTTCTATAATAATAAGCTTTCTTACCACAGTTGAATACATATGGCATCTTTACCAGTATGTTAAAAACCAATAATTCCTTGTGGTACATTCAGTGTCCTGATATCTGGTGGTCACAATCATTTAGACAATGTGTTATTTAGCCCACTTTCCTCTGAAAAATAATGGTATAAAACAATAAAATCTATTGTCACTATAAATCATTAAATGCATGTTAAAAAAAAAAAAATAAAATAAAAGTTTATTCTGATTTAAAAGCAAGACGGTGGCCCAGTGGATAGCACTGTGGCCTCACAGCAAGAAGATCCGGGTTCGAACCCCGGTCGTCCCGGCCTTTCTGTGTGAAGTTTGCATGTTCTCCCTGTGTCTGCGTGGGTTTCCTCTGGGTGCTCCGGTTTCCCCCACTATCAAAAACATGTCAGCTTCACCCTCCAGTCAGTGCCGTTGACCTCAATCTGGAGTCGGTCCCTGGGCGCTGCACAGTGGCTGCCCTTGAGGGATGGGTTAAATGCAGAGAATGAATTTCCCCTAGGGAATAAATAAAGTATATTTTAATCTTAAAATGTGTTCAGGCTTGATCCAAAGTAATGTAGCGATCTAGAAGTGATAGCGATAGTGATAGAAATGTTCTGCTAATTTTGAATGCTCTTATCCATTCAGAAGTGTTTCAGCTTCTGAATGGTTGCCTTCACAGGTCTAAGTTTAAAAACTTGTATAGCCATGACAGCAGCTCCCAGATGTACGTCCAAAAACGGACAAAGTGCCATAACCTCAAATGATTAACAATAAAGCTAGTTAATTAACTTATTCAAACACAGACCTGATTAAGATGGTGAAATAGGAGCGTTTACAGTGCAATATCTTTCAGTTTAGGTTTATTGTATGTGACTGATGGCTTTTCGGTATTGAACTTCAATATCCAAACTAATATCAGTCAGTAAATGTCAAGGACCACTAAAATGTGTCCAATATTTCAGAGAACATTAAGCCTTTTACAAGCATGCTGTCATCTTCTAACCATATGATGGTGAGCACTCTCAAGCAAGGTATATGCTTGAGCATGATGCCCGTTAGCTTATCCAGTACACATCTTGTCCTCTGGGAGACCTGGCATGCTCTGCTTACACAAAATGACTTCCCATGTGTGTCTCTATGTGGAGATGGATTGATACTGAGGGATAAATAAAGATGATCTTATTTTTACCCCAGTGGTAATCAAAGGTTTACTGGGAGAATGATTGGTTACTGCTCCTCTTTTAGTAATCTAGAGAAAGGGTCTGCACAATCAGGCCAGAAGCTCCAACTGGCAGCTGTCACAGAATTAGTTCACTGGGGCAGCAGGGGATAATGGGAGAGGTAAAGGTAACATTCTAACATGTATTTCAGTTTGGCATTGTGTTAGGAACGGTCTGTTCTGGTTTAGCTTGAGCATTTGAGCATACTTATTTTATTGCTATTAGATCCTAACCTTGTTTCATCTCATTGAATTAATGGAATGCAATGCAGGATGAAATTGCATGTAATGGATATAATCAGTCATATTAGTGGTTTGTTTTTGACTCCTTTTTCCCCCACTAAACGATGGGACTGTTTTTTGTATCGAGGCATCGAGTATAGCCATTCTCTGCTGTGTTATCCTTCCATCCAGGTGGTCTTCCATGATGTAGTGACCTTAACACACAAGCTGTTTCCCATTGTGGAAGCCATGCAGAAGCACTTCAGCGCGGGCTCTGGAGCCTACTACAGTGATGCCATCTTCTTCTTGTCTGTGGCCATGCACCACATTATGCCTCACAGTAAGTAGGGTGCCTGCTTAATTGTTCCAGAGCTATTTGAAATGTGAAGGTGAATACATGCATTCATATGTGATTCACATGTTAAACTAACTCTGAGCTGAGTTTACTTTGCCTTTTTACCTTCATTAAGGCAGGAATGTGTATGGGAGAATGTTCACTGTCACTTACACTGTCTGTTGATCAGTGTGACCATTCACCACAGTCTAGATTCATGTAAACACTCACTCATTTGCTTTCCGTATGGGGCTGGCAAACAGCAGAGAAGGGATTACTGCACAGGTACATGTGGCATTTATTTGGGAGAGGCCCCATGGTGTTGAAGGAGGCATGTTTTAATGGCGTCTGTATTTCCACCCACTATGTACAGCATGTGGAACACTGTCCAGTTGCAGCGTGGTACGCTCAGTGTGCACAGCCCAGAGGATGTACCGCACGTACGGGTGGCTCTCAGCAAATGGAGAAAATACCTCTCAGCAGGTCTCCATTCCACCCAACCTCACTAATGCAACCAAAAGTGCATGACACACAGTTCCACTAGGAAACAGCCTATTTGTTTAGAAAAAGTCAGGGTACAGTATGTGTCCACCACAGTTCAGCGCAGGACTCTGTTCTTTCCAGTGTTTTTCATTGGCTATTTTGAGTTTAGGCTTGCTTAGTTCTAAGCTAACGCAGGTTACATAATATTAAATAATGTCAATTTAGACCCATTTTATATAATTTTAATGTTGCATAGTTTTTTACAAATTTTTTTTATTACTACTGTACTAACATGACAGGCTGTCTTCTTGCTCCTTTGACACTTTAGCTACTTGAACCAGGTCAGAAAACAGTCAGTCAGTCAGTTTGTCTAGAAGTGCCTACACATGTCACTGTGAGTTGAGTTACCCCACATTCCTAGCTGCCTATAGATTTCTTCTAATCTATGCAGTATCATTGTTGAGACTCATTTGCTAGAAGTTTTTTGTAACAAGGTTTTAATCTGGTGTGCCACAGATGGAAAGAGATGCTGTCACACCATTTCACCTTTTTCTTTTAATATATTTGAAATACACTAACACTCTGCCATAATACATTTGTAAATTGGCCCTGTTCTTGATAAGACCCCTAGGAGGCATCTTGTTTATTGCAGCATAGTTCCATGTTTGTGCATCGTTCCCATGAGCATTATGCTGTTAACATGTTGTGGCTTGGATGTCCCTTACAACCACAGCCTTAATGTTCCACTTTCCCCAGAACGAAGGGTTAATGTATTAACTGCTCTACTAAAGAGACTAAGAGGGTTGCCTCTGGTATACACAGCCTGATGGAAGTAGCCTTTATTAAAGTCATCCAGCAGTGAGATAATCATATTTATGTTTGACAGCAGTCTACTCAAGGCTCTCTGGTCATTTTCCATTTAAATGCCTGCCGTGACATGCATAACACTTCACAATCACATCACTGCCTGGTTCACATACAAAGAAAACTCTGGGTGACCTAGTTGAGAGATTACCATTATTTAATCTTACTAATTACTATTACTCTTAGTAATGCTTTATTTTACTTTACTCAAGGTGTGGCATTGCTAACCACCTACCCACTGGAACACTTCTTGAAGTAGTTAAACCTTTCAGTGACTACTATATCGTAATCATTACAAATGTTTGTGTAATAATGCCATCTAGCAATGCTTACAGAACAAATAATTTTAATTTTAAAAACCAATGTGTTTTGGTTGAACATGTGATTCTCATTTTTTGAAAGTGTTCTGTTTTAACTTCCATTGGCTAATAAGGGTGTGTTTTGTGAGTCTGTGACATTCTGCCAATAGATGTCACACTAAGCACACCGGCAGAGCTTGTCTCATTACAAGCAAAAAGAGTGTGATGTCATTCTCTACTGATGCTCAAATTACTCCACTATATGTTAGTTTACATAGAAAATTGCTGTTTTCTGATGTACTAATATTTAGAATATAATACCTCACCTGGTTTTAATTCACTCAAACAATGGGTGAGTGCCGCAAAACATAAACATCACCTGCTCACCTTCCCAACATCTTCATGTAATATATTGGACCATGTGGAATGGTTATATTAGGCTAGGTATTATACCATGTTAAGGTTGCCTCTATTGTTTCTAGATAAACTTGAAGTTAATGGCATGATATGGGAGGATCCTTGTGGAGGATACAGTCTCTGTTCTGTTTTTGTCCACCAGTGTTTGTTTCTTCGTACCTATTGGCAGGAGCAGTTAAAGCACACTGGTATATGTCCAACCCTCTACTTTCCAAGTGCATATAGCATGTTACTGCTATAAGTGCTCCCATTAAGACTGATAATGGGGCCCTAATGACGCTTGACCCACTTCCCCAGGGGAACATAATATTGTGATGCGTTAGATAACATTGTCACTGTTGCTGTTTTTGGACAAACACCGTGAGCTGTGATATGGTCAGTGCTTCAGGCTTGCACTCCTAACAGTATTATCCATCCCATATGTCTCTGCTACCCAGAGACCACCTGGCCTGTGCCCATGGCAACATTGTACTGATTTAGGTCCATGTTATTGTCCCTCTTTTCCTTTTGATCGCAGACACGTCATTGTAAATGGCCATTTGAGATTACGGTAAACTGATGTAAAACCACCACTCAACAGCAAGTGGCTGTTTTTTGTTTTTTTCTTAAAGCTGGTTGGCCTTTACATTCGCTGCTGACTCGAGTGATACCAGTGAGTGACATGTTTTATGTGAGCTGGAATGATAGCTTGCATGTAGCAAAATGTATACAGATAGATTAAGCGATTGTATGCCAATTAACTTTCTGTCAAATTCAAATATCAAATTAATATCAAAGAAACAAATGGGTTTTGGTCAAATAGGATTTTTTCCCCCCCAAACATGTCTGGATTGGTTTTGATAACAGACAAGGAATTCTGTAACAATGCAGTACTTTGTTTGGTGTGTCTCCTTTTTTATAGACGTCTGGTGTGGTGTGTCTCTCCTTTGCCGGCACTGTCTGCCTCCCAGATTGGCCTGAGCATAACCCCAACACTGAATGACTTTTTACTTCTTTGCTGACTGCATTATGTTACATATGATAATGTTACAATGTAGCTTCATGCACATCAGTGAGTGCCACCCATGAGAAACAGTTCGAGGGCACCTTGATAGTTAAGTAACTTGTTCAGTTTACCTTTCTTCTTCAAGTACTGTCCACGCTGTAACTATGAAACGGCACGACGATAGCCTTCATCAAGAGTGGACGTTTGTTTGATCTTTGTGCCGACTGAGTCATTGACAAAACATCAAACCCACTCTACCACCATGTTGTATTAAGCAAGACCTTCTCTCTACTACACTACCGGTGTGTCTAATCCCTGTCCGCGGATGACTCTTTCCCGAGCCCCCTTTCTATCGGCGTAGTGCGTGAAGGCATTGTGACGAACCGCTTCCTTGTTTAGAGAGGACGATAGAAAACAGGCCGCCACTGTCTTGCTGAGTTTTCTTTTTTTCCATCACTTGTTTGAACAGAAACCAGTGGCCTAAAATATCTCCACGGCTGTCTGCCTCCCCGCCACCCCACTCCCCCTTCTCTCATAACCTCTTATTGTTTCATACTTCAACACGTTTAGTTTAGGCCAAGGCTTTTCTTTTCTTTCTTTCTTTAAGTGTGTTGCCTTTGTCTGGCCCTTTACTGTTAGATCCTGTGTTGGCCTTGCGCCCACAAGAACCATTCATTTGTGTGATGACATTAGTTTGACGTCCGGCCAAAGAAATACTGTTGTTTATTGTTTCACACAAATTACATTTTAACCGATGTCACCTTAAGATTGTTTGATGATTGTTTGGTATACATGGGATAATAAATAGTTGCCGTACCGTTTAAGAATCCAGCAACTCTGGCCTTTCATTGCCATGACAACCAAACGTAGGATGCTGAAACAATGAATAGATGAGGGAACATATTTCCTTGATATTGCTGTTATGATCATAACACATTATCATTCAGGGTCACTGTTGTGGCTGGGTGGCATTGTGCATGTTATACTGGAACTTAAAGCAGACATTACTTTTGTGTGGTCAGTTAAATCACAATGCAGACTTAAAGCCCTCAATCTCTTTTTTTTGTTTGTTTATTTTTGTCTTAGCATATTAATAATGAATAGCCATCAAACCTTCTGCCCTGCATGTTTTAGATGCAAAACCAACACCCCTGATTCAAATGAATGGGTTGTTAGAAGCCTGATAATGACCCATTAATTAGAATTAGGTGTGTTGGCGCAGGGACACATCTAAGATGTCCACATGTACACTGCTATACACTGGCTATATTTAACTAACCTTTTCTGCGCCTTTCATCCACATTTAAACGGTGCATCCGATCACTAAAACCAAAGGTTTTAGAGATTTGGGCTTGTAACGTCAGTTTGTGTGCCGGTCTTTTGTTTGATGTGCGCTGTTATCAGAGAGAATACAACTTAACAGAGATGTTCCAACAGATGAAACTTCCATCTTTGATTTTTGAAAGGAGGGGGGCAACTTTTCTCAGACCAGAAGCATTGCATTTGTGCTTCCATTGAAATGCATTGTAATGCTCAATATTTCTATAATTCAAAACTCTTTGGTTTACATGCGTGATGTTTGAGCAATGGAGGATGTAGGCAAAAACTGTTGGTTTTAACCTCGCTAACGGGACTTTTTACATGGTTACTATTCAACTATAATGATTAGCAGAGGTTCAGAGTGCACTGTGGAGGTCACTGACAACATTTCAGAACCAGTACAGGCTTCTGATTGTCCAAAACAGCTTTAAAGTTTAGGTGTGTATATGTAGCCGGCTGCTGGCTTGGCATGCTCTTGACAGGTTTACAGCGTATTTTTGCGTTTCAGTGTGGACTGTACATTGTGCTGGTGTGGAAGTTTATTTTTTATTGAACAAATTATAAAAACATCCGTCTTAAAATTTAGCAGTGTACGTGTAGACTCTAAAACATGCAGGGCAGTGGGTCCCCAGGGCCAGCATTCCCCACCCCTGAACTAGATTGATTTTGACCATATTAATAATGACCAAAATTAGTGTTAGGTCCTTCCAGAGCACATAGAAAAGCTTTATTGAATTTGTGTGTGTGTGTTGAAACTGTTGTTAATCTCTTCATGTTTGTTTTTTGTTTTTCAGGTCTGTCGCGCATAGTGCAGCTGGACCTAGACCTGAAATACAGAATCAACATCAGGGATCTCTTCCAGGAGTTTGATCACTTCACCCCGGGATCTGTCATTGGCATTGCCAGAGAGATGCAACCAGTCTACAGGTGATGCATACATACAGTACCTCACAAAAGTGAGTACACCCCTCACATATTTGTAAATATGTGAGCATATCTTTTCATGTGACAACAATGAAGAAATGACACTTTTCTGCAATGTAAAGTAGTGATTGTAC
>JAODLL010000019.1:2185315-2196314 GCA_026546735.1 Forbesichthys agassizii | reverse complement strand
AGAGAGAGAGAGAGAGAGAGAGAGACCCCTGCAGGCATTGTGAGCTAGGGCCCATGGTCTCATGGTCTCTGACGTGCAGAGAAGCAGGCAGCAGAAGCCTGGGGAGGTACCAGTAAACACACACGCATACATTCACACACGCATACATTCACACACACACACTCACACACACACACACACACACACACACACACACACACACACACACACACATACACACCTACACACACACATACATTCACACACACAAGCACACACACACAGGCTACAGTAACAGAGGCCTTTAAACACTTCTCTCTGCCGCAGCCAGCCAAAACACGCCCCAGCGCCTGTGTCTGCCAGGCTCACGGTGACCCACGCTGATCTGTGTGTGCGTGTGCGTGTGCGTGTGCGTGTGTGTGTGTGTGTGTGTGTGCGTGTGTGTGTGTGTGTGTGTGGGTGGGTGTGTGTGGGAGTGTAGAACAGAGAAAGCGTGTTTTGTGTTCACTGTACATATTGTTTTCCTTGCTCCCAGGTTGCTCTGGGCCCTTCTGTGTGTGTGTCTGTGTGCGCGTGTGTGTGTGTAAAGTGTAAAGAGCTGAATGTTCTCGATGTTCCTAAGAGGCCTGATTTTGCGAGAGGGGAGGTGGGCGATGTTAGTTTGCCTCTGGAGAGACTTCAAACACCCCACCCCCCACCCCCCCACCCCCCCACCCCACCCCACACACACACACACACACACACACACACACACACACACACACACAAACACATCACCTATCTATCTATCTATCTGCTGTTGTCTCAGAGGATCAGTCAGTGCCTCTCTCTCATGTGTGCGTGTGTGTGTGCGCATGTGTGTCCAGCTCGAGGCCTAGGCTGGCCTCGCTAACAGCAGCCAAACAGAGGTCATACTCCTCTCCTACTAATAAAATACACTCGCGCTGCACAGAGATAGAACGCGTGCGTGGAGCACACACCCACACACACACACACACACACACACACACACACACACCTATATACACAGAGAACGCTTGCAGAAGTACACACAGGTACAGACACACTTGCATCTATCACTCCCTGTCTCAACGTGACGTTGGTACAATGTGTCAGCCAGTTAACAGCACTGGCTGTTTCCTTATAGTGTTCACACTGCCATCCCTTGACTGGGAGTTTGCTGCTTAACCACCCCCCACCCCCGCCAACTCTGGCATGGGTGTTTGGGTATTTAGGCTTCACCTCTCTCACCCTCGATTCACCCCCTCTGCCACTGCTTGTGGCGCGCGCTGGATCGGCTCCAGGAGCAGCCCTTAATGGCTTACGCATTAAGGCGTGAGCTGTGCGCGACGGCGTGCAAGATTGTTTGCGAGCGCTGTATCTCACACTTTCACACGCACTTTAGCCTCGACAGTCACTGGTCGTAATTGCATTATGGCGGTGCAGAGGTCCATGGTCGACGGGGCTCAATAAAGATACGAGCCATGGGAAAGACTGAGAAAAAAGAGGAAGAGGGAATTAAATTGTAAAGGGGGCAGAATTCATGGCATAGGTGGATAACGAATGAGAAAGGACAGGGTTTATTATTACAGGCCAATGTTAATAGACCCGTCTTTAATGCAACTGCAGGTTTATTAGCCATACGTTATTAACATAACAATTAACATAACGTTAAATATAACAAGTTGTGTATTATAAAGAGGTATTGGCAATAGCGCTAAGGCTGTGTAAACAAAGCTTTCACAGTTTTCTAATAGGCCGTTAGTTGTGAGTCAACCGCTTCCCACAGCTTGTTCTAAGGTGACACAGATCAACAGGTAACACTCGTGGGACCCACGGTAGCCAGGTGCGCAATAAGACGCTCAACTCCCGGGAAAAGGGAGGGACTGCGAGACCCAAGGTTCCGTGACTCGATTCACCGGCGGAGACCTCTTGCAACATGAGCGTGAGAAAGTAATTTAGACGGAAAGGTTTAAAAAAAATACACTGTGTCGTGCACATCATTACATTTTGTTTTGGATCTCTGGCAGTTCCATTGTGTTCAGTACAAATGATTCAGGTGCGCGGCATACAATGAGTCTTGCTACTGATGGGTTTGACAGAGACCACATTGTTACGTTTTCATTATTGTCTTTTTACTCGCACGCACAGACATGTTTAGATGTATGGCTTATATTGTCAGAAGAAGAGACAATATATAACGTTACACTTCTGCTCATGTTGTGTTTACTGTTGTGTTAACATCATCAGCTAGTATAGAGCAACGTGCAGCTCCGCTTTGACTATCAGATTCATGATCTTGCGGCGAGCCGCGAGCAACGTCCCATAGATCCAGGCGGCAAGCCGACAAGAGCAGCGCCTTCCCCCTGGTCGCTTGCGCGCCACGTGTCGCGGGCTTAGCCCCAGCTGGAGACTTGTGATTGGAGAGCTTTACATATTAGACGGCGGAGCACGCGTTATGGGTAGTCTATACCGAACATCGGATAATTAGAAAAGTTGTTACTAACTTAACTTTGGGAATATCTCCACTTTTTTTTTTAATCGTTTTTTATTTAATGGGATTATGGAATATAGGCTATTGCCACAGAGCATAAAAAATATTTGATAAAGGTCAAAACTTGCATGTATCATTTTATTTTCGATGTGTTGGCGTATAAGTGAGTGTTGTAACTTATTTTAGTATGCTTATGCTTTATTTAAAAAGTTCGGTCCCTTTTAAACGTGACAACGTTTTCAGGGTGTGTGGTCCAACTTTATTTTTAACTGTTGTATACAGCCTAATTTGACTGTTTATACGGTAAAAAGTGTTGCCCGTGTGTGCGTCGTCAAATGTGATAACGATAACGAAATGAAGTTATGACCTGAAATATAATGCCTTGAAAATTGTACGCGGGCGCCCAACCACAGGCGAGGCATCGCTCTAATCGTGTGCTCTGGCTCAGAAGTCTCTCTCTCTCTGGCTCACATTCCGATAAGCCCGATCGAGCCCTCGGTAGGCGTGGTTTTCCCAGGCTTTTAAAACAGCAGCTGCTATTTACCTTCCCTCTAATGTAAACCAGCACCGCCACCCCCAGCCCGGCAGCCAAACCTCAACCACCGCGCTCATAAAACATCCTGGCACGTGCTCCACATTCACATGCCGACAGATGTCAAAATGCAAAATTTGCACTGAGGCTCAGCGCACGTAAATGTAGCCTGAATCGACAATAATTAGGATGTTAAATACTAAATAAAATGCTATTTCTGAATGAATATATTATATAATAGTTGTGCGTGTCAGTGTGTTTAGGCGTGCCTGCGCGCTTGTGTTATCAGCGAAAAACTTACATACAGAGCTATATTCTTAGTCTTTGTGATATTTAACTTAAACATAGGCTATATGTCGAGCTGTTTAGACTAAAGCACTATTACACGAGGAATTCAACTCGCAACTCATAAGTGTCTGTTTAGCCCGAGTAATGACTTTATTGTGGATATGTGAATTATAACTGTGATGTGTGCGTTTTACTCTAAACCTGTGGATCAAACATGCCGAGTCAAGTCAGCTCTGTGCTGATGTCTGGTAGTCAGTCAGTGGCTCAAGTGTTAATATGTAAACGGAGTGATTGAAGGCAGTCCCGGCTGTGCCCTAAACTCGGCCGTGCGCCATTGGCCGCCAGCTCAAACGTAAAACAACCAATGGAAGGGCGCCGACCACGAGCCATCCTCCCCTCGGGCCGCGTGTCCCTCGCGCTGATTGGTAGAAAGTTACTGTGGGAAAGAAAGTTTGGGAAGTTTCACACGAGCCGTTCGCGTGCAGTCTGAGATATAAATAAGAGCCACACGAAGTGCCAGCAGACAGACTGCATGGCTGTGAGCTGCCGGTCTCGCAACACTGACATCATTCTGCCTGACGCTCACTCGTATACTCTTGTGTCTCGCGTAGGTGCAACTACGACACACACAAAAGGATTGTATAGACCTAACTCAGGATTTTTTGAGGACTGTTGAATATCACAAGGTGCCGTGAAAGAACAAGCCCGTCTTGTTCTTCTTTGCGCCAGCACCAGTGGACCGTAATTTGCTTGTCTTGCGCTTGTGGGATATTTCCGACAGAATGCCAGCCGATATGATGGAAAAGAATTCCTCCTCTCCAGTCGCTGCTACCCCGGCTAGTATGAACACAACACCCGATAAGCCAAAGACCGCTTCTGAACACAGAAAGGTTGGTATATGGTTAGCCATTTCCATGTATTCGTTTCTGTTTGATTTACGTTTACGCAAGCGCTCCTCACTAAAGGGGATCTTTACGCACGGACCAAGAAAGAGATCTTTAACGATGCATGTTTTTAATTTTATTTAGTCGTCCAAGCCAATTATGGAAAAGAGGAGAAGAGCCAGAATCAACGAGAGCTTGGGACAACTTAAGACACTCATCTTGGATGCGCTTAAAAAAGATGTAAGTGCTTTGCAACTTCTGAATAATACTGTAGGTTTTTAGTCTAATTTACAGGGCCTGTATAGTCTTATAACAGAGAACATCCCATCTCTAAACATATGTATCTCTTTCATTAGAGCTCCAGACACTCTAAGCTAGAAAAGGCGGATATCCTGGAGATGACTGTGAAACATCTGCGGAATTTACAGAGGGCTCAGATGACTGGTAAGTCACTGGAGATGTCCCGGAATTATTTCTCAGGTTTCCATTTGCGGATTAGATAACGTTAACGCAAAGCAAATCCTAAAGAATAAATCAATTCATTCAGGATAAAGTAGCCAATTTAAGTCTGAAACTACAGTTAGAATATATTTAATGACTCTTTGCCTTCTTCTCTTTAGCGGCTCTGAACACCGACCCCAGTGTTCTTGGGAAATATCGCGCTGGTTTCAGCGAATGCATGAATGAGGTTACGCGGTTCCTGTCTACCTGTGAAGGGGTTAACACCGAGGTCAGGACGAGGCTCCTGGGCCACTTGGCAAACTGCATGACACAGATTAACGCAATGAACTACCCCAGCCAACACCAGCTCCCCGCCGGCCCTCCCCACCCTTCCTTCGGCCAGTCTATGGTGCAAATCCCCAACTCCTCTCCGCAGACGAACGTCATGCCTATGAACGGGGTTCCCTGCAAAGGGGGCTCCCCTGCTAATTTGCCATCAGACGCCACAAAAGTCTACGGAGGGTTCCAAATAGTTCCTGCCACAGACGGACAGTTTGCCTTTTTGATCCCAAACGCGGCTTTTGCGCCCAGCGGGCCAGTTATTCCCGTGTACGCCAATAACGCCGGCACGCCCGTACCAGCGGCTGTGTCTCCAGGAGCCCCATCGGGAAACACAGACTCAGTGTGGCGGCCATGGTGAAGGGATAAGGATATACAAAAAAGACTTTAATGACACTTATTTCTGTCTTTGTTCAATGTTGCAGATTCTTTTAAACATCTTTTTGTACTTGCAATGCGTAAAATGGGAACATTATGCACTATATTTGTATAGCGAATGAGGGAGGAAAGTTCATATTGAAATGCGATTTGTATTGTGGAAGTCTGTTCACTGCATTTTCTATATTTGAGGTGTCGTTTTTTTACTGTGTGATACCAAAGATATGTTCAATGCTCTTATGCTGTTCTTCGTTTTGGAAGACAAATAAATAAAATTGTTAAGACATTACAAATATCTGCTTGTCCTTCGTCATTTCAGTTTGTATTGACAATTTCTGCTAAAAGAGTAGGCTATAGATTTTGCGCTCAATGTTGGAAAAAGTAGATTATGATAGGTTACAACAGTCACTAATCTATATAAATATCTTTAATTATAGCCATCTCATCAGTCATAACAATTCCAAATTACGATGAGGTTTGCAGATTTGTTTAGCAGTCTTTTGTGATCTCTAACATCTTGATAGTCTACTTGAAACTGTGTTTAAAGGGCATAGGCTAGTAATTAAATTACCTGTGACTAAAATAACCCTATTATTTACTTTCAAAGGCTTTTTAGGCAACAAACATTTGTTTACTTTAGAATTCCACGACTCGTTACTTTTAAAGCAACCCTTTGTCATTCTAATGAGGCAACAGCGGGGCTGAAACGTCATTTGATGAGGATAGTTTCACCGTTCATTGGACGCATATGAGAGGTGACGTGCGCCCTCTAGCAGCACAGAGGCGCATTACATCACTATTGGAAATATTCAGTAGATCAATGAAAGTATTACTTGTTTATAAAGGTGTCCCTAATAGTTTGTCGATTTCCTCACACTTTTGCCTCAATCTCCTGTAAGGACTTAATTTAAGATATAGGTATAAGGTTAAAATATTGGGCCCCCTATTAAAACTGTATGCACCAAGGTACTTGACGACGTACTATCCAGAGCAGAATGTTTTGATTTGATTGCAGACGGACATATATAGACATATGAATATATGTAATTATATATTATCCAAGGTTAAAGCAACCTTGTGGCCTTTATTGTGCCATGGCTGGTCAATGCAACTGTTAATATGATTATTCCACTGTACTGTCCTGTACCCCAAGAGTCAACAGAGATCCCTGTGGCTGTGTCGTAAATCAGAGACAGGTATAAGGCCATGTTAAACACACTGCATGCCACACAGCCATGTGGCTATGCTCTGGTGTATGCTGGCCAGACCAGGTGTTGCTGCCCCCTCAGGCTATCCAAGTGTGGCCACTCTTTGATGGCCAGGGAGCTGTGGACAGGCAGGCTGCTGCCGCAGGTGTTTGCAATTATCAATCTGCTAAGAGGCACAAAGTGTGGATAAGTGCCATCATTTTGAATTTCCATCACACCTTTTTACAGGGGGGCCATGCATGTATCTCCAGATTGAAGCCATGTGTTTGTGCATGCATCGAACAAGCTGTGTGTGTGTGTGTGTGTGTGTGTGTGTGTGTGGGTGTCTGTCTGCGTGTCTGCATGCTTTTAAATATTTGTGTTTACCTATGTGTTTAAATAGATGTGTATGTATATGTGTGTGTGTGTGTGTGTATATGTGTGTGGGTGCTTGTGTGCATCTATAAAAAAAGAACATGCCTGACTGGCACAAGAAGTGAAGCTGTGGGGAGGTATACAGTGTGTGTGTGTGTGTGTGTGTGTGTGTATGTGTGTTAAGGCATACCGCATAACAGTCAGCCTCCTGGGAAACAGAGCTTGTCCACACACACACACAGTGTTCCCATAGCATTCCGGCTGCACTCGGACAGACAGCGGTGCACTTCCTGCCCCGGAGCCCCCGGGCCACAGCTGGACGTGGGACGTCTGGGAGGCGCGTGGTGAAAGCCGGACGACACTCAGCTACCACCCCCCCTTCCCCCTTCCCCCCCCCCATCTCCTCCCTTTCCTCCTCTCCCCCTCTCTTCCTCCCCCTCCGTCATCATCTCCCCCCCCCCACCATCAGTTTAACAGCCTCTCCAATTACCCCGAGCAGTGGCCGTGCTGCCGGAGTGACCGCACGCACCACTGGGGGGTTAGCCGCCATGCGTGTCCATTAACTTTTCCCACACTCTGTGTAGCAGGCAGGGAGAGAGAGCGAGAGAGAGAGAGCGAGAGAGAGAGAGAGAGAGAGAGAGAGAGAGAGAGAGACGGAGGGGGAAAGAAATCCCCTTTCTGCTTCCTCCTTGGCTGCCTAAGTGCTACCATATGGTCCATTCTCTCTCTATTGCACTGTTTCTTACTTTCTTTCTCTTCATCTCTCTCTCCCTCTCTCTCCCTCCCACCCTCTCTCTCTCTCTATCTCTCTATCTCTATCTCTCTCCCTCTCCCCCTCTCTCTCTCTCTCTCTCTGCCTGTCACTGGTGCTCTCTTTGATTGCAGCCCAGACAAGCGAGAGCTTTATGATTTAAGCCCAGGGCTTGCTGTACCAAGCCCTGGACTCATTTTGAAGCCAAGCCCCCCCCTTCTCACTCCTGCCGTTGCAGAGGAAGGCTGTTTTCTGGCAGGAAATGAATAGGTCCCAGATGAGCGCAGGAACCTGAGAGGTCGTGAGAAAGAGGCAAACCATCCCCCCCCCTCCTCTCCCACCCCTCCTCAGGACCCGGTCTGCTGCCAGCCACCAGGGGAATGTGGGGGAGCGTCTCTCTGACACACGCGTCAACCCTTCCACCACACCGCCCGCCCGCCTGCCTAGGCGTCTAGCCCTGGGCCTGGAAATAGCCTTGAGAGCTGCAGTAGGGGATCCCAGGCAGTAGGGGGCAGGAAGGGGGGGGGGTTGAAAAGTGAATGGAAGTATTCTGCTTTCTCAGGGTGGAAGTAGATTAGTGTGTGCGTGCGTGCGTGTGTGTGTGTGTAGTCTGAATCAGGGACAATTCTATTATCAGACCTTTATGGGTGCTCAGCCCTTAATAAGATTGTGATCTGTATTATAGGCCTACATACTGTACTGTACAAATATGTCTAAATCACAAATGTTTGCATTTGCAATGGCATAAGTCCTGTCGAAACATTGGTGACATTTTTAGCATCAAACACTTATTGTATTCTGGTGAATTTCTAAGAACCAAGTTGTGCCTTTTATGAACCAATTTCTGGTGAAAATGTCTCTATGTAAAGCAAAATACATTATTCTGGAAGAGCTGACAATGAAAAATATAATGGAATTTAATGCAATAAGAGTCTCAAGCATTCTGTATTGCTTTCAAATTCTCCCCCGACATATTTACCTGTGTGTAGGTTTGCCAAATTAAACGTAAAAATACTGAAACTAAAAAATAAATACATGTATGTAATTGTTTTGTTTGTGCTTTGAGTTTTCAGTCTAAAAACACCCATGGTTTCAATCTTGGCCCAAATGCACTAGACAATGGAAAGAGAGAACTTTATGGTAGGGTTACATTAGACCTGCATTTGCCCCAGAAGATAAATAGACTGTCGTAGTTTGGTTGTGCACATGGGTGTGTACATACACACGGATGCTTATAATAAACTGTATACACACAAACACACACACACACACACGCATGCATGTACATGTGCACACACACACACACACACACACACACACAGGTGTTCCTCGTCAGGAAGAAAGGCTGTTCCCCCTGGCTGTGTGTGTGCATGTGTGCGTGTATTCTGGCATAGGTACAAGCCCCTGGGAGAAACCCAGAGAGTCAGAAAGACATGATATAGAGGGCAGTGGGAAAAAGCAAGCATGTACGTGTGTGTGTGTGTGTGTGTGTGTGTGTGTGTGCGTGTGTGTGTGTGTGTGTGTGCGAGTGTGTGTGTGTGTGTTGAACTAATACTTTTTTCTCGTGATGTTGACACTGTTCTGCTTGGATGTGCTCAGACGTTTAGTCACAACTGTCCCAGCAAATTTTAGCATCTTCTTGAGTTATCTTCCTACATCAGCCTGGGGTGAGAGATCAAGTAGATACCAGATACAGATCATGCTCTTGTGTAGAACGTACTTTGGCCAATAAATGCAATAAATACGAAAGAAAATGTCTTGATGTAAAGAGCACGTATAATCTTACATATAGACTTCATAACATTATAACTTGTGCCATGCTTCCATTCTCTCTCTCTCTCTCTCTCTCTCTCTCTCTCTCTCTCTCTCTCTCTCGCCATCTCGTACACACATACCAGCTTGTACAGGGATTCTATGGGATTGTACAGGGATTCTATGTGGGCCCAGTATGTGTGTGTGCGGGTGTGCCTTCTCTTCCATACCTCACCCTGCGTGGCAACAATGCCCCCTCAAAGACTCCCACTGCCGCCTCATTCAAACGTCAAGCTCTCCATTTGAAGTCCCAGGCCGCTATGTAAATCCCAGCCATTTCTCACAAATCCGGTCTCTCACACCCGCACAAAAACAACATCTCCAGCAATGGTGGTCCTAGGACAAGCAATGTTTGTGTTTTGAAATAGCCTTTAGAAAAGGTGTTTTCCTTTAAAACAAAAATCTATAGGCACTGCAGTTTTAGTTAGTAAACAAGTATGGCTTTAGGGGCGGGGTGTGAGGAGAGCGGGCATGGCAACCAGACGACGGCGTCAGTGCCAGTGTTGGAGCGTTGCTCTGTTGAGGGCGGTGTTTGCGATGACCCCTCACACTGTGTCTTTGTGCCACCTGTCCGCCTGCCACTTGGGATTGCTGATTTAGTGGGAGGGAGTCTCTTCTAAGGCCGTCGCAAAAAAAAACCAAATAGGCTGGGAAAAACAAGTTCCCACCACGCCAAGGGTAGAACGAATGCCAGCGGTGACGGTTCGCTTGGTTTTCACCTCGTGCAAAAATATTCTTCGTGAAGAACCATCCCCTACTTCAAAGCAGGGCTTTATACTACTTTTAGGTCAGAATCGTTTTTGAGGTTTGCTATCTGATAATGGGGTCAAAATTAAATGTATTATAATATTACCTCATAATATCTAATGCCTAATAATGTTACAATTGCATCAACGCTAGTAGGCCTGGGACTATAAATAGAAAATGTATATCACAATGATCCTGACCAAAATAATTGCGATAAACGATATTATCACGATTATCTTAAAATGGCACTGAAACATAATGGACTAACTTTATCTTTTGTTTTCTTAAGAAACAAACATTTATATTGTATCATGACGCACATGCAGCCCTCTTCATATCCAGTATATTACAGCAAAGCAGTAAGATCGTCACAGAACTGCATTGAGCTGGAAGAGATGTTTTGCGCAAAGGCACTTGTCACAGGGTGTCAAAGGGCTTTCTTATTAGACGACAAAACAAACAATATCACAATTGCATAACATGATTACTGATACTTTTTTATTGCATATATTTATCTGACATGATGAAGCCTTCTTCATAGAAGTACAGTATTTCATATTTGCATTGCTGCTGTTCAATGCCCATCCCACTGGAAATCATTATGACATACTGACTTCTTCAGGTCTCTGCCAGAGAGGCATCCCATTTATTTCGTAATATGTACATAGTGTCATACCGACATGAATGTGTCTGTGCTGTGCTTGGCTATCACAGCACAGCAAGCTCCACGTGCTGGGCAGAACCTCATGACTTACTACAAGCCAAGCCACAAAGGGCCATGCACTGTGCTCT
>JAODLL010000019.1:2156962-2179462 GCA_026546735.1 Forbesichthys agassizii | reverse complement strand
CAGAGAGAGAGAGAGAGAGGGAGAGAGGGAGAGAGAGAGAGAGAGAGAGAGAGAGAGAGAGAGAGAGAGAGAGAGGGGGAGAGACCTTCAAACAAGCCATTGGCACAATGTTTGTGATTTTGCCCCCTTTTGTGTTTTTTTTTAATTGTGTAAATAATTTGACTAAACATTATAAAAAATAAAAACTATTAATGGCACAAATCTCTCCTTACAACAAAAACCTTAAAATGTAATATATATTTAAAATAATGATTACTTCTTAAAGAGTAGTGAGAGAGGAAGAGAGAGGGGGGGAGAGAGAGATGCGGAGAGAAAGAGAGAGAGGCAGAGCGAGGGGGTGTGTAGAGGGAGGGTGGTTTGAGGCTTCTGAGACGGGACCACCTGCGTCGCTCTCTTTGCCTGGAGATTATGCGGGTGCACAATGAGGCGCGGGGAGGAGGCCCAGGGCGCTACGGAGAGCCCGGCATCAGCAGAGTGAGTGGCGTGGAAAGGGGAGTTGGCGTGAGTACCAGCGGCTTCTGCCACATGCTGCACACACACACACTCTGAGAATGTTCTCCAGCTCTTCTTCCTATCCTCCTGTTGAATCGCTCTCCCCCACCACAAGGAATGGCTGCCAGCAGGTACACAGAACAGGCTGGACGGGCTCACACAAACACACACACACACGCACACAGAGAGTCACGTTACCATGCAGGTATAGACACAAATACACACACACTCACCCATACCTACACACGCACAGGCAAGCATGTCACTTCAAGGTTTAAGCACTTATACAGTAATAACATGGAATTATGGGAAATCATCCCAAAAAGGATCCTGCTTCAAGCCCAACAGTGAGAGCCCGGCGTAGGGTTGAGAGCGAGTGTAGTTGCAGTTTGACACACTTGTCTGATCAAGTGATATTTCGTAGAGCTTTTCCCACGTGTATTGATTCTGCTATGTAAGTGTAAAGTTGTCCTAATCTTCCTGATTCAACATTTTCTTCTGACGTCATCATGCTGGTGGCGTTCATTTTCTTATCTGATGTTTCACGTTTTTCATCGTCCAGGGAAGCGCTGAGCTTTTCTAACGTTAACTGTTTTTTTCTGCTTAGTTAAGTGCCATGTGACCTGAGCACTCGTCAGTTTATATATTGGCTAATATCAGGCATTTGGGATCCGGTGAGGATCTCTGTCCTGTGTTGGTAATAGATGGATAGATATCCATTGTTCTATAAAGTTGCATTGTCATAAAAAACTACAACAAACGATAGGTGGAGACATTTGACTCTTTTTTTCTTTTTAATTTCTGCTATTTAATTACAATTCATCAAATGTTGTCTTTAGTGAACACGATACATTAAGGAGAGCTCTATTGTACAAGCTGCTGTGGATGTCACAATTAATCACTGGTTAGGTCGCCTGATTTTAGAGCATTGTCATTGGTCAAGATGAATAGCATTTTGGGGTTAATTATTCTGGGCCTGGGTATTGGGTGGAAGTTTGAACCTTGCCTGACCATTTCCTTCCAAATCTTCCCTTCTCCCGGTCTCCCGGTCCCAATTCACTCCCAGCAGCCTTTAGGACTAATCATTATCTAGCTCCTTTGGTCTTTCTGCTGATGCAGGCAATTAGTGGAGCTGGGCGACCATCTTGGCCAGGGTCTGGGTTTTGCCACTTTTGACAGAGCCGTCCCCACATGCCCTCTCCCCCATCTCGGCTTCCCTGCCCCCTCCCAACCAACAAGTGGCTAGAGACCTGCTGTGAGTCTGCGTCTCCACAGCGCCAGGTGAAGGGCACAGCATAGAGAGGGAAATAAAGGGAGTAAAATGCAGGAGCGGGCCCGTGCTTCTCATGGCTCAATGGAGGTTTAGAGATATTCACTGTGGGGACTCCCTTTCATTCTTTTGCGGAGGTGTGGGAGCCGAGGGCTTGGCGTGGCTCTGAGCTGGCGTCCCTCACAGCTGCAGCCAGGGACCACGCTGACATTCTAATCATAACCGGGCAGCGCTGGACGCTTTGTGCCCAGTGGTGGGAGCACAGGCGCTGGGGCTCCCGCCGCTCACACTCTCCTTTGTCCCCGCTGGAAGGTGCTGCAGCCTGGGATTAAAACGGACCACAATAGAGGGTGCCCCCCCCCCCACACACACACACAACCAAAGCTATGTGGAGCTGTGTGTGGGGAGGCTGGCATAGCTGAAGGTGGTGACTGGAGGTCCTGTGTATGCATGTCCCTATGAGTGCTTGGACCCAAGACATAAGCAGGGGCAGGGCCAACAATCGGGTCCAACAGCGTTGCCGTTGTAAAAAGGTTGGATTAAAAAATGATCAGTAGGAGTGGTCTGACCAGGTGACCAGGAGACATGTTTGGTTTTATTTGACACCAAACTAGCACTGGGCCACCTGGTTTTGACTTACACACACTATACTGTGTCCTAACACACATTTAGGAGCAAACAAACCTGCAGGCCTTAGATAAACCACCTTACACCCAAAGAAATAGTCTACGTCAGCTCTAAACTGGAAAATAGATCCCTTTATGTTTGTGTGCAGTGTCTGAGCATGCAAGCGTGGTTACACCCATGTAGCTATGTGTGTATGCCACATGCACACTGGCCACAAATGTGCATGTGCACCTAGAGGTCAAACCTTAAGGTGAAAGAGCTGTTACTATTACATGACTGCAATTCATAATCTACAAATGTGAGCTAACAATTGTTACCATTTTATCGATTATAATAACCAATCATCCCTTTTAAAATTTGTGATATACACACACACATGCATGTCATTTAATTTGAGTTAAATTCGCTTATATGGATGGTTGTAATGTGTATTTCTGACTGTATTATGAATTGAAATATTTAGTGGTGTCTGCTGTTGTTCATGCAATGTGTTCGCTACATAGTGGAGCGAAAACTAAATCCTTTGGTCATGTGGCCAATTAGCTACTGTATATGTCTGTCGGTCAGTCTGTCTGTCTTGTCATTTTTAATTTGAAAGCTAGGCGCATTTGAATGGTATGTGGATATAAATAGATGCTATATAAACACCCACTCTATACTGCTCAGTGTCCTCTTCACACCCTATGACAAATCAGCGATTTTAACTGATGCTACTCTTCAAACAGAGCCTCTCGGAGCCATCTGGGCAGTAGACACTGACACTGACGGAGTGTGTTGTCACGTCCATGACCCTGCATTCCTCCTCTCCCGCACGCTCCTCACACACACACACATATACTCTCTCAGATCTTCAGCGCTCAGGCCCCCCGCCGTCATGTAATAAATGTTCATCGCCTTAATCAATTTGCAATGCTTGGGGAGTATCTCTCTTGATTTAGTCTGGAGGGAGAGAGAGAGGGAGAAAGGGAGAGAGAGATAGAGAAAGGGAGCGAGAGGGAGAGGGGGAGATAGAGAGAGAGAGAGATAGCGAGAGAGAGAGAGAGAGAGAGAGAGAGAGAGAGAGGGAGATAGGGAGAGAGAGGGAGAGAGAGGAGAGGAGATGGTACCCTGAGAATGTGGTGGAGGCACATAGCAGTAGGGTGCAGGGGGTCTATTAGAGAGAAGGCTTCCCGCGGTGTGAATAGCATTCATGGGCTGACAGAGCGGTCATGGAGGATAGGCCATGGGTCTTCTTCTGTGTGAAGATGGAGCTGACTCATTCTCCTCGTGGCCTTTCTTCCAGATGCACCTCGCCAAGGGCCTCCTTTGTGCCCTAGCAGCAGGACCCCGGAATGGCAGCTCAACTCTGACCACATAACACCCCACCCCCGTCCAGTCCGCAGGCACATATGTCCAACCCTCCTTCTCCTTTACCCCTTCATTCACCTCCCTCCCCCCCCGCTGTGCGTTTGTGAGCGAGATAAAAGTATGTGTAATAAAAGCGGAAGTAAATCAGTATTTTGTGTTGTTATTTTTTTTGTGTCATTTATGGTTCCCGACTATAGTTTTGTCTTCCTCGTCGGCACACCCTCCTAAATCCATAGGGTTCCGTGTATCTTCTGGACAGGCAGCCATTACAGTGGATATAGTATACAATATGAATACTCTTTGTTTGAACCTGAATGTAATTCAAAGCAGAAAGAAGTGTTGTGCATTAGGCACGGAGATGCTGCATCCATTTAGGCATTGCCTCAGGTTCCCAGACTGCTCTGCGAATGCATTTCATTCTCAATTCCTTATTGGATGCGTTTGATTCTTTCTTTTCTGTTTCCCCATAGTAACTAGAGCGTTTTCCCCCAGTGGGTGGTTAGTGGGACCACGTGGGCCGCAGAAGGAGGCTACCCACTTAGCACGCCGCTAATCGAATAACTGCCTCAGCGTGGTGCCAAGTGTGAGTGTCTCCCCATAGGGGAGCTTGACCGGAGGCTACAGGTACCTTTCATGGCCGCCTGGCAGGCCAGCACCCGGCCCCGTACCCCCGCTGTTAGAAATTTGTCGTCCCCCTCTGGGTGTCTTTCTCAGAGTGTCAGACGCTGGGCCCCTGATGAGAGATTTGTTGATATGATAACTTGATTAGGTCCCAGGATGGATGCCACGGTGGCAGGGAGCTAGTCAACAGCACCCAGGGAGGCACCTGCCCTTGGCTAATCACTCTCACCGCCATGCAGAGCAGTGGTGGACGGAAGGCTGGAGGTCAGTAGATCTTGATAAATAGTGCCACTTGATATATGCACAGAATTGTTGCTTTATGCCTAAGTATTATCAGCTCACTCTTCCCTATCCAGAGTAACCTACTCTGTTGCTATCTAGACAGGTATAAAACAAGTCACGCTGTTCCGTACAGCAGCCACAATAGTCTACATACACTTCTTTACATTTCTGTAAGTAATTTCAGGAATAATGAAGGGTAATAAATGAATGAGGTGATGTGAGCTCCACTCTGTGACCTGTTTTTAAAATCATTTAGATAACAATGATTTATTTATATGGCTTAGAAGATGTGAGATATATTGTATGTGAAGCTATTGTAGGCTATGTTGGCTAGATAAATGTAACCCTTAAGTGTTTGTGCATCCTCCCTTGATAACATTTTAATTTTATTTTAATGTGCCAATGCCTTAAGGCTAACTATATAATGGCATCATGCTATTGTGACAGCATTCTATGTCACTTGAGGCCGCTCTAGTTCTCATTATCCTTTTTGTTGAGGGCCACCAGGCTTTCTCATTTGTGAAATGACCATAATCCCTACCAGATCTTTGTGATCTTGCTCAGTATGTTGTTGTGATGTTATTCACTGCAGTTCAGCTGGAGTTCACAGGTGAAATGAGATGTTCTGAATACCTCCAGGGTTTCATTATCTGGGGACCAGAGGGGCCCTCAAACAACCTGCACCAGTTTCCATCGCTGCCAGGAGAGCCGCAACACACTTGGGACACACAGTACCTACTCTGTCTGTCCGAGGGTTATTTGCAGCTTGGTCGGCTGGGGCCACTCAAGTCAATTAAGTTCACATCTCCGCTTTGGCCAAACAAGGGATTGTGATGATATGAGGAGCGCTAAAGACCAAACAGGAGCCTCCCCTTCCCAGCCCAGGCTTTGAGGAGCAGCAAAAAGGACACCAAACAAAGGGCGGCCCCTCTGTGTCTCAATGACTCCTGTCTTTGTTGCCTTCGCAGGCCCCATAAAGGAAGAGGGACGCTCTTGTTTGCCCAGGAGGTGGTTTAATGGCCCCGGGCAGAACAATGGTGGCACATTCAAGCCGGCCAGCGGGGCTCATTATGAGGGGCCGTCCCAAAGCGTCAGGTCCCTGGACATTCCCACTGGAGCCCTGGCTGAATGGTGGAGATGGGCGGGGAGGGCATCCAGTTTGGAGAAAGGGGACCATTGAGGTGACAAGCAGGTTCCATCTGCCCCAGTGCCTCCTCACCTTGCATCCCGACAGTTAGGGGCCTCTCCATGCACAAAGGGTAAATTTAGTGTGTCGGGATGGCTTAAAACGCTCACTTTAGAAGAGACCATTGAGGGAAATATCAACACCGTAGACCAAGGAGTGGAGCATTCAGCCTCTCCTGCCCCCTCCCCATTGACTGAGTTCCTATTCCTTTCACTGCTTTTCTTTATTTGGAACCATTCAAATCCCTCTTCTCTCATCTCCCAAACTCTTCAGTGCAAGCTATTTTTCCCATACCTTGCAAAGGGGCGGATGACAAGAATTAAGTTAGTTCTGGCCCAGCCCAGAGGTTTTGTCCCCACGGAGGCATGGCAGGTATCTGTGGCCATGATGAGATGGATCATCAATCACTGGCCAACCCTCTCTTATGATGTGAGACAGCACCAAAGGCTTCAGCGTTTAATAGAAGGCAATGAATTCCTGCTGCATCCAGTTTCACTATAAGCACATACGACACAGTTACCTAAATGGTACAAAGACTGACCTGTGAATTACATTGGTCTGACGCTACCAAGTTGCTAACCAAATGTATGTATTTATGTCTGGAGAAATAAATGAATTGTATTTATTTTGAGAGAAAGCTGTGTCTCTATAATTTACCTGCTTGCACTTTGTAAACTTAGGTTTTACAAGTTAATACATTTGTGAAATTCAAAAAAACAGGCACAATATATTCACAGTCTGCAACATTAATGTTATAAATGTCACAAAATAACTGTATTTAAGTTAACTGAAGTAGTGCACACATTCTCAACACAGCATTGCCCTACTGAAAATTCATTCATTGGGACTTCCCCTGCTCGGGTGTAACAACATGATAGTTCTTGAGGGATATCTAAATATTTCTTTATTCCCTCTGCATGTTTTTTCTTCCTGACTAGAAAAACGATGTCATATTTTACACAACCCTAGTGGCTCCATAAGGGAGAAAATCACCACATGGCATTTAGAAAGGGAAGTTTGTCACAAGGGGACATAAAATGTTGACGGTTCCGTTATGTTCAAATAAAATCTACTTACACGTAGTTCACCCAAATGTCTAGGTCAAAGAAAGAAAGCAGTCTATCTGGATTTATATGTAATATTTCTGTAATGACAGAACATCAGATACATTCAATTGATTTATTTCATTGACATTGATCAAGAATGCTACAAATAAACTGTTCTTTCAGCTAGAACAACATTCCCCAGCTGTTGTGGGACATGAATGCATGTGTTGAATGTCATATTCAGACTATATCACATAGTATTATTGACCATTATCACTGTCCAATCATGTCTCACCTGCTCTGATACTTCAGAGCAGGTGGTCCTGCTCCAGTACTGTTGGTTTTCACTTGCTAAACAAATAAGAATTAGTACTTGTCTCAAAGGACCATTCGAGAACCTACAGTGTTTCTAATATTCTCTCATGTATGTTGTTCTTGCTTCTTATTAATTGTTCTGGGACATTTGGGCATCTTTCTGCCATAGACTGCTTAGTGTCAGTGTTGGTTTCTTCCTCCAGAGCTCTTGTCTGCTGCTTCTAATGTTGGTTTTCAAGGAATTAAAATCCAATTCCAGCATAGTATTCATTGTACTCAGGTTATAATTTAAATTCCTAGAACTTTCAATAGATATAAACTGTGTTTGAATCCTAAATCCCTCAGAGCTGGATTAATGTCTGTGTCTTTGAGACATATGACATTATATAATCTCTCATTAGTCTAGCAGTAGCTCTTGAACAATGTCTAATCTAATTCAGCTGTGAATATTTCATGGCCCTTAATTGATAAAAACGATGATTAACTGCTCAGTAATAATGCTTCTCAGGGCCATTCAGTGCCGGGCCATGGGAACAGCGGTAGCAAAGGAATGGACACAATCGTCACTGTCGAAGGGCACATGTGTAGGCTTGAGAAATGCCTCACAGTCTCTTAGCCTCTAGAACCGCATCTCCCAGACACCCTGCTGAGCAGCCAGCAGCCAGCGCTAGGTCAGCTCAGCAGGGGATGTGGGTGGTGGGTACTCCCCATGGAGGGCCAGACTGCACCCATGTTGCGCCAGGCTTTGTGTGTATATGTGTGTGTCTGTGTGCCTGTGTGTGAATGCAAGGTGTGTGTCATTTTGCTTGTATTCACAATTCTATGCATTCTGTGTTTGCATTCACACCTCGACTTAGAGTGTTCATTAGCTTGCTATTGCATCCCCGTACAGCAGCTTGTTTGTTTATATTGCTAATGTTTGCATGATTGTGTATGATGTGTCGCGCACTGACTTGCTGCTACGTGAGTGTGAATCTGGATGCATTCCTCGCCATTAGGACATCTCTGTGAGTGGGAGGAAGGCATTCTTAACCAGATGCCTTGGCTCCCAGAAGTCTTAGCGGGGTGCCGGGGAAGTCCCGCTGGGGTAACATATAGAAAACATGGACTCCCCCCATAGAGCCTAATGATGGAACGCATCTGTCATTCTGTGGGCCTCGCTTGGCGTGCCGAGCGGCCTGTTCATGGTGGCATATCTTCGGTGACAGAATGTGTATGGTAGGGGTGCTTAATCAGGCACTGTTGGAATCTGTGTTCCTTCTCAGCGGTGGTGTTAGGGAACATTCAGGTCTGTATGTGTTGTTATCATAGTTTAAGGTGCCTTTAAAAGGCTATTAATTATACTGTGCAGATATAGTGAATTAATGAGAATGCACATACAGTACAGATGTTTAGTGAAATCTGATTGGTCAAGTCTATTATAGACGAATTGTGGAACTTAATTTTTCTTGTTATTGCTCATTGATCCATAATAAGAAATAACAGTTAATTTTATTCTGTCTGGTACCCATGATTATGATCATTCTAAAGGCATGTCACTGATCTATAGTCAGATGAATGTCTATTTACCACAATGCAATACAAAACAATATTGATGAAACAACAAATCGCCACCTTCCTAAAAAAATGGCCTAAGTCATTTTTTGACAATTCTTTTTTTTTTTGCATACATCATGTTCTCATGATGCTGGCCACCTCTGGTAAAATCGCTTACATCCTCAGTTGAACAGATCTTGCGATTCTACCCATGGCCTATTTATAATATGCCTTTATGCCTGCCTGTCTACGTGTTGCCTGTCCTTGATAATCCCTCAGTCTTACGGAATCTACTGCCTTTGCCGATCACCCGACCATTGCCTGCTCTTGTTGGTTTACATGCCTGCTATATTAAACCTATTGAACTGATTCCTTGCCTCTTTTATCATTTACTCTCATGTCTGCGTTTGGGTTCATCAGCCCTCCATTGTAACTTCTTACACATTATGCTGCCAGTCTGAAACGGACCATCATTAACCATTATTTCAGCAATGGTCAGGTTGAATATACTGTATGTCTGAACTGTCAATGAAGTGTACAGAAATGTAGTGTACATAAATATATTATTTTTCAAACATTCTGTAATTTGTCTTCACTTAAACTTTAAAGCATGGGTAAATTTATTTATTTAAGTCCCAGGCATAGTAGCATTATAGATACATATTTTAACACTTAAATTGTGTTGTATTTTCTCAATACTAGTGTTGGTGTTACAAAATCAGTGTTAATTTTCAACACAATCTTAACACCAGTGCAGTGTGAATATGACATCAGTAAGTGTTGAAATTAACCTCATGCATATTCATGAATTAATTAATGTCATGTATATTCATGAGTATTGTTAATTTTTAACAATACACAGTGTTGGATTAACACAATTTGGGTGTTGAAAATGTAACACTTTTAGAAATATTACTTTAACACCCAAAAGAGTGGACACATATAGACACTTTTCTGGTGTTAAAAATAACACTGTGGGTGTTAAATTAACACTGTCGATTTTGCTGTGCAGCGACTATTACACTTATTGGTGGTTCTGACAGGACCGGTTCTAGAACTTTCAGGCTGACAGGTGAGCAGGCCCAGAGATTCCCATGAACTGACTGACAGACCCATCTCCTATCAGCCAATCATTGTTCATGAATCACAGCATTATCCATAGCATAACAGGGTAAACCTTTCTCTAAGAGTTCTCCAAATTCCTTAGTAAAAGTTGGTCTCACCACCTTGTGTGCGTGCGCTGCTCACCTTGCCCTGCCCCTGAGCCTGTAAGCCAATGTAAATGCCTGTCAGACCCATGTGGCGGACGTAGTCTGCCAACAGCAGGTTGGCGTCTGCTGTCTTGGGCATGGCCAGAGTGCCTCCTCTCAGCTTACAGCTCCACAGTGCTTCCCTGAACCTCTGGGGCTCCTTCACCAACAGGTAATACCTCTCCTGGGTCTCCCTCAAGCCTAGGATCACTGCCCGACACGCAGATGAACATGCTTGATTTGGTTTGATTCATCCCTTCATTTTAGTCTATTGATGTTCCATTGGCAATAGTGAGCTGCAGGCTATTACTTCGTTACAAGCGCTTTCATAAGAATGTCAAAACTCCACACAGAAATTACCTATATAAAAACATTTCCGCTAGATGTCCAAATGACATACTGTAAATGTAGGATAGAGAATAACATCCAAAGAGGACTTACCATTCTTTACAAACTTGACGGCATTTCTCAGCTTGCTGACATTGACATCCATTTGCCCAACTACCTTCCTGTACCTACCACAGTCACATGATGTTCCTGTCAAATTAAACAAAGTTTAGTTTGGGACACACTAAAGTGTACCTGTCATGGTCACCTTTGGTCCACAATTGTGGGGTGTATCTGTATTGTCTGTGCCCATCGAATGTCATTTCACAAGGGTCAGATAATACTCTTGTTCTTCAGTAGCTTGGAGCAGGAAAACATTAGGAATTGTGGCTTTGAGACACAGAAGGGTTTGTAAGGATTGTAGGATTGCCATTTCACATTCTTAGATGGAGCCTATATCAGTGTTCCAAAGCATGGGGGATATTTATTTATTGAGAAACACTATTGGATCAAATATCAATCAATGTTAAAGGTGATGTAAGTGATACTGGAGACAGATTCAGAAAGATTCTTCAGTGCTAAAAATGGGTGCTCCCTCAGATGCCACCCCACTGGACACACATTGGGATTTGAGTCATTGTAGACTACTGTACAATAATAAGTGAAAATATTACCTAATTTCCCTTTAAACCCAGGCTGTCCAACCAAACCAGAATCCCCATTTTCACCTAGAGAGAAATGTTTGAATAACTTAATAACACAAAACACACCTCACTTTGTAGTTCACTTGTATTTTCTAAGTGAACTACGGAATTGCATTTCAGATGTACTGACAAAATAATGACACTTGATGGCAGTACAACATGTGTATCTACCATATACTATACTGTATACCTGCTTATGAGCTAGATAACACTTATGTATGATTTCATTCAGTCTGTAATGCCAGACTGAATACAAATCTCAAATATTAAGTGAGTGCAAAACATGATAATGTGGAAAAATACACAAAATTATGTTATGTTAACATTGACTATATTTCAATATATTCGTCAATTGAAATTAGACAATCTGACATTTTCTAAGTATATAGGTCTATGGCCTACCCTATGAAACTTGACCCCAACAACTGACAGTTGCACATTTAGGGGAAGTGGGATACAAATCAAACACTTGTTTTGTTTTGAGAAATACAAAGAAGTATAGGCCTACACTGTACTTTACACTTGTATTATACAGTATGTCATATACTGTAGTATGATACTGTTAAATTGTAAACACTACTGCACAACAGCATTCATAATGTAGCCTACATAAATATAGTTACCACTTCTATAATATTATAACTGGTAAGTTTTTTGGTGATGGTTGCTCACAGATTATGTAATGGGTAATGTACTAACCTTTATACATAATTAAACAATTCTGTAAAATGGTGTGCATAAAACAAAAGTGATTTATAAAACTAGTGATAATACAAATGTTAAATATCACTGTCAATTTCACAACTGCCAAAATATGTTGGGGCTGTAGAGCAACAATCTAAGGTTTGTCTCAGTTTATGTAAAGATTGTTTTTTATTTATATTTTAACCATGTAGAGTCATTAACCCGCAGAAACCTTATCTAGTTTTTTTCATTTTATCATCCTCTGCAGTTAGGAAATTCCGTGGTTCTAAAGATACTCATTATATATCACAAGAGAGATAAAATACAGGACAGTCAACGAATAGAAACCCACTATGCTCATTTCCTCCAAATAAGTATTTCTGGAAATACAAGCCTGTTATTTTCCTTACATTACAACAAGATCAAGTGGATAATATTGAGAGAGAGAGGGGGGGGGGGTGGAGAGATACATTCTAGACAAATTATAGACAATACTTAGAGAAATAGATTAGCTCTATAGGTATAGAGCTAATGGTAAAGATAACCTTGAACCTGGTTTTCAGAATTATACCTTTACACCCTATAGGACCCATCTTCCCGGTGAGTCCCATGTCTCCGTCAAATCCCGTTTCTCCTTGCACTCCTGGAGAGGAACATGAATGGAGATGAGAAGATGGAGGGCAGACTGAAGGTTATAAGCGATAAGCGTGTTAGGAGAAAGGATAGTTTGAGTTGAGGTGAGAAATTGTAACTTTAATTTAATTAGGAAGTTATGACATACGCTCATTTAAATACTGTAGTACTCTCTCAAAAGCTCTGCCCCCCCCTTCCTCCCCCAAATTAGAAACACATTAGCAAGGCTAGGATAATGTTGTGTTTGCATCAGTTTGTTTGTATTGCCAGCCAGGTCAGTGTACAAACACCTGATTCTTGTTTTCAGCACGCACATAGAATGAACAGCTTGTGAACCCTTAACTTACAATCACTGAATCTACCTTTAATCCTCCATGGTGTATGTGCCATGACTGATTTCAAAAACATATATTATATACATAATTTATATTACATTGTGTCAGTTTCCTCTTGAGCCATATTTAAAATTCCAGCTTGTTGGCTGTCATTTAATATATTTTGGTATTGAGAAAGGAATGGGAGGCTTAGTGCAGTAGTCAGTTAGAATTTGGAGGGAATGTTACACACTATTGTGACCTTATGGGAAAACAGGAATACATAGGCTTTTGCCAAGACCTGAATGAGTTTTCCTTAGGAAAAAATTCAGCTGAAAATTGATGGTGTTTAAAATATTAAGTGACAGGCCAAGGAGTTTGATTGCTGTTATAAAGATTATAGATATATAGAGATATAGAACTCACACACATAAGACATGGTAACTATGCTGTTGTATAGAAGCAAAGGCAGCCAATTGCCAATTGTTATTTTCTACTCACACGTCTAGAACTTGTTCATTTATGACTAAGTATTGAGTTTTGTGTGAAATCTTTGGAGGTGAAGACTTCAGAGAAAAATGACAGGGGTTCATTTGTGAACAAGTTAAAATACATTGTGATGGTACAGTAGGTTAATGCATTTTCTGTTTAATTCTGTTTAATCCCACCGTAACATCTAAACCACTGCCACGCTGTTTTCTCTGTGGCCATTTAAAATCAGTCAAGCCTAACTCTAACCTTATTTTCCCATGAGACTAGCTGCCAGTTTAACCGTCTATATAAACTAGAGATAACAGACCCTCCTATCACTAAGCTCTTACATCTTCTGTCCCAATGGCCAACCCATTTAACTGGTGTAACGTCTCAATTGTAGGCACCTGCGTAAGCACAAAAGGTGCACAGCGCTCAGACCTATATTTACCATTCTAATCTGTTGTTCAAACAAACACATAGAGGGCCCGTGGAAAAGACCCACAGCGGGAGAGTTTTCCAATTGCAAATTTTCAATGGCCAAGAAAAACCCAGACATTTTAATTATCATGCTGAGGTCATGTTAGTTGTTTTGTCAGTAGCAATTCACTTAAAATTTATATTTCCGGCATTTAGCAGATATTTAGTATCTCTAAACCAAACTTGAGGGGGGCTAATATGCAACAAAGACTTAATTTGCATTGGGCAGCATGCGGTTCCATCATTAACAGCTATATTTAAAAGGTATCATTTCCCTGGTGTCTAACTGTGATGATTACAACGTTTAATGGGAGAAATACTTCTACCATTTACCGTAAGAAAGGATCACGCCAAATACATGACATCACATTTCACATTTACAAACTACGGGAACTGCTGGTGAGACATTCAAGTTGTTGTCCAACATACTTTCAGAAGCATAATTCAGTCATGTATTCCTTATTTTTGAAACGGTACTACAAAATACACAAAAAAACCATTCCACTAAGAAAAACAAACCTGACATTTCCTGTAAAGCAGGCTAAATGAAGACGTGTGTATGATGACGGCGACACAATGCCGTCAGAACACATCATAGGCATCTGTGTTCATTGTACACATATACACAGAGAACCCATAATGATTGGGTTTACCATAATGCTGAAAAGCTGCCCGCGAGTTGAGAAGTTGACAAATCACACATGGGGTCATGTTGTGTTATGGTTTATTTTAACTCAAACAATCCTGATTAGAGAAATGTGTATTTGTGAAAGCAGGGCATGTGTTTGCGCAGCTTACCATGTATTGTCCACATACAATGTGCGTGTGTCTGTGTGTCTGTGAGAGTGAGAGAATGATCGAGATACTCTAGATAGAGAGAGAAACAGAGGGAGAGCACCTCTCTTGTGAAACCTTGTTGGACCGAACGCAGAGGAAAGAGGATAGCCAGATACCATTTCTTGGCTGTGTATTGTGTATTTTCGTGTACTAATATGTTCAACACATGCGCTGTTTATATACAGGGCATGTGTGTTAGTCTGTATTCTTGTCAATTAGTCTGCATTCCTGTATTCAAATGGATGTTAATGAATCTGATTCTCTGTGTGTTTTATAGTCACATGTAGATACTATATATGTGTATACTGTTTCATATGCCTAGTTGCCAGACAGTCTATCTAGGGTAATAATAGCTAGACTGTACTGTTGTAACACATTTGGCATGGCAGGACGCCACTGTGTCCTCATCAGCATGTACCACGTCTGCTTCCTCAACAGAAACACACACCAGCTCTGTCTGTAAGAACAAGGTTAACACAGCACAGGAATAACGCTGCATTGTTTGGGATAGAGTGAGGTTACCACTATCGTACAGACCAGGTGTTTGTGCCACATGTCGTCAGATGGGGCTTGTTTTTGCAATGAAAGTTACACATTGGAGTCGTGAAGGGTTTACAGAATGCCTGCTTTTCCTCAGTTGTTTTTAGCACTTACTGTATATGGTGGCAGCATTTAATATATGGATGGTCATTTATTCATTGTAGGTAGTTGTACCTACATTATTAAATATTAAATTAGACAACAACTCGCTTCAACTAAGTAATTTGATTGGGCTTGTACAGTAGAACTGATAAGAAATGATTATGTTAAGCATTTAGCGTGAGGCCATGATATTCAGTAAAACAAGTTAATTAGCTCACAATCGATATTCACAGCGCTACCTCTCGTGTGATAGTTATCGTGTTACAAATGTAGGATGTGTAAAACCTAAACTCTTTGAATGCCCTTGATTTTGTGGCCGGCAGCATTACAAAAACATTGTTTTGTTTTTAAACTCAGCAGCACATTCTGTCGAAGACTGTACCTTTAAATGATTTTGCTGGATAGAATAACATAAATGGAATATAATTGATGGCAAAGGGAACAGACAAATATATGTGATGTATTTTGCAGATACCTGGAGTTCCTGGGGGCCCTGTCTTTCCCAGCTTCCCTTGCTCTCCGTCATCTCCAGATTCACCCTGGTCGCCTACAGGGATAAGGGTACTGTAAGGTATGTATAAGGGTATACTTTAGGGTATACTCTATATATCCTGTCAACTTAATTTGGACAGAATTGTAGATTGGTAAGATTTGGTTCACTTAGTTGATGCCATCTCATTTTACTTTCCACTTATACAGTATTTCTGTAGCTCATTTTTAACCCCTTTTTGTATATATATGTATTGAGAAGTGTCATCTGATGCACACACAAAATCACTTCCCGTGGTTACTACTGTCTGGGATGAGGCTTGTGTAAATAATCTGTTCATCTCAGTAGCAGCTGTCCAAATACACACTGTTATACCAGAGCTGACTGCCTGGCTGGCAGGGAAATAAATAATGCATACTGTGTGTGTGCATGTGCGTGTGTGTGTTTGTGTGAGCAATGTCACTCTTAAGTCTGTTGTGTATTCCCGCAATAGCTGTGGTCAAGGGTGTGTTTCTATCACATGCTGGATAATGTATAGGCTTAAGCTAAAGGAGTCAGTCATTCCTGAGAAAGATTGATATGTGAACTCTATCAAAACAAAAACACCTCTCCCTTCAATGCCATAGGGTGCTCCCTCAGAAGCTCCACCCCACACACTAGAAACCCATTGCCAAGGCTAGTATATTGTTGTGTGGTGCGGTCTCCACCACTTTGTTTGTGTTCCCATGTATAGAGCCGAGGCTGTCTAGGAACACTCAATATTGTTTTCAGAATGGGCAGCTAGCGAATAGATTTCCACTTAATTTGACAGAAAGTGTATAAGCTTACAATCACACTCTACCTTTATGAGGTTAAGATAACTCTAACCCTGCAAAAGAGTGTTGCCATAATTACGGTTTATGAAGACAATTAAAATGTGCATGTTGGAAATGTATCTCAACTCCCTATAGGACCCTAAGCAACAAGTTGACCAGAGGACAATAGGCATTTCATTTTTGTAAATTATTTTAAATACCAAATGTGGAAGCAATGCAGTATCCATACAGTAGCCATACAGCAGAAATTGGGCTAACTGTTTGCTTTATTAGATCTGTCTGTTGTTCCACATTGTTATTGCTGTCTGAATCAGCAGGGGTTAGCAAGCTTCTGGATTCCAATAAAACTGAGAGCACACCGAGGGAGGTATTCCCTCCAAAAGACTTTAGCTCTCACTAACTAACCACTGGCTAATAAACAACAGGACATTACATGCTCTGTGCTTGTTCATACGTTGTCAACCCCCTTTATTATATCTCACGGGTGGTTTACATCATTCCTTGTGTTTCCTTGTATTTTCCATCAAATGTCTTACGCAGCCGACACAGTTACATGGCATTGTTTACGTTATTTTTATTTTTGTTTCTAGGTGTAAAAGATGAAAATGTTGACTCTAAGCAATGAAATAGGCTTGGGTCAAATAATAATCAAAGCCATATAATACATATAAAAATACCAAATACTGATAAAGAACACAGATACAACATTCAAATTAATATTTCATTTTGTCATGGAAAACATAAACGAGAACATAAAATGGAAAGCGAGCTACTTACTAATACAAAATATAAAACACATGATTATAATGATATTTTAATACATGATGTGACTGACCATTTAATAAAATTGTATTAATATAATGCACAAAACAATGATAATACCTTTGGCTCCAGGTAGCAGAGTATTCATACATACTTCTGTAGAAGTGCAGAGATAAATTATCCTAGCTGCGAACACAAAATACATCAGCAGCGTTCTTCTAAGCCTTCTTGACACCATCTTCTGACCATAACCGGTGTGCCGTTGAGAGAAACAACTTAGCTGTGCCACTCACCCATTACCCAGGGCTGGTGAGATGTATTCCCTTTTAGACTCTTAATGCACTCTACTGTAGCAAGAACATTGATAACCGAACTTTGTTGCCACAAATCTCGCTAAAATTTTGCTGTGAAATAGTTTATTTTTCCAAACTCTAACTATATCTAAAGCAGACGCCACCAATATTCTGGCGAATTGACGACCCTTGTAACGGAAGGACTGGATCTGTGCAGCACTAATGAGAATGTGGGCAGTACGGAGTTGTGTTTACATTGTTTAGAGAACACACACGCACACATGTTTACAGAGCCTTATCAATAAGATGTCAACACTCAGTTGATTACTGCATTCCACCGTATATCTTCTGACTAAGGAATTTGAATGTGCTTCTATGGATTTGTACTGTAACTAACAATATAATGTACAGTATCTGACAGTAATAATGCAGGAATTCTAGGAGTAGAATGAAATTCAAAGAATCTTCGACTGGCACAACAACAGAGATAGAGGGCATTACCCGACCTCAATATATCTAATTTATCCAATCTGTTAATTAAAGAGACATTATGGCAGTTCTACAGGAACAGACATGCTGCTCTTGTTTATTTTCATAATAATAACATATTCAAGGCAGGGATTTTAGCCACAACATACAATATACTGGTAGCTAATTCTATTTTGCTCTGTCTATCATTAAAGAGTCACTTCGGTCTATAGTCTAATGGTCTTGTGTTGGAAATCCAGGTAAAAAGTTGTGGGATTGTCTCGGTATGTAAAATAACCCCTACGTATCTGCTCCTTGTAATATTTGTAAATCATTGTAAGTCACTTTGAATAAATGCTAAATGATCTAATGGTATTCTAATAACCATGACAGATAATTCAACAGGTCTTACTGTATTACTGTTTCCTTATCAACACCAAGAGAGTACAGTCACTAAATCTCCCTCTGCCACTTATTCTCCTCTGTATCCACCCTTCTGAGTGACCACAAACCAAAATAGAGCTGGAGTGGTCTGCGCAAGTGCACACACACACACACACACACACACACACACACACAAGCATGACAAAATGCCCACATGTGCTCGCATATTCTTGCATAATTGCATCTTCTGGTTTGACACTATGCAATGAAAACAGTCATAGATTATGGCTGGGGTTTGGATGCCTTTGGAGGCGTGAGAGAATAGCAGGGGACAGGATAGAGATATAAAACAGTGAGAGAGTTTGTGCGGTTGACTACGGGAGTTCTGGTATGCACAAGGTTGTCTTGTTCCAGACTAATGTTTCCCTGCTTGTTTTGAGCTCTTCATAAGTAAGGCAAGCCATCAGGGACACCAATGACGCTGGTTTTTGATGTATAGGGCGGCGCTGGCGTTACTGAAAGATTCCTGGAAAGACACAAGGCCTTCTTTAATAAATTGTGAGCTGTTTTGTGCAAAAGGAAGTGAAGACATTTTGGCTCCTGTTATTTTATTTTATTTTTTGAAAGGGCCTATTTTGTGGTAAACGTCATATGGCTAACATCAATATAGGATTAGACAATACACTGGGATTAAGTTTCTGGAATGTTTAGGCTACAACGTCATGAGTCAAGTAATATAGAATTGATGTGCGTTTATTTTCACTAAATGACTACGACGGACATTGTCTACAACTGTAACCCCACCACCATTCGATCCACGCACACACACGCAAATGCATGCACACACGCACGCGCATACACACACACGTACACAGAGTGAGTCAGTCATGCAGCAATAGCAGCAAACCTATTAATTGAGTAGGTGAAGTCAATTATTATAAGATGATACATATACAATACTTGTTGCATGCTTAAAAAATAAACTGATGTTCCTACGCAGCTCTGGCTGTGTAACCTACTGTAAATGAAAACACAAAGTTGTGCAGACCAAACCACACAACACTCTCCCATCTAATACTGTAGAACAATAGAATTAAATATAAAAGGGACTGTGATCAATTATCTAATGAAGTGGCAACAGTATTTTGATATTTTATTGTTTCTATAAAAACGTTGACTCAGAATTTCCCTGGTCACAAATAATGATGCACCTACTGTATTTTGAATTTTAAAGAGGTGACCAATTCTAAAGTGAATAGGATTATTACCTCCTTGAATTGTTCAAGAGCAACAGATGTGTATGAGTTGGATACAGTATTTAGTATAACTCGTAAGGATGCACTAATTCTTTCTATTTTAAATAGTTTAAATGGTTCAATAAAGGAAGGAGTGTTTCCAACTGCTTGGAAAAATGCAATTAGACCAGTGTTCAAATTAGGTGATCATATGGCCATTCATAACTACTGTATATCAGTATTTTTTCAGCAGTGTCAAAAATTGCAAAAAAATCTATCTCTGTACCGATCATATCACATTTGAATGCTACTTCCTTCTGTTAATCCTATGCAATTTGGTTTTAGAAAACGTAATTCTACTGATACTGAAAATATTAAGGCTAAACTAGATAAGGGAGGTGTGGTAGGGGCTGTTTACATTGATTTAAATTGATACTGTCAATTATGATGATTTAATCACCAAGTTATCAAAGTTAAATATTTCAGAGAATGCAATTAAATGGATAAAATACTACATTACAGAGAACAATCATACAAATCATAAAACCTCAGAAATTGTAGAAAATAATATTGGTGTACCTCAAGGTTCTATTTTCGGTCCCGTGTTATTCAGCTTGTATCACCTACCTGAAGTGTGTCCACCTGCTGTACTTGTCAGATGTATGCTGATGATCCATCCATCCATCTTTAACTGTTTCTCCATAGTCGGGTCTCGGGGGCAGCAGCTCCAGCAGAGGACCCCAAACTTACCTTTCCCGAGCCAAATTAACCAGCTCTGACTGGGGGATCCCGAGGCGTTCCCAGGCCAATGTGGAGCTATAATCTCTCCACCTAGTCCTGGGTCTTCCCCGAGGCCTCCTCCTAGCTGGACGTGCCTGGAGCATTCTTGTCATCACAACGGAGCGGTGAAGTGATTGTAATACCACTCATGCTGCTCCGATTCTCCGGCCAATCTCCCACTATACTGTCCCTTCACTCGTGAACCGAGGTACTTGAACTCCTTCACATGGGGTCTCTAAGGCCTCATTCCCTACCCAGAGTACGCATGGTAGGTAGTATGCTGATGATACGGTAATAAAACGATACGATAATATTTTCATGCAATAAACAAGAAGCAAGTCGCAGAAGAACTATCATGGTTATAATCTATAACTGGTTAACTAATTAATGTTTACACTTTAATGTCAGTACAACTGTACTGTATGTATGTTTTTATCTAAATCTGTGAATATATATGCAGACTAAGATGTTATAGTAGAAGGGAAAAGACTAATAATAAATATTCATACTTAGGCATCATAATGGATTCACAACTTTAATTTACAACTCCAACTAAAGAATGTGTGAATAGAATTAGGTTTGGTTTGGCACATTTGGGACATATTAGGAATAATCCTACTACTGAGGCCTCAAAATTGTATATTATTGCCATGATCCTCTCCCACCAGCTGGAGCAGAATGAAAATTAGCCTGTATGGCTAAATCTCGTGGTACTATATTAATTAATGTGTATTGTCCCTTACTAAATACACATAAACATAAACATCCTTGGCCATGCATGTCCGATTTGGGGGGTGAAGCTTCTGAAGGTACTGTACATCCATATGGAATTGAAGAGAGAGGCATTCTTGTTTTTAGCTATCTTTCTCCAGGATAGCTGAGATTACCTTGCTTTAATGATCGTATTCTCTTATATGTAATTGTGTGGTTTTAGAGTGACTCATACATATAGTACTATTTGTGAGGATCCTTCGCTGCTGAGGGGTTAGTGGTGGCTAGGGGGCGTGTCTACACCTGCTGACATAGGCATGCCAAGGCGGAGACTTGTGCCACTGCTCTCTACCACCAAACACACCTGACTCCAATCACTAATTACCCACCATATATAACACCCAGCCCAACAGTCAGTCACTGTCGGATCGTTACAGTAGCTATATGCTATACTCTCCTGACTTTGCCTGCCTGCCTGCCTGCCTGCCTGCCTGCCTGCCTGCCTGCCTGCCTGCCTGCCTGCCTGCCTAACTACCTGCCTGCCTGCCTAACTACCTGCCTGCCTAACTAACTGCCTGCCTGCCTGCCTGCCTAACTAACTACCTGCCTGCCTAACTACCTGCCTGCCTAACTAACTACCTGCCTAACTACCTGCCTGCCTAACTACCTGCCTGCCTGCCTAACTAACTACCTGCCTGCCTAACTACCTGCCTGCCTGCCTGCCTGCCTGCTATTATTCCTGTTGTGAAATTAAAGTATTGACATAAAATCCTATCGTCTAAAGCCTGTCCCAGATCAGGGTCGTTTGAGGACCCCCCTTGTCAACGTGCCTTCCCCCCGCTTCAGCCCGTCTCTATTCTCTCTGACCCTTTAATAGGTTCACACTCACCTGCGCCTAGTGTAACAGTTTATGTTCCTATTTACAGATCTGTGTGGATTTATCTTCAGAGAAACATACAGAACAGATTATTATGTGCAGTGAGGACCCATATTTGCTGATGACAAAAAGTGTATTTGATTATAAACGCTCACCACACCTTTAATTATGCCAGATGTATAGATTAGTTGTTTGTCATAACTGCCATAGGATACAAACATAGGGCTATCAGCCACATTAACTCAAAACCCCTGGGTGTGGATGGACCGGCTTGAACAACTCACTTTTAGGGAATTTGTAAGTTAGTAGAAAATTAAAAGGCCAATTGACCAAATGGCACAATGGTGGTGAAGGAGTGTGTAAAGAGATCATGTCAAACAATATGTGAAAGAGACTAAGAGACGTGCAGCTAAAGATAGAGGGTAAACGGAAATACAGGGAGCAGTAGGCAAGAGAGAGAGAGATAGAGAGAGAGAGGGAGAGAGGGAGAGAGAGTGTGAGAGAGAGAGGGAGAGAGGGAGAGAGAGTGTGAGAGAGAGAGGGAGAGAGAGAGAGGGTGGGAGAGAGAGAGAGTGAGAGAGAGAGAGAGAGAGGGAGTGAGGGAGAGAGAGAGAGAGGGAG
>JAODLL010000019.1:2134105-2156862 GCA_026546735.1 Forbesichthys agassizii | reverse complement strand
TTTTTGGCTGTACTCTTAATTTTTGTGTCTGCGCTCCTAAATGTTTTAATTTAGGAGCATGTGTGCTCCTTAGGAATAAAATCAGTGTAGCCCTGCCAGCTGTATTCAAGGTGAACAGAATAGAAACTAAGACTCGCACTACAGCCAGTGCAATGCAGTATGGGATGTTGTAAGGTGCCAAGTCATTTTACACAGTCTGTAATTAATGTCTTCTGTAAAACGTCTAATTCATGGGACCACAGTGCTAGTCCCACGCACACCAGAATGTTACTGACACTTGCTAAAATGTGAACATTAATTTGTATGCTTTTAATTTCTAAAATATTATAGTTTCATAGGAGGTTTCATATACTTGGCAAATGCATTTTTCAGAAGTTTTTAAGTACTCCGTTATGGGTATTATTAGCAGATATTCTGAGGCTTTTATTGTTCATATCGATATCAGAATTATACCGTATCGACTGAAATTATTAAGCGTAGTAATATCAATTTTGGCTATATCGTCCAGCCCTAATTGAAATGCGATTAATGGTGCAGCCCTAGTGTATGTGCGTTCTGCAGTGTATGTGCGTTCTGCATGTGCAGATGGGAGCACAGAGCCATTCTCTAAAGCCAACATATCACAGGCCTGTGTGCTACACTGAGAAGACATCCGCAATACATTCTTGTCTGTTTACACACTGCTGTCAAAATACACTGTCAGCTGCTATTGTAACTTAACCCATGTAGAGCCTAGCACAAGTGTGTGTGTGTGTGTGTGTGTGTGTGTGTGTGTGTACAGTTGAATTAAGTATTTCTTAATATAACATACATTTTTTTATATATATCTTTTTTATTAATACTTTTTCAGCCTGGTATTTCTATGTTGGTTTGGATCCATAATACTTTGAGCAGGTTGGTGACAATACTCAAGCTAACTTAAGCACCCCTTCGTACAAATCAACCATGCACTCACTATCTGCCCCATGACAACTGCACACCGCGTACAGACACACCGCACACACAGCTATTTGCTTTCTTGCGTGAGACGTCCAGACAAGATATGACCGTTGGGTCAATAAGCATATTGCAGGCTCCTTTCCTTCCCTCTGTCAACCCCCCCCCCCCCCCGCAGTATGATTTGGGCATGGGCCCTGTGTCTAAACCACATTGAGACAGCTAACACAGCCACCTCTTTGAACGTCATATCTGACCAGGACTGTGCAGATAGAATGTGATGGTTTTAGCAATCGTAGTGTTCCGATTCTGTTTAAGGTTCTGACCCAAAAACCCATCTCTACATGTCTTTGTACCTCTATTAGACACTCGGTTGCTCTCTCAAGCTCTACCTTAAGCCACCGTTTTCTTCTTTTCCCATTATGATTGTTTTCTGTTTGCAGATGGTCAAGGCCATTCATGTAGCTTGAGAATGAAAACCAGGCTTTCTGTTTTGTTTTTTGTCTTCAATTTTCTCTAATGCTGTCTTTCTGTTTTTTTGGCTCTGGTACGTCTTGGGTTTGAACACCACAACAAGCAGCTCATTTGTTGATGTAGTCATGTAATCCCTTGTAGAGATCACCACACTACCCCCTTTCCCCTGCTTCCCTGGTATGAAAATTGTCCTGCTGAAATATCTGTTGGCAAAAACATGGAGGATAGTCGCTATCTCTCAAGCCCCTTCACCCAGTGCCCCATGTGCTTACAAGTCATATTATAGTCTTAAAGACATCAAAGGTGAATCTGTAACCTAGGTTTGATGGGTGATTGCTGGTTTTGTGCATTCTACAATTGCTGCTGTACAAAGATGAACTGAAAATATGGAAATTTTGCTTAAAATAAATGTTTGTATAGGCCTTAAACTTCAATCTCCACGTGTGAGTTCATTCTGTCTCACTACCTTTAGCCTAAACTCCGTTCATTGGCTACCTGATCGAGCTTAAAAAAAAAGAAAACAAATGATAGCCTAATTAAGTGAAACTGAAAATAGCCTTGGCTTATCATTGTGTGTTACACAACTCGCACCAACTTTTTCTGTAAGCCCTGCTAGGCGTGAATTATTAATTGATGACAAAGCCTATAATGTCACAGCAGGTCACTTTCGCCCCCCTCCAGAGCAGGCCCATCTTGGACCCGGTTAAACTGGTATTGGCAACGCAAATGAGCACGGCATGGCGCGGCCAACCATGCCAGTGGAAAGGCCCCATAGGTTTACTGGCCTGAAACGATTTCCAAGCTCTGCAGACTGATTCTTGAGGCAAAGTCAAACTGAAGCTTGCAAGTTCAGGATGGTCTTGCGAAGCTAGGAAAAAACCTCTTTGTTTGGATTATTTATACGTCTGATGTTTCTATCCAAAGGAAAAAAGGTATCACTTTATAACGTGAAAAGTTAGTTTCACGTTATATGTAAACATTATAATACTTGATGATTTACACATGATCTGGCTCATTTACCTTAGCCTCCTACTACACTTGAGCATTAGTCTTAAGGCTACTTCTAGCCCGTTTTCTTGGGTTGAACTTGAGACATTATGTTGAGCACGAGGATTTAGAAGTATTGACAGCAATGTCGTAAAAACCGGTTCTCGGCCAAGCAGCTGCATCCTAATGATCACAATCCCCAATTAACATAGTTTATAGCCTAGGTTAACCGAGGATATGGATGTAACAACCCCCAATCAATATATGGCTCTACTATTTCCCCACAGACAAGGACAGGTGCAGATGATAATGGTGAGCCCAGTGTGTTGGTGGCTTGGATGGGCTGATGTAGTCTGGTTGTTTCGCTCTCCCATACATTTTTTCACTGCTTAGTCTAAACCGATCGTGGCGAAAAGGTGAACTCCAACTCCCGGTGCATGCTCCAGAGTCAGTCAGTCCGACGATACCCTGTAGCCTACTATTTTAGCCTAGTATGAAGGGTAGAAACATCAAAATAATGTTTTTGGCCATATGAATCAATGCTAGAATTGATGCTAGTTCATTGCAATGTTAATGTTATAATGTGAAACTGTCATATTATTGAGTGAAACTGTCTTTTCACGTTATAACGTGAAACTGTCCTTTTACGTTTTAACAAAAAAAGCTTCACGTTACGTGAGAATACATTATTTTTTGTGTGGCTGCAATATGCTGTTTTAAAAAAACCTTTGCTGCAGGCTAATACAATGCGAAAAAGCGATTTTCGCTTCAAACCTTTTACACCGAACGTGACGCGTTATTTCGAATGTTAAGACATAATTCCAGAATAATTTTACATTGGCGACAAAAAGTTCAAGATGAGTGGACGTGTACGGTGTTTTGCGGTGACTGACAGGTTTGGTGCCTGTCTGTTGCTGCGGTGCCGAGTGCATGGTGCCTTCTTTTTATTTAGCCTGCTGAACTAATCCAGAGGGAAGAGAACGAGTCTCAGTGGCGAGTTGGATAATGTGTTCTCTACAGTTTGGCGTAGCATATACAGGTCAGCGTAGTGCCCATGCTATCATTTTGAGTGCTACAAAATAAAGCAGACAGGCTAGTATCAACATAGAAATCTTCGTCTGTAATCAGCTATCCCGGAGGAGCCCATGTATGTACCTAACGTTACTGTAACCTACACAGCGACACTGAAACATGAATGCGAGTGCCACTAGTCTTGGCCAGAAGTAGCAGAAACGTCAGGCTGTATTTCCGGATGAAACTCACGGAGTTCAAATGCTATAGATCGTACTTTATTATTATAAATTCAATACATGTTCGTAGCAATGCCAGCCAATGCAATCTTATAAAAAACTGTTAACTGTCAAATAGATGTTTACTTACTGTAGGCTAATCATAACCGATGTTTGTAGTGATAGGCTACGGTACTTTCCATGTTTTGGGTGTTTGTCAAAGCTTTACCAGCTGATTGTAATGTAAACAGATCCGCTATTGTCATGTGACATCAATAGTTTGTTGTGATTGGTTAAACCCATTTCATCGCCGGCGAAAGTTTAAAAATCAACTTTAAAGCAAATAAAATGTCGCTGTTTCACATTGCGAAAATTCGCGCTGTATGTAAATGGTGTCATTTACTATAATGCATTTTTTAAAATTAACCGTCGCTTTTTCACGTTGCGCTTGGTGTAAAAGGGCCGTAAGGCTGTAACATAGCAAAATGTGTAAAAAGTGAAGAGTTGTGAATACTTTCTGGATGCACTGTACATAGCTGGAATATTGTTATGTTTATGTGAAGAGAAATTAGACCGTTTCCGCCAAAATACACACATGGCCTTGATATGCCATATACATTCTTCAGCATGCAAATGAGTCTAGGTCTATATGGTTCATTGAACACTGCTAGAGTGTTTTTTGAGGTCTGTTGGCTGGTTACACCTTAGTGGATTCCATCCTTAAATGTTACTTATAAATCAATAGGATAAGATAAAGCTTGAACTGAGCTTCACTCTGACTGCATGCCCTTCAGTGTGCTCAGAAAGGGGGAGACACCTCAACAACAGGAAACTGCATGATTTAATAGCTATTGTCTTCATTGATTTGATTTTTTCTTTTGTTGCTAAGCCCAAGGGACTGGTGGGACAACTCCTTAGTAACACAATGTTTTTTGGATTTTTCTAATTACATTGTATTATATAAAACTGAGATTGTCTCCAGTTAGGGGCTTTCCTCCAACTCACTACCCAACTAGCGGCACAAATGGAAAAGCCTGACAGATTTTTGGGTGTTTCCCTTGGGCGCTACCAGTGTTCACTTCCCAGTCATTCATCGTGTGACACCCTCGCCAATTAATTTAGGTTAATGTCCATCTAGCTATTGTATGCCGGGATTAGAGATGGATTAGAGGGCAACATTGTTATCTGGTATTAACAAAAGGCTCAGGTTCAAGGCCTCTCGTTGCCTTGATCTCCTGCTTAAGGGTCCTTAGATATGACACAGATCCTCAGACAGAATCCCTGTTACACATGGACATTGCATCTGGCGCTGTATGGTCAAGTGTGCTTTTTTTGTTTAAAAAAGAAAAGAAAATTGTTAACTGTATATGTATTTCAGTGCCGTGGTTTATACCAAAGTCCTTATAGGCAAGTCTCGCCACTCGGTAGCCATCTTTGAATGCTCTGACATTTATTTAGGAAGTACTCAATAGCATGAATAGGGAGAGAGCCATATCCACACTTTCAGTGATCATTAGGACATAAGAACTGCACATATACCATCGCCAGTCAAATATGATACTAACATCTTAAAATGTTTGGTGATTTTGCCACAAAATAAGTAAAAAAGCAGTTTTTCTCCAGTTTATAATTCCACGGGGGGACAGGGATGCACATACTGGCAATTTAAGACTAAATATTTAAGTGAACAGTCAGGACTGTTTGCGGGCTTGTGCACATAAATAACTACATGGCACAGATTTTCTCAGACCAATATATACCGGTGCTTAAAATTTGAGGTAACACCAGTACTGTACTCACCTAGACAGTAGGGCAGTAAGTAAAGCAGGGCGACCAAAAGTCTCTGGTTGTGAATGTGAGGCTATAATGTACAGTATAGTAATTACTTTTTTCGTTTGAGGATAAGAAATCAAACCATTCCATAATACTTCCCTTTTCTCTCTGTCTCTCTCTGCAGGTGGACGTAATGTGACCATCTCCCTTCAGTCCAGGACAGGCCACACCCACATGCCCTCAGTGGTGGGTCTGCTGGTCTTCACCCAGTTCTGGTTCTGGTTCCCTCTATCCCACTTCCTGTCACTGGCCTTCACGCCCACGGCCATCATTTGCCTTAACAAGGACCTTAAGGTATTTCATATTAGAGTTGTATAGCAAAGTTTACAGATGAACCACATTTTAAGCGTAATGCCTAGGGTTGGGTACCGTTCACATTTGAATCTGTGCCGGTACGGTACCTCAGCGATACTTTTTTCGTTACTTTACTCTTTGTAATAATAATTTTAATTCATTTAATTTAATGTTGCCTAGAGAAAATAATTGCCTGACTGACTCTTTACAAACCACATGTTTTAGGAGTTCTGCTTTAGTCTACAGCCTAATGTTAGCATTATTGAACTGTGCCTCCCTCAGGTTTCTTGAACGCCCCCTACCCTGCTAGTGGTCTACGCTGTGTATGAACTACATTCTCCGAAGCAGAAATACGTTGTCTTACGTTAGCATGGCACACTTTCATAGTGACTTTAAATGTAGTTGTAGCCTACAGGGTTAAATCCGAAATGAGGACGTAAGTATTGCCGCTATAAACAATAAGCCTAGTTTGATCTGATACCGGAGACGTGACCGTATTCCTGCTCTATCATAGCCTCGCGAGACCACCATAATCTCGCGAGCTTCCGTTTACTTTCGCCGTGACTTAAAACAAAACAATTACTCTGGCTATGTCAGGTTAGCTCTAGCCTCTATCATACCGCCGCAAGAGTTTGCTGTTGCCGCTTCTACAGCGGTCTCTTTATCTCACTGCTCCAGTCTCAACTGCCACTACGTAATGTTTTACACAAACCGCCGACAATGTTTTGCTGAAAGCTGGAAGCGATGTTGTGCCCTTGATGGGATCGCGCATATTACGCTTCACTTCCAGAATGTTAAATAGATGCGTGCTCAAATAAAGAGCTATTAATTCATTCATTAATTCATTGAACACGAAGACTAGATACTGAAAACTCCTTTAGTCTCAAAGGCACAGGGATAAAAAGTTCTGGACTATTTTGAGATTAATAGGCCAGAACTTTTTTTTAATCGAAACTGCTGCAGCCAGTCCTGGATAAAAGTAACTGTCCCATCATGACAAGTGGGAGTAAAGTACAGAAAAAAGGTAAACCTGTGATATCTTTTGTCTCATCGAGATTGTGTTTACTATTTAACAAGCTGCAGGCTGTGCAGGGATGATTTAATCTTGCTCGCGTTTCTTTCTTTCCGTGCGCTAAAGTACTGAAATCTGGTACAGTTTGATTTAATGTCAATCGGTACTCGGTAGTACTGACGTAATTCGGTCGGTACTCTTAGAAGTACCGAGATCGGTACCCAACCCTACTAATGCCATTTAAGCCCCACAGGTCTGATTGCATTTTTCTTATTACTGCAGTACACAAATGTGAACTTTGTAGTGATCTCTGAATGAAAACCCATCTCTGTGTCCTTGTTCAGATGCCCAAAGTGCAGTACCGCTCGAACTGTAAGCCCTCCACCTTTGCCTACCCACCTGCCCTGGAGGTCCCCAAGGAAAAGGAAAAGGAGAAGGTGAGAGGCTGGCATGTGGTAGTTATGGAAAAGAGGTAGAAAGAGGGCAGGCTGACAAGAATCTTAAGTCCTATTTCACTTTTGCCGTGTTGGTTCAATAAAGCAATGGAAATGCATTGTTGAAAGAAATAATTGCAGTGTAGAAATATTTGTGCCAAAAAATCTATTGTCTTTAATCAGTTGTCTTGTCTCAAATCAGATGTTTTTATTATTATATGTATTTTCTTTTAAATATTGGAGTTATGGCTAGTGACTCCAGAGGACTGGCAATAGAAGAGTTGGATGTTGTTAAGTGTAGCTAGCTTGTATTGATTCTAGATTTGAAATGCTCTCTATAATGATTTTATTAACCCTTTAGTCTTCCCTTAGGTGTATTATTTCTGTATGTCAATGGTGTTTTTCATAGGTGGTTCATTTCACAATAATAGATGCCATTCTACAACATAATTGAAATCGAGCGGTGGTTTTATTTTTATATAATTTTCATTGCAAGAAAGTTGCTGTAATTTCTTCTGTTTATGTGCTAGGTATCCACGGCTGTCCTCTCCATCACTGCCAAAGCCAAGAAGAAGGAGAAGGAGAAGAAGGAAAAGGAAGAAGAGAAGATGGAAGTGGTAAGTTAGGGAGGGTGATGATTACATACGCAGGAGGCTAACACTAGAACCGCCACGGGGTCAATAGTACATAACTCTGTTTTAATAATATATTGACGTGTGATGCGGGTACACCACAGACACATTTGCGATCGTGACTGAAGTGTCGGGGAGACTCATACAGAACTGCATGTTATGCTACAGACACTACTGGCGTGGATGAAACGCTGTTCCCGACTACAGCAAAGTGCCGCTAGCATTATCTTAACTTAGCCGACATGCTAACAAGTTTGATCTTTCATCTTGGGAAACTAGAGCACAGACAATTAAACAAATATATTTTAGAAGACAATCAATACAATGACAGAGTACATTTTGGAACTATTAACACAGTATCTAGGCGCATGTGTAAATATTACCTGTTGGCGGTTTTAGGTATACAGAGATTCTTGGCGGTTCTAGTGTTAAACACCTGCATGCACCTGCACAGGTAGTTTCACCAGCGTCTATTCTTTAGAGCAGAGACCACATGAATTACGTGTCACATGCATTGGCTTGCCTTATTAGAAAGAGGTGGGTATCGTGCTAGGTTGGTTGCAATGACTAGCTACTTGGACGCTACTGCTACTAAAGTGTACAGGTTCACACGCTGGCCATTTATTGTGGTGAATAATCGTAAAATCAATAATTTCACTGCATGTGACTGAAGACCTTTTTACATCAAATGCAATGTCCTTTTCTTTAAAGTTTTTTGCACTTCAGTAAACATTTTTGAAATGTAATTGACTAAATGACAAATACAAACTGAAAGTTAACAGCACGAAAATGCGGCATTGTTTTCTGTTATTTGGTAGGCTTCTCATAATTTTGTCAGGCATTGAAATGTGACATGAAAATAATTAAGAAAACACATGAGAATGTTGCTGCAAACCTGATGACTAAGTTAATGTTTTCTTAACGTTAATGAGATTGCGTTGTTTTATCATTTTACAGCAGCAACTGGGTCACTGAAATACTTTCCTGAACATTGCTGTACTACCATGGATTTTTTTAGCAATACTAGTAATCATTGCTGAATTATGATTATTTAGTCATTCCTGTCCTCTAGTTTTTTTGTTGTTTTTGTTTTCCTTTTATCTGTAAAACTTTCTTGGCATTGTGTCTTAAGACTTGTTAAAACAGATGTACATTGTTTTTACGCGTCATTTTCCTTTTCTTGGTTAGCAGTACTATTAATGTTTTTTCACATCGTTTATTATAGCAAACGGCTGGCAGACCAATTTGCTGTTCTGTGTGGATATGTGAATTTGTGGTTACGCAAATTTTCATTGACACTTTCTATGGACAGGTCCTATCAGCTGAAGAACTTTAACTTTCATTGGCCTGTTCTGGGTTATTAGCTGTGTTTGTGATTTAACCTTACCGTGTTGAGGGACAGAATGCTCATGTCTCGCCATCTGAGACCTCAGGTCTCATTCCTTAATAGTGTTTGTACTGTGGTTACATAGGCTAATGGGGTGAAGCATCCTGAAGCAACTATTTTTGTTAAAAATGTCTATAATTACTCAAAATACCTTGTTTATAGAACTACTACTGTAGGATTTCTGCCGTAGAACTATAACTAAAGCACTGTTGAAACATGGTTGATAGTTCAAACAAACTGCTGAAGATACCATATGGATATCTAATGTAAAAATATGTTAGCAACCATGTGGATGCTCTGTGTCAAAACCAGAACAGCTTTATGAATGTGGACTTTGCTTACTGTCACAGGAGGTCCAGGAGACAGACAAGGAAAAGAAGGATGAGGAGAAAGATAAAGACAAGGAAAAGGAGAAGGAAAAGGAGAAGAAGAAGGAGCCAGAGCCAGGCTTTCAGCTGCTGGAGAACCCAGCCAGAGTGATGCCAGCCCAGCTCAAAGTCCTCATCATGCCAGAGAGCTGCCGCTACCAGCCCTTCAAACCGGTACCCATTCTCTACTGGCCAGCTGACCGTCAGCCTGTCTCTCTGCCTCTGTCTTATTCTGTCAGCGTTCAGTCTCTCGAGGGCCTCTTGCTTTTTAGATGACATCTTTCTATACTGCCTCCTATGTTATCGTCTTCTAGCACTACATTATCTACACACTGCTTTTAGAATATGCATTAGTTCACAAGAGCCATTCCTTTGTGGATTTGGAGTTTAAAAGACTGAGAATTGGGGTTCCCCTTCATTTGCTTTTGAGCCAAACTGCCATCTAAACAGCGGTTGCATACTGCGTAGATCCCTTATGTCCTGCAGTAAGATGGTAGTGAACACAGTAGTGTAATTAAACAGGAGACCCTTCAGGCATCCTTGTAGCTGTCCGTGTTGTTTCTGCTGCTTTATCAGGCGGCAGGTCTTTGTGGATGTACCATTCCATAAGCGTGTGTCCCGTGTTGACATTGGGGAAGTGTGAGCTTTAAACAGCTGTCTGTGCAGCGTGTTCCACCGCCTTAATGTATTGACCGAGGTGACCCGCTCATGCTACTGGCGTTTGCTCCCTGTCTGCCTACCAGCTGCACACAGGCGGCATCATCATCATGAAGGACACCAGCGAGGAGGAGGAGGAGGAGCTAGTGGAGCCGGTGTCCGCCCATGGGCCCAAGATCGAGGAGGAGGAGCAGGAGCCAGAACCCCCTGAGCCCTTTGAGTACATTGACGAGTGATCCAGCGTCACTGCTGAGGTAAGACTGCAGGCATGCGCTACAGTACACACATGAGGTGCTGAGGTGCAGTACCAACACAGTCGCACCGTGACCCCCTGACCCTGCGTTCACACCCACGACCAACGAGGGCGACAAAGTGACCGGCCGTCGTTCATTTTCAATGAGAGTTGGCGATTCAGAGCGACAAGCAACAATGTCACCGCTGCAAGCCAGCTAGGCGGGGCCAGAGTAGACGTCGGGTCTATTTTATGCAAATCCATAGTGGTGCGACTCGGCGACTACCAATGGGAGTGAAGGTAGCGTGACAAAGGTGTTTGAAACCAGAGGAAAGCCTCCTGTCCATTTTCCCAGGGAGGAGGCCATTGTAGTTTCTGGATAGAATACTAGTCTTTTTATAGTTACGTTGGCGGCGCATATATGCATTACATTCCAGCGCTTAATGCCTAGGTATCCCCCTCGTATATTTCCCACCAGAAATGCTTCAGCTAATCTGTCAGTCAACAATCTCCTTACCTCTCATTGGTAGTCGCCTCAATTGTGTCGCTTAAAGTTGAGATTTGCCCACCGCCCACGGTGTCGCCAACCGTTAGTCCACCTGTCGTCGCTTCAAGTTGCTGAATCTCGTTGTGTGTTTTACTCTTGTTACTTGCAACACTTGCTCAGACAAAATTATTCTTTTTAATTGTTGTCTATTTGGCGAGCAAACATCTGTAATTTCAAAGTGCAATAGATAATAGTTCACAACACAAACTATGTACTAGTAATCCCACCCTCCCAACACATACACAGCTCTGACCAGCTTTAGTTTGGGCCAGGTCCCATACGGTTTGATAGCTTCATATGAGGTTACAGTCACAACAACAGCAAAAAGAAAACTCTCATTCACACTCGACTATTTATCCACCAAAGTAAACAGTCATGGTACAATATGTTGACTGAGGGGTTTATTTGCAAGTTATTTGGCTTTTTTGTTGTAGTGGTAGCTACGTGTTTGGGTTAAATCAGTTAGCCGTGTGTTTATTGTGTGAATGCAGTGTTTGTAAGATTTCAGCTCTCATGTAGCTTCAGGTGATAAGCTGGCCCTTTAGATGACCAGTTAATATGTTGTTGTGATACAGGGCTGTTACCAAGCTTAGCCTGGTTTCACCAATCCCTTCCATAGGAATGTAAGCAGGCATACCATCTCAGTACTTGCCAATGCAGTTGAATGTTTAATGATTCCTGGCTCCCAGTTGTGTTTGTCTTGAGATGGCTGGGAGCTACCTCCCATGTAAGCACCCAGTGTTAAGTGTGATGAGACCGATGAGGTGTGGGCAACCAAAATGTAGCTTGTTTACATAGTCAGTCATTCCTTTATGAGGTTCAAGTGCCCAGCGACAAACAATTGAGAAGCTTGTTGTGAAGCTCATCTTTGTCAGTGCTGTATGCAAGTTTGTGACCTCCTCATTATAAGACCAGTGGTTTAATTCCCCTCGGGTCATGGCTCAAATATATTTGGCCTCAAGCTAGACACTAAACGTTGTCCCTCTCTAAGATGCAAGACTTACATTTTATGTGTGGCTAAATGGACAATAACTGGAAGCCAATGCCAGTTACTGTCCATTTAGCTTATTATCGCTCATATTATAATTACATGTTGAATGTAAATTAGATTGGATATAATCTATATTTGGGGGCCAACCAACCAATGAACTATAACCAATCTGTCCTCTTCCACAGGTGGCATTCCCAGGCATCAGAAACAAGATTCCTGCAGCATATTCTGTTGTCTCCTTCATCCCTTTGTTGATTTACCTCCCTCTGTTCTCTCCTATTTACTTGTTCCTTCCCTGACTGGGAACGTTTTACATTTTGTCGCTAAAATGGTAACAATCACTTTACTGTCACTCACAAAAATAAAATGGTATCTATGTATTGGAGACTATGCTATGTTTATTTAATTTGTGTTATTTGTGTGGCTGCACAGTGTGTGTGTGTACACAGACTGCTTCATGTTAAGTACAGCTGTTAGTGCATCTACAGCCTGCCTGGCACAAAGCCCCTCTGCCTGTATTAGGACAAATGTGTCCCTGCCAAATAAACAGTCAACCATTTCCAGCTATTCTTTGTGGCAGCACATTCTATTGTAATTGAAATTGTTATATACTTTTTTTTACTTAGTATTACTGTACTCAGTTTTGAGAATGTATATTCCACAATTTCTTATCTTTCTAAAACTACAAATTAAATCTTATTACTTAAAATAGTCATCTCTATGCTGTTTCTGTGATAGCAACCAGCAGACTTAATCTTCTCTGTTGCTTATGTTTAAATTCTACAATTGTCCAGATTGACTAACATTTAGTGACCACCAGGTATCAGCGGAGATATCTACTTTATTGTGCTACACATGTAACAGTAGTGGCTTCTTTGAGGTCTGACCCCTTGACCTTTATGCTTTCCGTAACAGCCTGTTGCACTTTTTAGGAAGTGTGAGCAAAAATTGTCAGCTTGTGATGGCTGCTACATACACTGTATAGCACCATACAAGGCAAGGGATCCTTTAGCCATGTCCAGTGAGAAGGCATATGAACTCTGGAGAGTTACAAGCTGGCAGTAGACCGGCGCCTTTAACGTCTGTCAGTGAACTGACAAGCTGAAGGCATGAGGAGTAATTGGGGTCTTAATGGCGGGATGATGGTCAGGCATTAAGCGTGCCTTTGGTCTGATAGTCACGTCTGTAGAAGCAGTAGTGGTGAGTAACCTTTGACGACAGGATCACAGTTCAACCGCATTGTACATTCTGTTAAAGCAAACAAGTAAGCCCAGCAGATGGCCAGAAAGGGTAAGGGAATATGTGGGTAAATGCTAAAGCCCTCGGAGACTTGTAGAATGACTTCATATCCTAGCGAGTGATGTGCCGATGGTCCATGAAGAAGCCCAGAACACTGTTTTGACTCCCTAAATGAAAGGTACAATCAGAAGTCAAGATACATGTCTAAGTTGGCCCAAGTCACTTGTAGGCTACCTCATAAATATTCTGTTATCGGAGCCTATAGATGGAAGACCTCCCACAACCAAACAAAAAGGAGCCTCGTTTTGCAGCCATTCCTGTCCACATACACTACATCTTCTGCAGTTACTGTGAACACAGTGATTTTTTTGTTTGTTTAGCAAAACCTCTGCATTGGAAGTCGGATGACACCTCTGGCAGTGTTAATATAAAATATGTGTTAATATAAAATATAATTTGCCTGCCTGCTTTACATTTTTGTTTATTTCAGAGATTATCTGATTGCGACCATCCTCTGCGACATGAGCACCGGTTACACTTTCTCCATTACTTTTACAGGTAGTTAAGTTCTGCTCATCAGAAGCAGCCAAGTTTGTGTTTTAAGTTCGATGGCATGGACACATCGAGACCATAGTCAACAGTGGCAGTGTGTCGAGGAACAGGTTTGTATAAAACTTCCACTACCAGAGGCGTCTCCAACCACCTGCTTAAATAGTACAGTAACCATCAAACAGATTTTCTCATTAGTTCTTGTTGTAGTGTAGCCTACTCTGCTGTGACCAGAGTTTATACTCTAAAATTTAGAGTCTAAACAGTAAAGTGTGATGAAATATGCCTGCTCTTCCCTGAGAGCAGATAGGACAAATGTCAAAACAATCTGAGGAGTTATATAATTCTTTCTGGTTGCTGCTGGTATATCCCAATAGCAGCTGGACTGAACATGTGCTGCTGTCTAAATTACATTTAATTTTTGAGAAACACTTATCACCAGAAAGCTTGGCACTGTTCTTTAAGTGACCTCCAAACTCAATGTGGAAATACACAGTATAGGATTAGGATAAGAGTTACACAACAGTTAAATCTAACTGTTCTCGTTCTGGTCCCCTGCACACCTGGCTTGAGGTCTAGTCAACAGCTGGAGACCAGACCCGCTTTGAGCCGAGGTGGAGAAGTTGGGGGACTCACTGGAAAGCCTGACCACTGGCTGGCAGTGCACGGCTGTGCAGGGCAGGCCCCTGGGGAGCCCTCACTCGCTAAAAGAAGTCTAAAGAAAATCAAAGGCAGAAAGCCCTGCCCATTCTGGGAAGCCAGAATACAGACATAAACTACATACCAGAGCTGGAGGATGAATAAGACCAATAATGGGTCCAGGGGGGTGGATGGTTCACCACGTTACTGCATGTTGTATTGCAGGATCCTCTGTTACTGTACTGTGAGCACAGCTGAGGGTTTTGCGGTAAGTAGGAATGTAACAGTGCATATTCATCCTCTGTCCATTCATCAGCATCATTTAGAGAAAAACAGGCACACTGCTTAGATTCCATGCATGAGGCAGTTCCAAAATATGAAACCGAGCCTTTCTGTTCGTTGTCAACATCCGAGCATAAGCCTTAATGCAGTTAGTTACTGTGTTTCAGGCTTCATCATTCATGTGTTAACATTACACTGCGATGCTTAGAAGTTCTAATACCTGTGTTGCTCAAAGGCTAAGTGCTAACAGAGGGACACCATTCTATTGTACCTCAAACCAGAATTGTAAAAATACAGTTTAGGTTAGAGGTTCATATCTTTATGTTGCCTCAAAGCTGCAGTTTATCACTAATGCTGCAGGGTTCTATTCTCTTTTCAGATCAATTTCTGGAGCCTGGCACTAACCACAGCTAGAGGTTCATTCATGGTTGTGGTCTCGCTTGATGAAGATGTTTACAATGTGCGTCTAGAAGCAGAAACAGCTGGATACTTTGAAGGCCATGCAGCTGGACAGAACAATTATATCCTGTATAGTACTGTAGATTTCTCCACAGCTACATGTTACTATGTAAGGCACTAATGTCTTTATCTATGTCTTTATCTAAAGATGCACACCATAACTTAAAAATGCATTCATTTCCTGTATAAAATGGTTTATACCCCCCCTTTTAATTCTGTAAGTGTACACAATTTACTTCATACTCTAGAATACTAGAATGTAATTTAAGTCAATGGAGACAGTCACGGGTGAGATTTTATTTTCTTACTTTTTTCTGTTTTGAGTTTCTCAATGACGGTATGATCATTGCATGATGCAAGTGACAGATTTAACTTAATATAAATAAATGAGATAACCGTCTAATACTAAATGACTAGCTGCTGTAGTTTAGTGCCTGGTGGATGCGGTGTTCCGCAGAGACCCTTGGATGTTGCGGTTGGAGAGGCACGGTTAATGGTGCTTGACCCTCTCAGCTTGTGCACATCACAATTTTATGGAGGAAAAAGTATCCAGCAGCGGTCCTTTGTTTCTCTGCAGGGGCAAAGACCACACAGTTCCTGGCACAACCCTGGCCAGTGTGAAACATTGTATCCTCTGCAAGGCAGTGGCTGGAGATATTTGCTCCGATGAGTCAAGTCAGCGGCAGCCTGTATCATCTAATCTGTACAGTATTTCGAAATATGTTTTTACACCAATTAAATTTAACATGAAATTAGCGTTTTTATCATGATAAATGCAACGAGGTTTAATATTCTATCTTAAATTGGAGCTACTGAGGGAAATCTAACTTTTGTGACCCCCGAATCCAAATGGGAAAGTACAAACAGTACTACTTCATGCTCCTGTTATGCTTAACTAAAACGTTTAAGATATTAGAATTCATTTTTGATAACTGCATTATATAACATGGTGTTTTAGGAAATGTTACCCTGATGATGAATCTGAAGTCATAAGCCATAGCAGTATTATGACGTGTAGCCTAGTTTGACCTATATTCAATAATTAAGTTTTATTGGATAAAAGAATCTCTTAATTAAATGTAGTTAAAGTATAGGCCTATTTCTAAATGAACAAAATGCTTTTGTGTAGAAGATGAATGTTCACAGACTTTAGCTTGCTCAGACTAAACACATGTAGGCCTACTACACACGCACAGCCATAACTCACTTTAAGTGGTGGGCAAAGCATCTATGAAGGTTTTCACTGGAACACTGGCAGAAAAAGTTGTTTTAACATAATTTGTACTGTGTTAAGCGGAGGCTGGAAGGAAAAGTTCCACAAATGAGCCCGACAGACAGTAAATATGTCTCAACATGTAAAGTTTGAACTCAGAAGAACTTGGGATAGGAGTAAGAAAAAAATAAAAATTACCATATGGAAATATCTTTATTGGTGTTCATGAGTTCCACCAGTTGTGGAACTATCATTGTACATGATCAATAAAGCTCATAGAAGCAAGTTCAGATACTGCTAATTATTGTAAAGGAGAGGTTAACTACTTTGTATTTCCTTGAAAACTGTTCATTTTAAACAGTTTAAATTAAGAGAAGTCTTGACAAATGTGTCAAGTTCATACTGACAGCCTTAATGATCATAATACAAACTGCTAAGTAAGGCGAAGAGGTTGAATATACCAGCATACAGCACCATTGCAATATAAAACCAGCAACACAGAATAATCTTCTCTCCATAATATTTTGCATATGTATTTAAATTCTCAGATTACAATTGTAATATACAAATAAATTGGAATACATAGGGACAATATAAGATATGTAACAAAGACAAAAAGAACAGCATTTACAAAAGCATATTAAGCTTAATGAGTACCAGCATTTCATGCTATATGCTCTATTCAAAAGCACCTGTACAAAATGTGTATTCCATGTTGCATGGTGTTTCCCCATGCAGGACATAACTGCACTGCCCAACAAAACCACATCTTACGTTATATTATGAATACTATTAATCATAGACCAGAGATGATCTATAACAATACTGTATGTATACAACAGTTTTATATCTTGACTAAATGGGTCAGGGCCTGAAAATAATTAATTTGATGATTTCACATAACTTCAGATTGTAAATTCCCAACCTGCACCTGGCAACAATGTGAAACACAGCTACATACTGTACATACATGGGCGGCATTTAATTGACACTAGATAACCAATGTGTCATTAGACATAACCCTGTGGAACATTTGTATAGTTAACCAAGCATATATCTCTCATACAGTAATCCTAGTACAAGGGTTTTTACAAATAACATCAATAAAAGCATTTCCAGTATCACTGGACACTGTTTCACATGTCAAATATTTACCATGACAACAGGTAAACATCAGTGGTGATTTGAGACAAAGGAATCTGTGCAAAATAATTACAAAGCATGTCCCATGCAAACGCAGAGCAGATAATCATTTAAGAAATAGCTCAATAATGAGTCCCAACCACCTTGTAGAAAAAATGTGTTTGTACAAGCTATGGCAAAATAGTTGCATACTTATATAACACCTATTTAGTCTAATAACTGAATGTTATCGTTTCAATGGGTGAAATCGGCCAGCAAATGTGTTTCCTATAAATAAAATTTAAAAAAAAGAGTTCTCCCAAAAATATTTTACACCAAAAATCTGAAAATGAACATTATGTTACTCATAATACTTTTTTTTTTTTTTTAATTATTACATAAATATGGATCTAAACAAAGACATATTCAGACAACATAGATTATGCAACACAGCTGTCTGGAGTCATTTCACATTCATGTTTACCCCTTGGAGTCTGAAAAATCTGATTTCACCTAAATAGTTTGGGATAACGTAGACAAGGGGAACTTTGAAATGTATGCGTTTGAAATCAATTCACCTAAAGTCACTATGAAGGTGTATAGTCATTCCATTTGTTTGGTGAACTATCCTAAGACATTAAAAACAGAAACTTCATGCAGCATTCTGTTCAAAATTAACTGTCAGAAGCTTTTTACTATCATCAACAAAGCTCAAATATTATTATACTTATTTACCTTTACATTTAAGGGAACTGTATTAGCAAAATAAACTGTTGGGCAGCAATTGATAAAAGCAGACAATATCAAAAACCTCGGAGGCCACAATTAAAAACGAATTACAAATCAAGGAAGGGTGGATTGGCCCTTTGATGATATGGTGATGCCTGTTGCTACCTCGCCATGCTCCAGAGGTCTCTGGGCATTACTTGTTTCCTGGCTGTCCCAGTCATGTCAGGGCCGCGGTGGATCATATTGCTGGTAGCGGTTTAACTTCTCTGGATCGTTGGAGGCCATCAGAGTGAAGTCTTGGAAAATGTCTTGGTACGTTTCATCACCTACAAAGAGGAGGAGCAAACTGAGTGTAAATAAAGCCGACCAGCTCTAAAACGATAAGCAGACCTGAGGATAGGTGCTGCACAATTATTCCTACAGTGGCATTAAATAGATATATATAGATTAGATAATGGCATTGTAAAAGTACCCTGGAGTTGTTTAGCAAGCCCCATTACAGAGAGTTTAGCCTTTTGCACATGGACACATGTTCTATTGTAAACTAGACTTAACAGAGAATCATTCAGAATAGAATAGGCAACGTCAGCCATACCTGTACAGAACGTTGGCATGGCTCGATGGAAACAAGAGTTATAGAAAAGCACATTTGAAGAAAAAGTAGGATGCGTGAAGAGGAAAAAGCTTGACGACAACCCATTGTCATTACCGTGGTGATGAAAGCAAGGGAAAAAAAGACAAGCCCACAAAGATTAGTTTTTGTTAACAACTGTATTGTGATTAAAGTGCAGAGTTTCATGTACACAAATACAGTTGTATGTTTACTCAGCACCCAAAGAAACAAGTGAACAGAAACACACACTCTGGGGCGAAGAGTGATGAAAGAAAAAGCAGAAAAAGAGTGACATTACAAAAGCATGAATCAGAGCAAACGCAGGCCTTAGAAAGTAGCTTGTGGTTCTCCTACTGTCTCATCCAGCCCTCCCTTCACACAACTCTCCTGGTTTAGTAAATACAAATATGACATGATGATAATAATACAAAATTACATTTTATATATTACATATTTGCATAGATCCCTGCTGAGTCAGAGTTGCTCTATGTTTTTAAAAATAACATGACTGGAGCTTGTTGGGTCATGGCGTTAATCACATAAAACATCTAAGAGGAAGGATCTGTCATTTTGGGAAGGGAAGCGTTGATTGCAAAGATGAGGCTGGTTATTGCGCTCCACAGAATGGCCCTCATCAAACCGGCTCATCAACTGATTGGAAGCGTTGATTTAAAGGCTTTGGGCTTACCAAGGAAGACTACCAGTCCATGTTGGAGAATGAGGACAAGCTGCTTACATAGAAAATAATCCTCTCACATTCATGTAATTACTACCAGCGTTGTTGTTGGCCAGTAACGGTCAAAATAGATTCATTAAAAGAAAACTAAATACTTTCGTATCCACTCTTAAGTACCATTTTTGTCATAGATCCAACATTTCCTAGGATGTACGAGTTGTCTCTCTAAAAGTAGCATTTAGAAAACTGCATTACTGACTCACTAAAAACCGACCAGCTATAGTGACAACACCTGAAGCACTCCTCAAGACACCGAATCACCTGGAAAGTCTAACCTCAATCGAACATTCTACATTTAACCACACAGGTGTTTCACACAAATAACTTTAGGTTACAACATCCAGCTCTCAGTGTAATATTCACAATGATTATAATTACAGGCTAAATCTGCTTAAATCTTTGATTAGAATGTTTACCTTAATGTAAATAACTATTTACTGACTGTAGAGCTGATCAAGTACAATCAAGGATATTTCTGGGTTTAGTACTCCATCTAGTGGTGAAACCAGATAAATGCAAAGATAACTTTTCACCCTTTAAATATACAATACAAAAATAACTAAATACTGTACATGCTTCAAAAAAAGCTACATTTTCTACTAAATGCTCTAAATATGGCTGACTATGTTCATGCTAAGCCAAACCTTGCCTTAACGTAACCATGAGCCCAATATATTCTCAATTGGCCAGGAGGAGGTAATCAAAGTGCAATGGTGCAAAGCATCTTTAAAAAAGGGAAATACAAGTAGGGTCCATTATTCATTCAAAATCAAAATGTAATTTGGTTGCGCTTCACATATAGAATGTAATATTGTAATCACGTTCTCCATTATGCATCTAGTTTTATTTTACTGTAAGCTCCTAAATTAATGAATTTGAATACAGACCAGCTGGAACTATTAGCAAATATGATTAAATGCCGTGATTACATGGAGAGATTTTCTCGGCTATTGCACTTAGTCCATAACGTTTTGCCAGTACTGGAGTAATACTGTTCCAAGTTTACTCATATTCTAAACAACTTGGTGCTATTAAGAGTCCTTTCATCTCATCATTTTCCGTTTCTCTTGAAGAAGGGGTGGATAGCACATTACTACAGTAGAACAACCACAAAGGCATTCGCATGTAGAAAATACAACCCAAACAAACGAATACTGTAGAGAACCTTCACGACAATCGCCTTTACATACATTTAATAGAATATATTAGCCATGTAAGAGCCACTTTATTCTGCTTATTCTGTGCCGACTATGATAGAGAAAGGTATATACACAATGTACAATTATGTATGCTTATATGGTTCCTTGGATTATCTTTATAAAAGCATCAGCATTTAAAATAAATGTTTTTATCCTGACTAATAATGTCTATTGGACAACAATGCATACATAAAGACTGCATGTGGTCTAAATACTATAACAAAATGTCCAACAAGATACTGCAACCTTGATCAACATTAAGACTTCAATCATACAAGCATGGAAACACCAATACATGTTTTTTGCATAACCATTAGAAAGGAATGTGCATAAATTATTCCTCAAGGTTACCAACTGAAAAGTCTTCACATAACATATGCTACACCAACCTGATCTTATAGTAAACACCAGCATTCAAATATCTAAATGATTGCCAGGTACTGAGAACAGCCTATGTGTAGAGGGTTAACTGTATTTTTACACTGGTGGCAGTTAACAGGTGTATTGAGAGACAACACGATCAGTCAACCTGATGTTTAATGGACAGAACAACCTAACACACAACTGACCCTCCAACGAATTTGTTTTCAACAGGTTTACATTTCCTAAAGAACCGAATGCTAGTTATTTTATATAATTTGTGTTATTTTTAAGAAGTAGCGTTCTCAACCAGATTTTATTCTGAAACCAACCTCTTTGTTGTCTCTAGAGGTAATTGCTTCAACCCATACGTATTAACAGAGTCTACCACCTGGCTCAAAAATCACACACCATATTGACTTGATCTGTTCCTGACTGTGGGTTACTGCACCCTGAGACAGTAGGCCACAGTGTGTGGGTCAATTCACTGCGTCAGAGAGTGAATGTGAACCCTCTTATCCTAAAAGGTCTCAAGTGTTTCAGTAAACGGACCCAAACCCTGAGAGCAGGGCTGCACCTCTCTTAAGGCGGCCTGGCTTTAGTGCCAATGTGTGCTCTGTTGCTAGGGTGCACCCTGCCAATGCTCTGTTGCTAGGGTTCACCCAGCTGCAGGCTGATGAACTCCTGCATGCACTTCCTGTACTGCATCTCTGTGGGGCTGTTGGTGGGATATTGACCTGACTGGCTGTAGGGGCCCTCCGCCTCCCGCATCTCCTCGTTCATCTTGGCCAAGCGCAACCTAGGGGCACAAACACACACACACACAGTTAGACAGATGCGCTGTCCTGTTCTGTTCTGTTAATAAAAGGTGAAGACGATAAAACAAAGATGACGTTGGTGTAAAAGTTTGGCTGTCTGTGCGTGAAGACCTAGACATGGTCAACATCATCTGAGATGCTCTCCAAAGCAGCAGCCTACTGTAGATGCTGTATCTAGTACTAGCAGTATACTGTAGTGTTCTGTTGCATGCACTCTTATTCAATGTTCACATACTGGTATCAACGGTGGACAGAGGACTGTGACCCGCCTCCCCTGATATGTTACTATGTCAGTGATTTGCTGTTGTGAAAATGAAACCAAACTGCTTCAATATGTTGCTGTAATGTAAAACCTTTTATAGTAACCCCATTAACAATGCATGATGCTCCCTTAATGAGAATAAGTGACTGAACACAGGATAAACCAAAAGGAACTCACAGGGTCACAATATCTGCATTAGCTGCTTCCACGGCCATGGAAAGGGGCGTTTTCTCCTCAATGTCCGCAGCATTTTGATTGGCTCCTCTTTTCAGGAATAAACACACTTGCCTGAAACAATAAGAAACAACACACATTCCAGCTCTGCGGGGAAACACTCACTGGTGCTAGGCTAACAACTAGCTGGCTAACGGCAGCACGTGCTGACCCCGTGTGTCCCAGGATGGTGGCGTGGTGGAGAGGCCCTCGGCCCTGCGCGTCCTGCTGGTTGACGTTGGCGGAGTTCTGGAGCAGGAACTCGCAGGTGACCAGGGAGCCCTGCAGGGGGGGGGGGGGGGGGGGGGGGG
>JAODLL010000019.1:2107769-2134005 GCA_026546735.1 Forbesichthys agassizii | reverse complement strand
CCTCCCTTAGGAGACTGGGTCGCAGGGCACTATTCCAATATGATAACGACCCCAAACACACCTCCAAGACGACCACTCCCTTGCTAAAGAAGCTTAGGGTAAAGGTGATGGACTGGCCAAGCATGTCTCCAGACCTAAACCTATTGAGCATCTGTGGGGCATCCTCAAACGGAAGGTGGAGGAGCGCAAGGTCTTCAATATCCAGTAGCAACAGTAGCAACCTGTGAAGCTCTGGTGAACTCCATGCCCAAGAGTTGTGCTTCCCATAAACAAATACAGAAGTACAAACAACATTAATAAAAATGGTTAAAGGAATCAGATGAAAGACATAAGAGAAATTAAAACCTTATCCTTTTTGTTGCTATGACAGAACATCAGCACCATGTGTATAGCGCTAATCTGGTGGAGGAAGTGCATATTCCAGTAGCAGTTTAGTTATCAGTATGTCTTTTATGGATAGTTATATCCCCTTGTACCCACTAACTTCAGTGTAGGAATTATTAAGACTCCCTCCTACGTAGGGTTGGGTTACCGAAACTCAAAAATGTCAAGAACCGGGTAGCTTTAAAATAAATAATATTTCGGTTCAGCTTATCGGTTCCAAAATGCGATTTAATTATTAGAAATAGCTTTAGCTGATGTGTAGCTATCTGCCTGTACGTGTCATCGCTGCAGTGTATTTCAGAACCTAGCATACATGGTGTGGCCTCAGAAAGAAAATGGCAACAAGGCAAGTTGCGCATTTTACCTTTTGATCTGCCAGCAACTGATACAGGACGACTAAAATAATGTCACGTAATTTTAACAATTTTACTTAACTTGCATGCAAAAATGCAAGCATGCCCAAACTGGACACTTCTGTTTACCTATTTGAGGCGTCTGTTTCTTATTTTTTTCCTAACCCAAATCCATCAGATGAACTTCCTTATGACTAAAGCGAAACAAACAAAATCACTCGAACCCTCCCTCTGCTCTACCTGTAGTGGATCTGAATGCGCCGTGTAGATCACCAGCATAACCAGCTAGAGCTGAAGCCATGCTAAAATAATTCATATCGTTTTCTAGCGTTATGCTTACAACGTTTTGTTTGTTACTTTTAATTACACTGGGCTTTGTTAACAATGGGTGCAGCTAATGATCTAAAAATAGATTGTATATTTGCTTATTGAACAACGATAGGCCTATGCTTAGTTAAACTCAAAAGGTTGACAATGCATGTAACATTGTCCAGGTGATCATTAACTCAATTATCAGATGAAAGAAACTCACAAAATGAATATGAGAAACCTACAGGTTGGAATTAAATTCGAATGCAGACATTAAACAAGATTAATACTGTAAAGTAACATATTGACAAGGTCAGCTTTGGTGCACCTAGGCCTAAATGTTCATGTTAGTTAATAGTGTTACTGAATTTAAACCAGCTGGTAACCATATGATTTGTTATTTTACTCACCTTTATAAACTGTTCTTATATAATCTATGATGTAAATGTACAGTATGTAATTATAATAATTAAATACATTAACACATATCCACATTTAAAAAGCCTATTCTTATTATTATCTTATTATATCTTATTTTTTATAAATGATGGGAAAAAGAAGCCTTCCTGAATCCTGTCAGTGTCATGGATCTTGATTTGAGTGATTATAGCCTAAATGAAAAATCAGGACATTTTCCATCTTGAAATATGTTGTATTTCTTCTCCCAAAAATAATGGAATCGAAACCGGGAATCGATAAAAACCAGAATCGATAAGCAGAATCAGAACCGATTAAATTCAAACAATACCCAACCCTACTCGTACGCATACGAGGGTGCTGTATAGCCTCAGATATACTGACCCTGCATGTATATTATAAAACTAAAGACTATTACACAATGCTTTAATACCAACAAGGCCTTGTATCATGGATACTCATACTAGATAAAGGCCATACTATGGTCTATGGATAGAAGCATCTGCTAAATGACTACACCAGGAGGCTGTAGAATAAACGACCATTAACAACAGGACACCGACTGCTTGGAAAACTGTGAAACTATACAAAATACTCACCAGCAGGCTGTTACTACTGTAAATCAGCTCAAGGTGCTACAAGGGTCGTATGTGTGTTGTCCCAAAGTAGACAAGCACAGCACACAGAGTGTGTTGTCTGGCCACATCAGCATGTTGCTTTGGTTGCCATGGTGGCACGGACAATAAATACTTCAATCCAGAACAAGATCATTGGCATTGGATTCTAGATTAATTTTGCACATCTTAAAAGGCCCTATAAGAAGATTTCTGGACACAATCAACATACTGTTTATAGACTATTAACTAATTAAAGTTTCATTATGTTAAATATAACATCTAAAATCAGTCACTTTGTAAATGTTTTTAAAGTTGAGTATTATTCTTCGCAAAACAAAGTATGTGTGCTAGCAGCATATCAAACAGTCACACAGGATAAAGAATGTTAAAGGACCAATTCCATGAAAACCAAGTATTTCTAGTTGTTTTTGGAAATAGCAATGTCGATGTGACACGGCGAAGTAGTAAGCCTTTCAAAGTGGACTGTTAGCCTCCTGGTAGGCCACCATAGCATAAACTAGTCTGCAGGACAGGCATATTATCAATAGTGATGCACTGTGCACATCAATAACTACATTAGATTAATATAGGCTATTATTCAGAAACAGTAAACGGATTAGAAATAGGCTGCTTAAATATTGTGTTGATTTACTTAAATGTTCATTAATAGACGCATTCGCGTGTCATACCGAAATTGTATCCCTTGCCAAAAACTGGCGATTTTTGGTACCACGGCGCGAGTAATAATGCTTTTATCTGGGTCAGTGATTGGTCATATACAAAACATTAACGTTATGTCCGTGATAATAAAGATAGAAAATCATGCCCGTATAGCTATAAACACGACGCTGATTGGAAAGTTCAGTTGCTACTCGGACACATTCAAAATGATTCCGAGGCTTTCCAGACTGATTCACACGGCGAAATTAAACTGAAGCTTGTGAGATCAGGATGGTCTTGCGAGGCTAGCAGCTAGCCACCTATCTATCATAACCCTGTAGCAGTAAGTGGTTTTGTGCCATGTAACCCTTCATTCATTCATTAATACGCGTTTATGGGCACATGGCTGTTTGGCGGGAAGGATGTCTGCGATGTTGTGCTATGGTATAATTGAACGAACCTTCATTCATGAAATAATGTGCTTAGTAGATACATGGCTGGTTATCAAAACGCACCACCCCTGTTCCTTCACAGGGCTGTTTGACCATGCTGCTGCTCTGTTTATGTGGTTGACACGAACAACAACAAACTACATTCTGCCTCCCATATCCTTTACTGTAGTCTGGATGGTGAGGCAGAATTCATGCGCAATATTAACACCTTTAAAACACTTCTGAAAATAAATCACATGTGGTTCAAATCCCATAAAACTATGTTCAAAACGCATTTGAGTACTAGCAGTAAAGCAGTCGTAGCCTCACGTCAACACAGATACGTGGAAGTCGGTGCAGGGTGGGCAGTGGCTTGTTAAATTTAAAGCAACAGTCACTGAAATCTGACCGTTTTTTGAGAGTTGTGGTTGTGATCGTGCTATTCCACATCATTTATGTGGTATTTTCACCTAGGCTGGTCAACTACATTGCTTTGAGAAGTCAAGGAACTGTGTCAGCAAGTGAAAGGGAGCATGAAATGACTCCTTTAAAACAGACAATTTCATGGAAGCATTTGTCCTAGTGTGGGCCTGTAAATTGGCTGCATTTAATAATGTATAATTGGCTGCAAGGCCTGTACCAATAATTGCATGTGACTGACATCCTCCAACTAAACAGAGAAAATGTGAGCATGGGCAGTTTAGAAGTCCATTACGTTTAAAAAATGCATAGCCTACTCTACATCAAATCCTATTGAGTTATCCTCTGTTTTATTCAGATATTCATTATCTTTAATCACCTAAAACTCTTTGGTTTATAAAACAATTTCTCCATTACCAGCATAAATATAACTTGATAAAACAATTTGCCATTTGCCATACTGGTCAAAATGCTGCTATAGCAGAAATACTAAACAAAATGTAGATGGTCTGACTAGATTTAGGCCCTATGTGTAACTCAGGTTACTGAGAACATTTCAGGTTATTTCTACAACTCTGTGAAAGGAAGCTTGATTGTTTAAACAATCAGGTGGTATGGAAAGAAAACAGAGCTAGTTAGGATATCCTATTTGCATTGTGGAGGTCACTGAAAGAAACTGAGCACAGGTGAAAGAAGTGATATATGATTGTTTCAGATATGGCCTCACTGCACAATGTGAGAATTTTTGGTTTAAACAATGGTAAGGGAAAACACAAGATTGTATACCTATTAAAGCTGTCTGGAGTAAAGTCCTGTGTTCACAATCTCTGAAAATACCCGAATGAAGTCATATTGTAATTTTGGACAGATCTTAGGTACTTGAGAAAGACTGACTGACCAACCTTGAGTTGTTTTAGGTAGGTCAACAAGTAGGTGACTTGTCTTTTGACAAATTACCACGCGTTGACGGTGGATGGCTATAAGCCTATAGACAACAATAGAATTCTTTGTTTTCAAATTACTGGCAAATAAATGCATCACAATTATCTTATAGTCAAATAGAGGTCACATTTTTATTTACTACAATAAGGGCACATTCAGTCTATTTGAGACTAAATCTCATGTACACGAGGAGTGCCAAGTCGTGTCTTTAGGCTTAAAGCACAGACTGAACTGACAGCTGTAGCACTACAGAAAGATCAAGCTACATTCTTCTCATCCTCAGGAACACTGGTTTTCCTAATTTTTTTCTCCATATCCTCATTGTAAGACTATTGTGGTACCATACCAAAGCAAATACAAATAGATTTGCTGCTGGGAATGGCATTCACTAATCTGCTTTAATAGTATGTCCCATTTTCTCCATGTCATACAAAATTTGGAGAGCAGGAGCCATTAAAGGAGGTCAACTTTTGTGTCCAATAGATTACATAATGTATTTTGAAACGTGAGATTATAACTGGGTCATTAACACAATTCAGAATGAATCACTGAGTGTAAAAGCTACATGGTCGTTAGTAGAGAAGCCTAGACTGTGGCTTCTAAGGGCAACCTAAATGGACATTGAGGTATCCTACATTAGGCTAATAATTTACTTAATGTAGACTATATAAGGTGACTGAACGTGACAGCAGGCAACTGATTCGAGCAGTTAACTGCATCAGTTCTTCATAAAAATCCTTGCACACAGCCAGCTAAGAGACACACTGTATAACATGCAAATAAGGATGATACATATATTTAGTCGATTTGGGAGTCAATAAATGTGGCTAAACTTAATTGGCAACGTTTTCTATGTGGCTCAACTGTATTTTTGTATGTAATATAGCCATGTAAAACTATTGTAACCCTGGACGCTGACTGCTGCAGTAGACTACGGTACTGTATGTACAGTAGACTAGCAGCCAATGTTATGAATATTAATGAATTGCTAAAATAGCTTGAATAACAGATGTTAACCAAGTTAATTTGTGTATAATGTCCAAGTTACTCTATGTAAGTGACTGACAGCTTTAACTAACCCACTGAACAAACATCTGTTCGCGTTCCTCTCGTTCCTGTACAGTACGGTACAGTAGCTAGACATCTGGGTACAGTTCCGATACCGTACCTGTAATCAGGTGATTTGACCAAGCGTAAGATAGCGGTCTTACAAAGTACCGTATTCGTTTTAACAGCTCCTTAAAGAGCGATAGTGTCATACATGTTCTCAAATAAATGTGAGTAACTACGACAGACACACACGTGATAGGGGAGTGGGGCTAAGTGTTTAGCTAGCAACCATACCAATCTCACATTAACCGTAAGGTAACTTACTGCTGCTCGTCCTCCAGAAGTCCAGGATCTGCCTGTTTAGGATTCTCCACCGACAAGTCATCTGGGAGGGATTTGACAGGGGGCACGCTGTTCTTATTTTTTAGTATCCCTTTTATCGGCCGAGGAGCTGCCATTCCACACGCTGCGTGACCGGTGGTTTCAAGTGGGCAGTTCTCTTCAACCAACGCCTAAAAGCCACACAATGACCTGTACTATGTCTTTATAATCTAATAAGAAAGTTTTGATTAAAGTTTATAGAGATCCGCCTTCATATCTCGAATCAATTCTATAAACTTCAGAGAAACCTCACATGCTCTATGTATTGACAGCTCGTCTCTATTTGTGTACTACCATCTCGCCTACCACCGACTGGCGGTAAAGGCTGTGAGAACAGCAGATTCCCGTTTTGTTTCATAACATCGCGAGACAACAATGGTGGTGACGTCGGCGCCATAATGGGTGGGTCAAACACAAACAGTAGGCTACATACTGTATTAGGATACTAACAATACAAAAAGGAATACTTTTTTAAATATGCTAACCATGATGTAATCATTGTTGTACTGTACGATACCAGTCACACTGGTATAAATGTTTTACACAAAGTGGAAACTTTAGCTTCTTTTATTTTGAATGTAGACTTGATCATTTGTAGCAAAATTAGCATATGCTGTTTTATAGACTATGTTCCTAACCAGGGGTTGTGCTATGCTTAGCTACTGCATCCAGTATCTCTCCTCTGCATAATTAACAGGTTATTATTTGGTCTACAGTCAGAAAAGTAAGGAGTCGTCCTAAAGGATTTTTTAAACAAAACTGAATAAACTGACACTCTTCTATTGGGTGCAATAATCATCTGACAGGCAGCAGGGTCCTTCACCCTTTTAACCTTCTGTGTTTCATTGATGGAATGTAGTCTTGGCAGTTCCTGAACAGAGGTGTCACTTGAGACATCCATTTAAAAGATAGATGGGATACCTGAGATGAGCTGCTCAGCAGGAGGGGTGCATATGGTGCAAGGCCTTGACATAACCCCTACTCTTATTTTATCTTCACCCCTCCTGAGTTTGGAAGACATCTTTGGCTTGGTGAAGCCAACCCGCCAACATTTTCTACTCCACTATAAGTTGCATAACCTACACTTACCCATCCCAAGTGACCTGCCAGTTGGTGCCAGCCAGGCTTATTATACTATCATTTAAAATCTCTGGGGACATCTATGAGACAATCTTAAATGTTTGTGAAGCGGAAAACAGTTTTACATTTTATAAACAAATCCTTTGCCTTGTGAAAGCAGATTTCAAAGTAGGTGCAATGGTTCAAACAGGAAGGTGCAGCATGCAGCGGTGCCAAGTGGGGCTCAATTTGGGTATACCTAACATGTGTGCACATTTATTTAACATGGATCATAGTTCCGCATTTGCACTCTTGATGCAGACATTACTGTGTATCACTTTTTTTGGAAAACATATTTATATCAAGTTTTTGGAAAACATGTAGTTGAAGCACATATGATTCCAAACTCTAAAATAAACTCCTAAGTTATAAACAATATTTTATTTTGCACTTATATAGCCATTATACCTTTGCTACACCCATACATCACCTGGCTGTACTATTTACATATCTAACATTTACATAGGTACAAATGTACAATGTGCAAATAGGTCAAGTAAACAGAAAAATAAATTTAGAACGTAGACATGCACCCACTGAGATTACAGGGGGATATAGAGACCCCTGCTGGATATGTGTGGGTACAGCATAAAGATACACAAAATATCATATACAATTAGTGCTACAGAGAAATATGTTTTAATTTAATTGCTTTAAAATAGAATGCATTAGAAGGCAATCAAGTGCTTTAATTGTCACATACACATACATGTAGCAAAATTCATCCTCTGCATTTAACCCATCCCTTAAGGGAGCAGTGGGCAGCCACTGTGCAGTGACCGGGGACCAACTCCCTGATTTAAACCAGTGTCACTGGTCAAACGGCACTGACTGGAGAGTGAACCTGACGTGTTTATGATAGTGGGGGAAACCGAAGGAAACCCACGCAGACACGGGTAGAACATGCAAACTCGGTGCTATCCACTGGGCCACTGTGTTGACCCACATAGTCTACAGGTTAACATTATTCCTAGTAACAAAGAAGTTTGTCGTGAATTATCACATGTACTATAATAAATGTTTCATTATGTACTATTTTATTCCATGATTCCATGAGTACTGCACCTATATTAAAACTATATTATAATACATATATGTATTACAAGGCACACATGCAAACATACATCAAATATGACAAGTAATGAAACAGAGGGTGTTTCTCCTTTACAGATATACTGTCCATTTATTCACTTCCAAATGACCTTGTCTTGCAGAGCAGGTATATAGGCCTACTTATGTTAAGCATGAGCTGCTTATGTGATAAACAGACTACCAATTACCTATTTCAATAACCTTACATTTTGAGACTCAATTAAAGGAGATGGTCAGCTTACTCCATTCAGTACATACAAATTGAAAGAAAAAAACGTTTTAAAGAGACAATTGCATCAGATCATTAACACAGACACAAAAATAAAACGTGAATTAAAGTGTTGCTCTCTGCCAGATTGTATGGCTCCATACAGAATGGACACTCAAGTGTTTTAATATATTATTGCCAAATGCGTGTGTAAATGCCCCTTAACCCCAGAGTTATATAAGATAATATCCTGTCCTGACTATGACAAACACACAGCACAGAGACATCTTTCTATCTGACAGAAGCATCATACAGTGATCACTAAGAGATTTTACAGCCATTATTACAGTATATCTTCTCTCTCCCTCTCTCAGATTGAGTCCAGAGTGTAGCTGGACTGGCATGCTGGCTGTCTGTTTGAATATATACATTTACATATTCAGTTGCAATTCAGAAGGATTCGTCTTCGTCTACTGAAGCAAGTGGAAGGTCTACTGTAGTCACCTGATTAGCCCTAAACAGCTTGACACTGGGCGGGACATGCGTCTTTGCCTCTGGTGGTGTATATGCCATGTTCTGCACACTCCTCCTGACAAGGGCGCGTGCTATGCTCAGCTGTTGCATCCAGGATTTCCTAGTGAAGGTACTTTATAGTGGAGAAACATAAATACCAGGTGAAAATCCATGCACTATACATTCAGGAAAGCACTGAAAACAATCAATATACTATGAATGCAGTATACTGACCTGGCCATATCCAGGCAGTATATGGCATTTTGTCTGAAGACATTGAGTTGACAAAGGTACTCTAGAGAGGTTGATGGAATATGGGAGCAGTTAGTGGGTGAATAAACAAACAGTGGCCTGGCATTGGTGGCTCTGGTGATAAGCGGGAGTGGAACCTTGCTCTTCCATTGCCTGCACTCGTCTACCTTGATTCCATCTGACAGACAGGACTCTTCAACCTTCCTACTGAATTTGTGCTGTGCTTCTTCGGAGCCTCCTGCACTGGGGGAATGTGGTCTGGTCAGTTTCAGAGGTGTCACTTGAGACTTCCATTCGGAGGATTGATGTTTGAATACCTGAGATGAGCTCCTGGAGGGGGACATGTGTAGCAAGGCCTTAACCCCTCCTCTTACTTCAGCTTCACCCCTCCTGGTTTTAGAAGACATATTTGGCAGGGTGAAGCCATCTACCAAAACGGTCTTCACCATTGTAGTTTCCTCGTATCGCCGGGAGGCCATTCTCTTCTTCCCCAGTCTCAGCCAATGTATTAGCTGGATGTAGATATGCATGGGCACCAATATATTCTGCCTGGCGACCACTGACCACAGTTTGGTGGCTAAGTAGCGCACACACTCTGGGCGGCCATGTTTTATAGCAATGTGTAGTGGGTCCCGGCCGTCGGGGTCCCTACAGGTCAAGGACAACACGTTGTTGCTGACGAAGAGCTTGAGGACGAGGAGCTGACCGCGCTCGGCAGCCGCATGGACGGGACACTTGCTTACGTCTCGGTGGGCATCTTGGTGGCACCACTGGCGATGTGGATGGACCCCTACTGGTTCCTCAGCTTGTATGCCTCTGTCCATCAACCAGCCTGCAAGGTCCAGGTGGCCCTGAGATGCAGCAATGTAGAGCGCCACCCGCAGCTGAAACCTGGGATTGTAACAAGTGCATTTTAGTAATAATTATCATGTAATAATAATACGTTTAAAAAAAGCCCTCCAATATGATAACATGCTGTACAAATTAAACATGTTGATAACATACACTTTGCAAACTTATGAATGTTTATGTTTTGTGACATGATTATGGCACCTTTCTTACTTCCAAGAAGGTTATGATAATATTATACTACTATAGTTTTTAAGAATACAATATGTTATGTATACAGAACAAAAAAATATATATATGCAAACATGGTTTTCACAATCATTCAAGTTAAAGATTACATTATTATTATTCAACATTTATTTTACCAGGAAAATACATTTAGCTCTTTTTCAAGAGCGTCCTGGGAAAGACTTCTTCAATGTCCAAAATATGTTAATTTCTCTCATATTGTGTTCACAAATTTGATAAAACCATTGCTGGTGTAAGGCTGGTGTACGGCACTAGTGGGCATTTTGCCAAACATTCACCTGCCAGGTGTAGCTTATGGGGCTGATTAAACAGCTTGACTATTGCACAGGTGTGCCTTGCACTGGTCACAATAAAAGGCCACTGGTAGTTTTATCACAATGCCATATAGATGTCACACATTTTGATGGAGCATGGAATTGGCATGCTGACCGCAGGAACGTCCACCAGTATGGCACCAGATAAACACTGATGCCTGTCATGTATTTCTGACCTCATCACTGGCATCTCCTCTGATTGGTGGCTTTGGACTGTCAGTCTCTGGCCCAGGAGACAGCCCCGAATAAACTCCACCCACCCATCCCAAGTGTCCAGACGGAGGGTGGTCCCTGAGGTCATAAACAACAGACACACAGTTTTCTTAACCTTACATCTAAAATGAATAATAATCAAATCCACACGATAGTCATTTTCATACATGAGCATTTTAACAAATACAAAACTATTTCAGTATGTACACCAATTGCAATATGCAGGTAACATGTAGAATGATGCCACACACACAAATAATGTACATACATAAAGTCTACATACAGTTAACCACACACACACACAAAGGGGACAATACCCATGGGGATGGCATAGTGGTGCAGTAGGTTGCGGTCGTACAGTGTCACTCCATCAGGCGTGCTCAGTCTAAAGATGCTGACAGGGAGGCCACATTTGAGAGAGACCATGGCTGTGAGGTTGGCCACAGACATGCTGTGGAGGAACACCGGCCCCATGATGGGTAAGAGCTCTCCCGTCACAACGTTGCAAACATATAGTACAGGCTTTTGTTCCTTCTGGAAAACAACATATCACATGTTCTATAGGGTGCATCTGCTGGAAATGATTGTAAAAACATTAAATGTAGGATGGTACGTGACAGACATGCTTTGAACTAAGGAAACCAGTAACCAAATTCACTACCTCTCAATTTGTTGCCACCATGTGGCTAAGATGAAGAAAGACATGTATCTTGAAGCCAGTTCCACTACACAGTTCTACTGTATATATATATACAGTAAATAGAGAATTGGCACTCCTCGGACCTGCCTTTTATATGTCTAAAAGCTTGCCATGACTACCCCCTGAAATCTTACTAGACAATTTAACCATTGGGGTGTCCATAATAAAAACTCCCGAGGTTCAGCTGTAGTGTCGCATTGATTGCTGCCAGGGTGTGGTGATTTCAGGTATCACAAATACAAATAAAAAAATGTTTGGTACGTGATTATATAATAATGACAAGATAATTATTGTATGGAGTGGATGACGTCTGACAGAGATGTGGCTGTTGTTGGCCATGAGAACAGACCTGGTGGAATAAGGACCAGAATGACACACACACACACACACACACACACACACACACACACACACGGCACGCAGTGTTGTCTAGCAACATGCCTGGAATGTGTCCCAATAGTAAAACCAGGATCTTTTTTTGTGTTTGATTGACAGTTACAGCATATGTCGTCAACAGGGTAAACTAAAGATCCCTGACAGCGATAAAGTCATTCACCACAAAGCTGTCTTTGACTTGGGAACATGTTGTGCTGTCTCAGAATTCTCCTTTTACATTAAAGGTCAGTGGAAACAAATTACACCAAGATAATACTGCAGTCTTTGTGTGTTTTTAGATCTCTTTTTAATGCTGTAAATGCTTCAGCATAAGAGCAAATTAGATTAATACAACTGGTGGTTTTGACCTGAACTCTATCCCCTCTACAAGGTCAACCGTATCACAAAAAAAGTATACATTTCAAGTTAAATTGTACAGTTACAGATGGAAACACTGGAAGGTGGCTTGTGTTGTAAAAGTGTGCGTCCATACTGTAGCTCCGAGAAGAGAAGAGCAGTTAAAGGGTTCCATTCACATATTACAGTACAATCATTATTTTTCTTTGCTCTTTTGCTAAACCCAAATCTCCAAAAATGTCGAAAAATCATTCTTAATTTGATACATACAATGTGGAATTTCTTCAAAAAATGTCTAAATAAAGATACATACAGTACTGGCAGTCTAGCTGCAGCCAGAGCTTTTCTAAAGAGGGATGGTGGAAGAGGACACCAGAAAAATATGACTTGGTTGACTGAATACCTCTATCACACACTGAATGACAGTGCCAGGGGAGATGCCCACATCACACAGAGCCCAGTGTTCCTGCAGGGCTGCCCCACCATAGATAAGCACCAGGTGCTGATGTAACTGCTCGTCACGAGAGACTTGCACATGGAAGTAATCCTACAGAAGACAGACAAGTGGGCGTGGTAAAGGAATATGTTGCATAGCTACAGGTATAAAGTATATACTATGGTATGTATAAGTATATACTAAGTATATACACACACACACAAGTTACACAACACACGCACACATGCATACACAGACACAAACAGTCCTTTGACACAGAACTGTCACTTTTGTCATTATTTAACCATGGCATCACTATGTAGAAATTACTAAGAGGGTCAAGGGAAAAAAACATTACTTTCATGTTAAGTCAGCAGTTCATACCAGCAATGAAAATGTCCCTTTTGGACGTTTAGTTACCTTGATCATCTGCTTGACGGCCCCCACAGTCTCATCTCCAGAGACGTCAAAGGCTTTCCTGTCACCCTCAAAGGAAACGTAGACCCTCATGGTCCAAACATTTCCCTTTGACCTCGCTGCCCTACTGGGTCATTCTGCTAGGGTGTGTGAAGGCGTCTGATGTGGGCAGAGACAATGAGGCAGGGCAGGGAGGAGGCCAGGGCTTGTTGGAGGACATGTTTTGCATGAGGGGAGGTGCAATAAAATCTGTTTTTTTTCTTGATAATGTATAGGCCAAACATATCTACATTTATTGCTCCATCTGCCTCCAATTTATTTATTTATATACACGCTTGATACATTTTGGATGGTATTTGCATTATGCAATATTCTTTTAAAAATGTATTTAATTGTGATTGTTTGTGTATCATAGTACAATGCTTGAATTTGACTTAGCATATGACATTGAATCTAGCCACATACTTATTTTGTTGTGTTGAAGTAATGTCACTGTGGTTTACTATCAGACATTTACACATCTGCTATAAACATTTATAGTGGACTTCTAATTTACATGTGACCTTTTTAAGACTTTTGTTGAGCAATAGTATTGTGTGAGTCTTGGCTGAGAACTAACAGTGATTTTCTCAAAGTCCAATTATTTTTACATACTATATTTTGTATTCTGAGTCATTCAGATTTTGGAGAAAGGTGTAGAAACTATGGCTGTCAGATGCGATTAAAATGTAATCACAAGTAATCACACGCTTAATTATTTGTGATTCATAAATTCAAATATTTTTACCTTTTCAAAATATAACATAAATTTTCTTTTCCTGTGTTATATTTTTAAAACAAGAGTATGGACAGCAGCTTTATGCAAATGACAATACAATACAAACATAATTTGCATAAAGATGGAATATCTTTCCAGTAGTTTAATATAATACAAATAATATAATATATAGTACAAATTATATATTAAAATATTAAATAACAATAATAAAAATTATGTAATATTTTTGTTGAATATTGTAAATACAAACCCAATCCAATAAATGTTGTGACAATATAGAAAATGCAAATATAACTGAATGAAATGAATAGTCAATTATATTCAACCTGCATGGGAAACATTAGAACATATTATTATGTTTTTGACTTTTAATTAATTTATTTTTATTTTTTTCCAGAGAAAATAGCCTACAGTCAATATACATTTAAAATCTGATGAATCCAACACCTCCAAAAAAGTTGATAAATTGCCCACAGTTGAATGTTTACCCCTGATTAACATCACGCCCTGAAGTTTGTGAAATTAATTAAATATGTTACTATTGCATTATCATTGCCATTGCAATATATTCACCGATATTCACCTCCTTCACTTATGTAACCCTAACAAATGATTTGATGTAATGCGTCAAATATAGATACATTGCAAATATAACTCGTTTGGCTGGTAGTTCATGTAAATGGTAGCAATACATGTATTTGTACTATGGTACCATCACGTGGATATGTTTACGTCTGGAACAACTTCCGGAATATGATGATAGACTTACATTCCCTCCAATCACAAACAGGAGCTTTGGTGGAGGCGTTTGCTTGCCACGGAAATGTTCTCCTTCACATTAAAAACTACCGAACGGATTAATGTTGACATTCTGTCGCACTGACCTACCATCTACACGGAATTAAGTTATCCAATATTAGCACTATTGTAAACGTTAAGTTGCACCTACAGTGATTGACCAATGTCCGTAGCAGTAATACATTTTTCATACAAGTCAAAACTTCTTCCAGATTTAAAGGTAAGGAACCACGATGGACCAGCTCCCGTACGGTACTCGTTAGCCTAGCATCCCGATGATATGGTATGGTGGATACTGAAAGCTCCGTTATGGACTGGGGTCTATGCTACCAATGTGTATGGCCTAACGATGCTTTAGTACCCCGGTACCAATTCATTGACTTGTTACCGTAATAACGTATGGTATATGTAACAATCAGCATGGGTGTTGTCTGGTTTGTCTTTTTCAAATATAAACCAGCTAAATTTACATTGTAATATTATACTATTACTGTACCGCACATTATGACTTTATTTTTATTTATTTGTTATTAACACAAAATCATATCAACATACTTTAGCCCCTTTATTCATATTAGATTTTAACAAACTGGGACGTGTTCCATTATGGTAAGTTATGTGTTTGTCACATGTACCGTCCAGTAGGATAATAATAGTCAGCATTTTCTGTTCTGTCATTCGCGATGTTGCTTCCTTTAACCTGACCAAATACATTGTTATGTTGTAACTCATACTAAATGGTATTCATAGCACCACAGTAGAGTATTGTTAAATTAGGCCCAATAGGCCTAGATTCTGTATTACTTGTCTGACATAGTAACTATTTTACTGAGTGTCAGTTACAAACTTTGGTTGTAAATGAATTCATAGGATAAACTGGTCCAACATTGTGGGTAGAAAGCAAGAAAGGTATATTTATTAGGGCCTAAATATGTATTTGAATGATAAATGAGTATGTAGCCTAGTTCATTTTAAAGTACAATAGCTGTTGTGATGTATCATGTTGGACCTGGCATAATGGGAAAAACAGTTTTATGAAACAAATGGAACATTCTAAAATGGTGGTATACACTTCTCTAAAGTGACACACTTTTTGAGATTTACAGGCAATACATTACTTAGTAAAAGAGGGATGATCTTTATTAGTCATACTGTGGCTTATGCACACAGCACGAGTTCACTCAGAGATATAGCCTTTGTAATCCCTACACATGCACAGCTGGATGTTGTTCTTTCAAGTGCCGCCAGCTTTTCAGAATAATGCAGTCTTTGTTCCTACTGTAGACCACTCTTACAGTCTTGATGCATTCCATAATGGAAATGCTAACTTGATAAGAGTTGGACCTTTCTATAGGTTCCTGCAAATAACTGGAAAGTTGCCCAGAGCCTAGCCTGTGTCGTGTTCACTCATAGATAGGTTAACACTATTTTCACCTGTAATGACACACAGAAACAATATACAAAATATCTGTTTTGGCCTACAGCTTTTGACCTTTTTCACCTAGGCCAACAGCATGACTACATTTTTGACCTATGCAATTGTTTTTTGTTTCACAACCCCTTAATGTGCGTTGAGTTGCAAATGTAGATCACTCTGAATGCATGCAATTGGCTGACTGAAGTACACAAGAATGTCTACTGTAGGAAATTATTATTCTTAATAACGTGTACTAGAGCATGTTGTTGTTTTTTGTGTGTTTCTCTCTGAAATGAATGTGATATGTTACCTGGTTTAAACTTAGAGAGAATAGCCTTATTACTTAGAGAGGCTACCCAGAGTAAATGTTGACTCCTGGGGTGACAAGGCCTTAACAAAATGCGTTTTCCAATTTGGTTCTTTAATGACAATGAGAGCCCTTTTTAAAAGCCACTGACAACTTGAGTATTGCTAATTTTTTCTTGTTAAATCTTTATCTCAACTTTATTGAGAAATCACATACCCATTTCTTTTTAGTAAAAATAAACGCAAAATAATACATTAGTCCAAGTGAAAAGGTTTTTTGTCATTCAATATTTAATTTGCGTTAGCTCTGTACGTAAAGTTTGACAATTGTTTTCACTCAAAAACTCGCTAATCTATATAAGGGGTGAAGCTGAAACACTTGTTGCTTTGTTTAATCGGGGTTATTTGTCATGTCCGTGAAAGAGATAGATGTCAATGTGTTCTATCGCACTCATTCATGTTTCTGTCAGGTGTGACATCTTCAGCTGCTGTTCAGGCCTATCTGCGGACGGTGCCTGTGTGAAGTTTTGGGCAAGCGTGCACGTGCGTGTGTGTGTGTTGGCTAGGAGTGTAGCGTGATGCCAAGATGCTTGTGTCCCTGGGCATGCTGATGCTGTCTGCCACACAGATCTACACCATCTTTACTGTACAGCTGTTTGGCTTTCTCCACTTGCTGCCAGTAGAGGCTGACATAGCTGCTGTAAGTATTGTGCACACGCACACACACACACACACACAGCACAATTGCACAACTAATGCACCGACAGTATACCAGCATTGGCAACGACAGGTCTATGCACAACCAGTCTCACATATAATTTGTAACCACATACTACACACAAATGCATAACAAGGAAAAAACATGCAGTTATACTGTACTACTTAAAAAAGCCTAAACATGCACCTATTGGTTCTCTTCTTTAAAAAAGTGCTATAATGCGATTGGGGAATGTCATCATTCAACATGCATCAGTTAAGCCAAAAGGCAAGATAATGATCCAATAAATAAGTAGGAAAATATACTAACTAAAGCTTCCATTTTTATTGTATTTTCAGTATTCTTTTGACAACAAAACAGGGAAATTCGATGACCTGCCTGCTCGCTTTGGCTATCGCTTACCCAGCGATGGACTTAAGGTGAGCCCCTTACAGCCCCCCACTGTTTAATAATACAATTGAAAACATTAATTCCTTCTATCCACTTTATTTGTTCCTTTTGAAATGTACAGTACAGCATGATTAGATTTAGGGATGCACAGATATGGATTTTTTTGGACGATACGGGTGCCGATTTTTAGTCTGCAAAATCGGCCGATACCGATTCAGATTATGTACTTTTAAAATGTATTATCCATAAATGTAAGATAATTGTTTGCTCCTGAAACATTTTTACTCACTGTGAGCTCATTTTTCACTCCACCTGCAAGTCCTGCACCTATATGTAAACATGGTTAATAGATTTTTGTGGTCAAAAAAGTTTTTTGTGAAGTATAGCAATTATGTCATAAAATATGAATAAACGTAAAATAAATTATTTAACAAAAATATTTGAAACATTGAGTATATACACAACATAGTTCTATTTTACTTCTGTTTTACTTTACGCTCTGTGACTGGGCTGGCTGGCTGGCAGGCATCTGCAGTGCATTGCTATCTCTGTGTTTGTCAGACTGGGCCAAACTGATACATTCAATATAGAAAGGAGATACGAGTGGCCCCTCCGACCTTGAACTGATCCTTGTTTATGCTGAGATCTGATTGGCCCAAGAGTTTTCACACAATCAATTTGAATGCAAGGTGGTGTATGAGATATATTTTTCTTTTTTTTTGTTTTATGCAAAAAAAGTAAATCTGGAGTTAGTCCCTGGGTACTGCACAGTGGCTGCCCACTGCTCCCTTGAGGGATGGGTTAAATGCAGAGGATGAATTTTATAAATAAATATAATACATGTATAATAAAGTAATTTTAATGAAAAACATCACGATTTTAAGATTATATTTGCTTGAGTTTGCCGACGAACGAGTGCCGCCATCTTGGAATTTCGAAGACAGTCAAAAACCTGAAGGTTTGTCAAATATATCAGTTTTTACAGATTTTGGATAGGTTAAACGGTCTCCTTGTTACATTAATTTAAAGAAAGCAATGTATTTCTATGCCGCCCGCAACAGCCATTTAATTGACAACAAAGATTTGTTTTCCATATTGGCCAATACCAAGGAAAATTGGACTACCTCTGATCTCGTATTTTAAGTGGAAATCGTCCAATTCCAATATGCTTCCGATCTATCTGTGCACCCCTAATTAGAATGCAAAATGCAAAAAAAAAACTAATGAGAAAAAGTTAATTGTCCTACACTTAAATTAATGGTTAATGTTGCTTTATTGTCATTCCTAGAACATGTTAGTACATTTAGCCAGAATAAATAAATAAATAATAATGAAATCAGTAAATTACAAAAATAAGAAACCACACACAACAGTCACTACAGTATGGTGCTATGTGAGTGACTAAACATTTAAGTGCAGTGATAACCATATATCCATCAGTTGTTGTGTTGTCCCAGTTCTACTGTAGTTTGCATACAGTTAATGCTGTGCTGCTCTCTGTGGGGTTATCTGACCACAGAGCCTGTGTGACGAGCACACCGTATTGTCAAATGTGCCCTATGATGGGCCACACATTGCCCAGCACACTGCAGGGATGAACAATGTCTGCCCCTCTAAGCTGTAGTGCTTTCAGATAATGAGGCCTGAGATATCATACAAAGGCTTTGGTCACATATAAACTACCTGATAGTAATTTGGTAAGATTATTTTGTCTGAGAAAGAGACTTTGAATGTGTGTGTAGTTGTGTGATGGAGGCATACTGTTGGTCTAAATGCTTTGAGTGGTTTTAACACTTATGTTCAAGTTTGAACAAAACATTTTTCAATGTTGAAATGTCCTTGTTTTTGAACGCAACCACTGTTGAACCACTAATTCATCAGTGATTATGTTGTTCTTGTGAGCTTGTAAATCAAGTGTCTACGGTATCTTCTCTTTAGTCACATCAGACAGTCAAGTGTTTAGACATTTATTTTAGGTGACTAGCGGCCAAGACTTGAAGTAAGTTATAGTATATAAGTTATAGTATAACGAAATAGTTTAAGAGATAGGCAAGGAAAATCTGTAATGTTAGTCCTAGAATGTCATTAAAGGATATAGAGGATTACTATAAACACACAAAAAATTATGAAAATCAACTTTCAGTTGAATCTCCATATGTTAGCTATATTTATGTCAATTTATGTCTGTTGATTCTCTATTACAGGCTCAGAATGGCCAGGAACAAAGAAACTTTCTTCTGAAATTTCTTTATTCTTGCCCAGAGACGTTAAGGATATTTTATGCAAGATCTTGCCCAATAAAACATTCTTAAACTTAAATTGTATTGGGAGAGCTCAACATCTACATGAAGTTGCAGCAACACACGTGAAGAGTTTGATTCGTTTTGGCACCTGGTGCAACTTCAAATTCCATGAATTCCCCTACTGAACCGATACCCATTTTAGACTGCCCTGGTTTCTGTTTCACAACAAATACAACAAAGTATTTGTCTTAATACTTAATTCCTTATTATGGCCGCTTTTGTTTCCATAGCTAAATATAGATCAGCCAATAGTCCTCTGAAGGACGTTTTGGTTGGACATTGAAGCAGAACGTTTTAGAAGGTGGATTAGCTTTCAAGTGTGAATAAGTATGAACAATATAATATTAGACAAAAATACATTTACAAAAGGGGGATAATTAGTGACCTGTGACTTATGCCACCCAAGACGAGGTTAAACACTGTATATGTCCTACAAACAAACACATATCTCTTAAATAGGACTTTTTTGTAAGTGAATATGTGTCATAGAGTGTTCAAAGCAGTAATAGGAAATGGTTTTTCCAAGTTAAGCAATTATGGACCCAGCCATGACCCATAAGTAGATTTCCTGTTCTTTCCAGTGTTTTTTCAGTCCAGGGTTATGCCCTTGCCACAATGTTGTCAGGTCCATTTCACTGTATACAATATGATTAATAAAATATGAGATAAATCAGTTATAATTTAAATAGCTGGGAATTTTTAATAATATACACATTACATTCCTGCTGTTAAATAATTATCCATACTTCCATGTTTTTACGTAACAGCGTCTCAGCTGAAGGAAACGCTGCGCTTCGAAAAACGCTTCCTAGCGCTGTCAGTTGGGCTTCTTCAGCAGAGCGACTGGCATTTTCAGATGAGGAAAAAAGTTTTGGTGGACACGTGGCTTTAGTGTTTAGGGATTTGATGTGTGATGCCACTGCTAACACTGTTGGTATATACATGTTTAAATAATATTAAATATTCTGTGAAATATGCAATGGAGATTCACAACTTCAACAATTAAACATAACCAAAGTAACATTCCTTTTAATGTAAATGTGTTTTACCTTTACCACGGCCAGATCTCATAACTATTCCACATGATGTTGTCATGTGGCACTGTTTGCCAAAAGAGGGAGCTCTTGCTGCTGACTTTGAAGCCAGATGTGATGTGATGCAGCGGAACTGTGATCTCATTGGCTGACGTAGCATGGCTGTTCCAAAAAAAAGTGTACTGAGGGATCAGGGATGGCGGGTATTGACTGTGCGGGGGATGGGATGATTCCACGTGTGCTCTCATCCCGACTCTGGATTTATCAGACCACCCGCCTGACTTCACAGTAGCGCAGCAGATGGCAGCCATTTTACACCCTCACCCAGAGGAACATGTTCACGTAGGTTTTTGGTGTCCCGCTGCAGTTTGCGCCTGCATGTCTTGGGGACCAGGGAGATGGCATTTTCTCAGGCTTTATACTTTAGAGGTTTTTGTTTTTGATGTGTCACTGTGTGTGCTTGTAGGTTTACCTTAAATGCATGCACACACACGATTGTATATGTGTGTGTATACACATGCACACAACTGGTGTCAGTAGTGTGTGTGTTGAAGCTATGCTGAGTGTTAGAGAGAGTTAGATAAAAGAGTAATGGGTGAAGAGAGCGTGTCTGAGACCACACACACACCTAAAGAGTCTTATAACACAAGAGATGCTCATCATTCCTCCCCACACACATACAGCTGAGTGTTGCTGCAGAGGCCAGTTAGCTGTCCACACACTCACTTCCTACGGCCTTGGCACACACATCCACACACTGTGGTATTGGTTACTCTGGTGGTGTTAGCTAGGAGTGTAGATGACTATCTGAATGTGTCTACTTTTCTCCCCCGTTTCCTCTCTACTTTTCCTATCTCTTGGGACTGCATTTATATATCACACACACTGTGCAAGGAGCTACTACCTGACCACCAGTGGGAGTTTGGGTTAGGTGTCTTGCTCAGGGACAGAGTTAGCAGGATTCGAACTCACAAGCAGTGACTGGTCATTGCAAACCATGTTCTCTCTGTTACAGTGCCAGGCAATGTCTGGTATATCCTAATATCTGGTTTATTTATCTTGAGGTTGATTGCTTAGTGTGCTAAATGTGGGATATTGCCCTTTGATGTCTGAAACATGAGTCAAACCTGAAAAGTTTCATTTGTTTTAAATTAAATTTTAAAAAATGAAGTAAAATAAAACAACAATAAAATTAACATACAATGCATTTTTGTTGTTTGTGCCTCCATCTGTTTTAAATCTAGATTTAATTACTTCTCATTTGCCTGTCATTAAGGTCTGTTAGTGGACTGTCAATCAAACTAGTATGCCCCTTCCCTACAGGGCTTCCTGATTGGTGCACGTCCAGAGAATGCCTGTGAACCCATTGAGCCGCCCCCGCTGAGGGACAACCTCACCAGGGGCTTCATCGTTCTCATCAAGCGATTTGACTGCAACTTTGACATCAAGGTAGGTTTTCTCTCACCGGCTTCACATTAACTCTCTCAGATCATCCTCAGCTGCTGTATCAGCCAAGCTAGAAGCCACATTGTCCAACACAGAGCAGTATAGCGATGACTGCAAGCAGAAGTGTGTGCATTTAAGGGTGGGCGATGTATCGTGGAATGCGAAGTAGTAAATATATCGTGATGATGTTGTTTCTCTCGCTATCTGACGAACATAATCATGTTGCACTAGGCGAGTGTGTACGACGTCAGCGAGATGTGCGTTCGTTTTATTTTTACCCGAAGCAAAGCAATGCTCTAGGTCTTCTCCGCTTTCATTCTATGCATTAACAAGCTCCGCCCCCACTCACTAACACGATTTGCAAGTGCACCATGGAAAAAGACCGCAACAAGCAACATGTTTGTAGATAATGTAGTTTGGAGATAATGAACGGCTAAATCATATTGAGATGGTTCGGGTTTAAAAGAACTGAAGCGCAGCAGTAATGTATGCTGTGCCTATGTGCACCTATGTGCACGTGTCTGTAAAGTAATGACAAGGGAGTGACTGATGGGTTTAGTGTGTGGGTGGGACTATGCACTTGAAGGGAGAGCGTGGGATGAAGGACATTTATCTGAAAATCAGACTAACACGCCAATGGCCTCAAATCTCACAGGAACAAATGCATCCGGAAGACGTCATAGCCTTTCTTTAAAGACCCCTTCAATGTTTGGGATTAGAATTTCACCTGGACACATCTGGGTGAGAGAGAGAGGTAGAGAGTGAGAGAGGTATTGGCTTGTCTCATTTCATTTTCATTTCTGTCTCATTTCTCAAGTGCATCAGAACACACTTTCTGCATTTATATTAAAACTTCCTTTTTACTCTTACTCATGTCATTTTTTCACTAAACCCGCTTGTGACCCAGACACTGGCTGTTAAACGCATTCATCTGCAGTGACTCCATCTGACTTGAAAGCACTGTTTGCATTTCAGAAATAATAGGCAGCTTGAGATGCAGGCAGTGATATTCAATAGTGTGATGGCTTAAATAGATTTTGCATATCAAATGTAGTATGGCTGACGTTTCAGTAGGCCCACATACTTAATCAAATGTATACATATACAGTATATAATTAGGGCTGCATGATTTGATGAAAAAGTAATAATACGAATAGTTTGTCAAATATTGCGATTTGCGATTGCAATATAGTAAGCAGCTCTCATAATTCTGTTTCTAAAACCCCACAAGCTCAGTAAGATTTAACTTTAAGATGCCATGTAGGCCTATTTACTTTTAAGTCACTAATTGAAGGACAGAGATAGCTGCAGGAAAGGGAAATCCCAAACATAAATGGAAATCATCATTTTTTAATATAAGGCAGTAATTTAAGTCTTATATATATTTTAAATATTGAAGCATATTTATTTAACTGAATAGTGATGTCAGATTAGCCTGGTATAGGGCACATCTATTGTAGCCTTAATATCACCTTGTTTAGCCAAAAAGGAGTAGGCCTAAGCAAAGCCAGAATCTACAGTAGAAGCAATCAGGTAAGCCCATCTTTATTTGAATGATGTAAAAAAAAATATATGTACAGTACACAAAGTAGAATGAACATTTATAGTATACTATGGTATAGTAGGCCCTAATGGTTTTTGGTTGTGGTGCGGGCTAAACTGGCTGTCGGCCCATCAGGTTTTTTGTGTAACGAAGGTGGCAACCCTAATTTCTAGCCTATGGATAATGTCATTGTTAATTTCATCTGTGAATAAAGGCAAGTTGTTAAGGTTCATTGTTAAACATGCATAATGTCATTTTTTTACTAAGCAATATATTTTCATTTAGTAAGGCTGTATCATTAGTATCATCATTAATATAATTATTTAGTAAAGCAATATCAGCTCAGTCATTATCAAGAGGCTAAGGCATAAAATATTATAAATGCTCCTCATCAGTATCACCTTTCACTATCAACAAGAACAAAAAGATGAAGACTGAGTCAAACTCTACTCAAGCTATGCAAGTGCATACATTGCACTCTACATTTAGAAACACATTCAAGTGTATCAGAAGTTTTGGCTAAATGAATGGAGTGAAAAAATACTGTTTAGTCATGGTACCACCTCATCCAGCTGGAGTAGCTATTCTATTTAACAATATTAGCGCCCTGTTTTTTATTGCTGGTTTGCTTTTAAAGATAAGCATAGTTGGGCCTGGTTAGTCCTTGGAGACCAGGTGTTGAAGGGCCAATAAGGGGCACACCTCCCTCTGCTCTATAGGTCAAAAATCCCTGTGCCCCTGGGTAACGACGGAGACCCTGTGTAGGGTGCCATCTTTCGGATGGGATGTTAAACGTATGTCCTGACTATCTGTGGTCACTTAAGAGCCCACGGTACTTATCATAAATGTATAGGTGTTAACCCCAGTGTCCTGCACACATTTGCAATGTAGCCCTCATGCCTTCATGGCTAACCTAATCATCCCCAGTTTTTACTTGGTTTTATTGTCCTCTCTCCTTGCCCTTAACTACTCCCAAGCCGTTGCTGCAAATGAGAATATGTTCTCAGACAACTTGCCCGGTGAAATTAAGGTAAACCAATATGCCCCCCTTGAATTTCAGCTTGCCATCCTTCTGCCACCCTGTGTAAAATGTTGAATCGCCAATGCTCAAATGGCCAAGCCAGGTTGTCCAGAGTGTGGTAGTGCTGCTCCCAGAGCAGCCAGGTTAATGGCAAGCTGACTCTGGAGTGGAGGGGGCAGGGCTATACTGTACAGGCAGGGGAGGGATGCACACACACACACTTGCTTCTATCCGGCTTGCCCGCTCTCTGACTTTTTCTCTCTCTCTCTGATACACACACTGAGTTGTCACACACAACAGCCAGCTGTTTGTCTGTCACCGTGTCTCCCTCTCTCCAACGCTCTCCTTCACTGTCTGTGAAGACTTTAGTGTGTCTGTGACACACTAAAGGCCCATTAATGCTTCTGCGTCGAACGTGAGTCTTTCCTGTGGCGTCCGTTACGGCGTAGCTACGCTATGCTTCTGCGTCGGCCGCACGGACCTGTGCGCGCATGCGTTTGATGCGAAGCAGCAAAGTGCGGAAGTGCCATGTCTTGTTCACAAGCTTGAATTAGAACACAAATTGAGTGTAAACGTTTTGAAATAAACATATCAAAAGTATGTTTTTTCCAGCGAATCTCTTAGTTACACCAACATTTATCATAGAAAGCAATCTGTGCCGAAACAAAATAGTATTAGAACAACATGGGAATGCCACAGGGAAACAGTAACATTTTTGGAGCCTACGCCATACCCTGCGCTGTAGGGTACCGCCCCCTCTGTATCGTATGCCGTATCCTTGACGCAGAAGCATAAATGGGCCTTAACACACACATACACACTGTCCTTCCTTCCCCCCCAGACAGGCCGAGGTCTCTCATGAAGCTGTAGGGAGACAAAGGCATAATAGATTCCATCTTGACGAAGGGGGGCGGGTGGGCGGACAATGATGCATGTACACTCACACACTTTTTCAGAAAGAAAATCCAACATTCCCAGTATGGCTGCCATCCTGTGCCTTTCCTCTGCGCTAGTGGTTGGAAACCGTTAATGTGGCGTTAACACCAGAACATGGACAGTGAACACATTGCTGTCCCTCTTAACCCTCTGTCAAGACCGATGTCTGCACTGCAGAGTGGATGTGTGTGTGTGTGTGTGAGATATGACAGAGCAGAGAGGAGTGGTGAGGAGATCAAGTGAAGGTGTGCGGGGGGGGGTGTGATTCCATCACAGCTGCTTCAGAGACGTCCTTAGAGAGAAAACGAGAAGGCATTAGTAGAAGGTGGAGTCAGGTTCACTCTCTCCTGTCAGTGCCACCGACCAGAGACACATATCTGGAGTTTGTCCCTGGGTGACCAGAGACACTGGCACATATCTGGAGTTTGTCCCTGGGTGACCAGAGACACTGGCACATATCTGGAGTTTGTCCCTGGGTGACCAGAGAC
>JAODLL010000019.1:2083545-2107669 GCA_026546735.1 Forbesichthys agassizii | reverse complement strand
GACACTGGCACATATCTGGAGTTGGTCCCTGGGTGACCAGAGACACTGGCACATATCTGGAGTTGGTCCCTGGGTGACCAGAGACACTGGCACATATCTGGAGTTGGTCCCTGGGTGATTAGAGACTCTGGCACATATCTGGAGTTGGTCCCTGGGTGACCAGAGACACTGGCACATATCTGGAGTTGGTCCCTGGGTGCTCTCTTGAGCGATGGGTTAAATGCAGAGAACAACACTGCCTGTTTACTGTGGCTGTTTGATGTGACTGGGGGGATATAGGGCTCCATGATGACCCCTATGCTGAAGGGGGGTGGGGCAGGAAACCCAAAGATGTTTCTGCCTCCTCTTCTCCTCCGCACCCTCTCTTGCGTTCTCTCCGTCCATTCTTTCTTCCCTTTCTCCTCCCCTATCACTTAAAGGAAGACAGACTTGTTCCTGTCCTACTTACCATCTTTTTCTGCTTTCCTGCCTTTGTTTTTCCATACCTCCCCCTTGTTTGTTACAACACACATAACACACACAGCACATATTGTCACTGCGACACATTACAGGGTTTTACAGTCTACAGTCATGTGTGAACGGGTACAGGGGTCAATAAATCTGAATATCTGCCCCCCCAATACAGTTACAAATAAATATTTTATATGCCTTGAACATTAGCCTACAACTTAACACTCAACGTGAGTAAGGTAGTTTTACTGGTTTTGCTAGACAATGAAAAAATACTATCAACAACAATCTCTTTAGGTCGCACAGTCTGTTTCCCGTTAACAATATTGCTGTAAATAATAGATTTGCTGGAATTTTTCTTTTTAATAATTATTATTCTGCTTTGTTAGCACACAAAGCTAAAACATTTATATACTATGTGTAAACTATAGCAACATGCCTGATTCAAGGTTGTGAGAAGCCTGATAATGACCCGTTCATTTGAATCAGGTATGTTGGAGCAGGGAGAGATCTAAAACATGCAGGGTGTGGCCCTCCAGGACCGGAGTTGAATAGCCCTGCTCTACACTAATGGCACACAATGTTTACACATTGCTTCTGAATTGGAATAGAATTGTGGCACAAATTATATTGTGAATTATATTGTTTATTTGTAAAAAGTGTGGGAGTGCATTGAGGACATTTATGCTACTGTCTTGGAGAGGGGCAGTGCTCTATGGGTTATAGCGTTTTCCCTGTTAGTCTAAGTATTTAATAAATAAAATTGAAAACTTGACGCCTCCCTTGTTTAAATAAAGAACCTACTAGGGCTGGCCCCAAATATTTGATTATTCGGGTATTCGTTCGTTAGGTATGTTTTCGATTTAACTATTGGGATTTGACTATTCGTTTATTCACATTATGCATGCATGTTTTCCAATCAATCCCTACTGTCTCTGTAAAAACCCACATGTTTAAATGTAATTGCCTGCCCTACACTGTGTCATCCACACAATTGATTTCAATTGGCTAATTTTGTAAGAAGCAAGCGAGGCTATTCATTCAACACACGCTCTTATTAGCTAATACAGGAGGAATATATTATTGGACAGCTCTGATAAGCTCAATTGACGTGTCAATCAAAGTGGGCATTTTGAGTGCATGGCTACTCTATGTTTACATGTGTGCTCACTGAAGCTAGGAATTGAAGAATACTTCTGTTATACTTCTTGATTGTAGTTGAGTGTTTTTAATTGTGTTTTTGAGAGAGTATTCGATACTCGTTCGGAAATACCATCAAGTATTCAAAACCTGTAACACGGTATTCGGGACAGCCTTAGAATTTACAGTACCAGGAGTAACTATGGCTCGATTCCGCGAGAAGCTAACATAGGCCGAACTCAGAAGTCATTGCAAGATAAAACTAAAACTAAATATTTGTGCCTTACTTATTTATATTCATCTGAATAGTCTCTCATTTCGAAGTGAGGTCTGAAATCATTGCAAGATAAAACAATAGCGCAATGAAATATTCTGCGCCTATTTATAACCTATTCGTCTGAATCGTCTCTCATCATGAGATTAGAAACGGCACCAAAACAGCTGATCCACTGTAGGCTACATTAAAACAAAATGGAACCCAATTGGTCAAAAAGACTGTATAGTCCTACTGTACAATTTCCTAATTTGCAATAGTTGTTTAATAAAGCCTGTGTTAACTGCAACAAAATATTAATGGAGTTAAAAGGAGATTGCTTACTTTTACAGCCATACAACTCTTCACTCTTTGCCAGTCGACTTGCTACTTTCTGCTGCTCCGCATCACGTGGTGTCACGCCGGAGCGCTTGTTTTGATGCAGCTGATGTCCCGAATTAAAATAGAGCAGAATGGTTCTCATGTAGATATGAGATCGCATAGAGGTATGAATCGAGATCGTGATATTATTTCGATTAATCGTGCAACACTAATAGACTGCCTGTTTTCCTGAAGGGTAGGTTAGCCGTGGCAGCAGAGCTGGTGGTTCACTTCTGTTGGGTAGAAGATGGTAGCCTGGCTACCCCCAAATATGCTCTCAGCTCAATTTATTTAGCTGAGATTATAGTGTGGAAACCCTGTTCACATTAATGTTTTCACAGCCACACTGCTGGTGGACATATCAGGGTGGGTTGGTGAGACAACACCGATTAGTTAAGGCTGTCCAGTAGTTTCAAAATTAACCAGAGGTCTTCGCCAAGTAGGAGGAAATGACTGTAAGCACTTCCTAATGGAGCGTGGCCAGACCATATTCACAAAGTGAATATATTCAAAGTGAATATGGTCTGGTTACACCAAGCTGAGGTTGGTGCATGACCCACCCTAATTCCAGTGAAGCTGGGTAACTGCCATGCTCTATGGCCTTGGTTTTAGGTCTGCTATGGCCGGGAAGACCCAGGTATAGCCCACAGAATCTACACTTCCTAGATTTGGTATGACAGGGTTTCAATAGCTCTGACTAGTGAGTGACTGAGCTTTTTGTTGTGGCAACAGATTGTTTTGCCTGCTGCTCCCTTTAACCTAAAGGGCATGCGTATGAGCGCGCATACCCTAGACACATGGATAGACAGACACTCTCTCTCCACTTTACCCAGCATTCTCTGTGTCATACACAAATTGCTCACAGACACTCCAGTTACTTTCAGCTAGCAACCAAAACTAGCCTACCAATGTAAGTGCTTATCATAACAGGACTTTACTATGACGTAGGACACAGAAACCCCCGTTGAGCAGTGACACTGCACTTCAGTACATTGTCACTGTTGCTACAAAACCCTGTTGCTAATGACACACACACACAGATGGGCGTAGTGTAGCTGTACAGGCCCCTCCCTGGTGTTTCATTAAACTCTTTATCTAATCAGATGTCTGGACCTTGAAACCAAACATTGCTCTGTACCAAAGCAGATTCTCTCTCTCTTTTTTTTTCTCTCTCTCCTCCTCAATGTGAGAGTGGGGTAATGGGACACATCATGAAGACAGCTTTGGCTGCAGCGCTGCTGACTGGATTGTGCTGAGTAGCATTACACGCACGGGCGTATATGCACGCACGCACGCGCACACACACGCACGCAAGTGATACTGCAATAATCACTGTCAGTCACACACAGTGATGCTTCAGTAATAGATGCACACGTACAGGTTATATTGCTGTAATTACGGATTGCATTAGTCTTTTATGGGTACGCACAGAGAATTTATCTTTTTAGTGGGTTATATTGTGTGTCTGATAGATTCAATAGATACAAACAGCCGCTGTTCTTAGGAGCTTTAAATGTAACAGGTCTATTTAGCAGAGCAACACTAAACTATTATTTAATTTAATCCAGGATCCTGCTGTGTACACCACAGTGAACACTCATTCACACCAGCACACTGGGAACTCCCTCTGTTACCAGGGTCCTATGGGACCTGCCCAGTACCACCAGTCTTTCGGCCGCTGAGCATGCTAAAGGGTATCCCAGCAACAGCTTTAGAATGGACTGCGAGGTTTCCATAGATAATGGAAGAGAAGTATCATAAGCAATGACAGGACAATTGGTGCACATTATAGAGCACTGTCTCTGTAGCTAAGATGCACAGTGTTCTCTGCTCTGTAAAATACTGGAGCATTTGCTTTTTCGAGCTTTAACATGTTCAGCTCTTCTACACAGCAAATATGATTATTTTTAGTGTGTAGCTCATTTGATAATTCCGCCATATTGAACGACAATAACGGGGAATATTTTTAAAGATGTCCAGTTAGGTGTTACTCAGTGGCAGTTAAAAACCACCATCTACATTAGACGTTTGGCATTTTGCCTTTGCTCTTGAGTGCTGGTCAAGGCAACGCTACAAAAAATGTCCTATTCAGGAATCCACTGATAATTTCTCCTGAGACTAAGAGTCTTGATTATAATGGGCAACAATATAAAATGCAGTGACATTCTTTCTTTGGCCTCCTTTGCAGATTTTACAGTGAAATCTGTGTTTCACACACAGCGGAAGTGGAGAATCGCTATTTTTGAAACAAGGAAATACTTTCCTATCACGGGCACCCCGTTGTCCTGGCCACAAAAATACTTTTAGTATAGTTTTTCTTTTTCATGATGGTTCACTAAATTGAAGATTGTAAACATTTCGGCCTACAGTAGAAAGACCATGATCCCCTCAACCTAAATGTAACAAATAAGTTAAAATGTCAGCCGCCATTTTTCCGAGTAGTTTTCAGTTTGTTTGTTTGTTTTGTATCTGCGACGTCTCAGTAATATTGACGTGGTGCAGCCTCAGATTCAGCTGAGGGAAAACTATTGTTGTGTGTATTCTCACATGAACCACAGTAAATTGACATGGTGGTGAATACAGTATGTGGTCCACACAAGGGTTTGGGACAGTACACACACATACACACACAGTGCTCTATTGATTTGCTACCCCTGGGGATGACATCACATATGACTGCTTGTTGTTGTTCTTTCATTTAGCCTGTTTACCATTTCAGCCTATTTTAGTCTTTTATTTTCTCCTTTTCAACTGTCACACAAATGCCTTCTCTTTAACTCTCTGTCTGACCCTTCCCCCCCCCCCCCCATCCTCCTCTCTTCCCTCCTGAGTATCAGGAATGCTGTGAATGTCCTTATCTTTGCCCATGCAAACACAGCCTCAGCCAGTGTAGAGGTCACATTCCTCTTAGTAGTCCCATGCAGGCAAACCACGCACTGGCATCCACATTCTCCCTGGTCAAAATGGCTCCTTAGTAGCCATATTCACTTTGTGAATAAGGTCTGGCAACGCTCCATTGGGAAGTGTTGTTAACACTCCTACTGGGTGTAGACCTCTGGTTAAGTTTGAACTGATTGGACAGCATTTAACCAATTAGCCTTGCTACAGCTAATGGCCTCATCTAGCTCTACCACTATTTCGAAAACACGTTTGACTTCATCGTCACCTCACTACCCCATCCTGATTGGTCCGCCAGCAAAAAACTCATGTGAAGTGGGTTTCCAGACTGTAATCTCAGGGAAATACATTGAGCTGAGAATAATAGTCGGGCAGAGCCAGGCTAACAGAAAAGCCCTGTTAGAGTTAACAAGAATCATTCACACAGTCCCAAAGCAGACTTGTTATCAACAAACGCACGCATGTGCTGGCACACACACACACACACACACACGCGGTAACTAAAAACAGGCACATGCATGTGTGTATGTGTCTGTCGTTTATACAGACAGACAGACACACAGCCCTCAGACAGTCACACTGTAGCCATTGATGCCTCTACACAATCCCGTTACAGAGAAACACATGGACCGACTTCCAATGCTGCTGCTGCCATTCTCTCTGCTACACGTATGCCTGTGCATATCATTATGCGAGACAAGAAGCTAACGCGCACAAAAGACGCACGGCCGAGACCCCGTAATACACACATGTGCATCCAATCATGCACGTAACATGCACATCTTTACACACCCACGCGGACAGACATATTCAACAAATGTCAGTATCACCCCCCCCCCACACACACACACACACACCTAATTTAGATTAGAATCGACAAGCTAACATTACACAAGAGGCTAGCATCACACAACGGTAGCGCATGCTAGCCTGTTAGCCACAGGGCTAACTGTCACGGTGCTGAAATATCCAGGGATTGCTCAGGTTAACAGAGAGCTCATCTATTATTTAGTAGGGCAGATGTCATTTGCGGCTTGCACTGTGTGACATTATCTTTTTTTCCACCCCTATTTCTTTGCATGAATCACTGTCTCACTCTCATTGTGGACATTTAGGCTCACGTCCTCTGATTAATTGTTGACAATTTTCTCTGTGTTTGTTTTGTTTTGGGTGGGGCAGCTGTAGGCTACATGATGTGAGCAAACTGCATTCATGGACTACAGGCATGCTTTCTAACTGGTGAATCTGGATTCCCAGTAAAGGAGATCGAAACACTAGGATTTAATTTCAATTGTTACCACCACAGACCTGCACAGTTGCAGTTGTGGGAAGTGACAGTAGAGAATATGTAATTGTCTGTGTTCATTAGTTATTTGTGTGTGTAAGACAGGAATTGTAAATTCTAACTTAGCTTTTCCATGAGGGCAGCGATTCAACGGCACTAAAGGATGCAGCTACCAAACAGGAAGCCAGGCCTGAAATGGAGATGAGGAGCATTAGGTTTGGTCAGGCAGTGCATGAATATCATTAAATCATACAAACTATGATCATCTGTATTGAATAACTAGAGCTTAGTAGTTTTAGTCTAGTGTCTTGCTCAAGGACACTTGGCATGCATGTTTCTGTGATAATGTTGTGTTGGAATAGGCTCATCCTATTAAGATTTGTTCTGATTCCTGTTTTCTCCTTCCTGCAATGAAGTGATTCCTATTTCAAGGCCTCAGCATAACCTCAGACAGCTATGGTATCGCTAGTGCTATCAAGCACTAAGTGAGTATAGTGGGTGGGTGGTGAGAGCAAACATCTATCTTAAGCACTTGAGGAGAACAGGCAGCACACAGACGAGTTGTTGGCAGAAATGTTACTAAACACTATGGGAAAACTTCCTGTAAGCCTCATCTTGTAACTGCTATCAGAGGGAACGGCAGGATTCCCCTGCCTGAATAGAATAACCTAGTTCCTCTTTACAATATTAGCTCATAACAAGTATCTCCTGAGGACCAAACGATGTTGAACTGTATTTACCCTTATAAGACCATGCTCAAGAATGGGTAAACATAGTTATAACAGTTGTTATTTGATATTGGACTTTAAAAAAAAAAAGTTTAAATAGTTTGTTTATAGTAAGCAATGCATATTGTTAATGTTTTTCTTTATGCTAAAGCTGGTTCATAGTTTGTGTGTGCATGAAGGGGATGAACCGGCTTATTCCACCTTTTTGTGAGCACAGCTATATATTTTAATACTTAATATAGCCTTATGCTCTTATGGAGAATGAAAATGTACATTGTTTAAACAGTGTCATACAAGGGAAGGTTGACTGATGACAAAGATAGTAACTGCAATATGTACTCGGCGTATATTGCGCTTACTGTTTACCAAACCTATAGCACTTAACACCAATGTTTGTGTCCTAACAGGTCCTCAATGCTCAAAAAGCTGGATACAAGGCGGCCATTGTTCACAATGTGGACTCTGATGACTTAATCAGTATGGGATCCAATGACTGTAAGTAGCGCCCCCATTCCCATATTCCTCCTGTACACTGCCACACACCAAGACCATGGCACACAGCTGCTTATTTGTGTCTCTGTTGACCAAGGTGTAGTGTAGCCTAAAGCCCAGACATACAGCAGCATAATAACCAGCCACATCTTGAACATTCTATCAAACTAAAAGCATTGTCGTACCTGCTGGTGTTATTAGCAGGCCATGGTACCCTACAGTACTGTGGCACCTTTGCAAGCCAGATTAATCTAACATCTATCTGGTAAAATGTCATTGCCGTGTGAAACAAAGGCCACTGAACTACCACAATAGCATTATTTTAAGAAATCTAATGGCACCTAGCTTGTTCCATTCCAAAACTGTGTGTTTACAATTATTATTTTAACGTGCATTATGGAATCATATCAGGAAATGGTCAAAATCTGTGGGTATGTATATGTTGTATCTATATTATGAATGTACTGTTGTTTAGTTGTACTTTAACTTGCTAGCTATTGCATCTTAGCGTTCTGTTTCCTACCTCAATCTCCTTTGCTCCATTCTAGTTAAATTAGCTGCCTGAGTGTGAGAGGACTTCTATCAGGTTGATATACCCCCCATCACTTCTGTGGTAGGGTGTGGTAAAAGGTTGTTTTGTTTCTCAGCAGCTCTCCCCCACTCACTTAACTGACTCAATAGCCTTCATGGCGTCATGACGAAGCGTTCTGCTTCCTCATTCACAGATATTACAAAAGTCTGTGAGAATGCGTCCCAAATCAACCCAAATGGTTGATCTAGATTAGATCCAGTTAGGTTTTCATTCCATTTCAAACCGTAGGCAAAATAACCTGAACTAGTGGTGCAAGCACCCTCACAACAACACATTAAAGCAAACAAAATGCCACCATGGAGATAAAGGAATCGGACGACTTTCTATTGGAAGAGATTGCGTTCTGTCTCTAAGCAGCAGAAAACGGATCATGGATTTGAAACCAAAGATCTGAAAAGACTAAATGTAAGGACAAGATGTTTGCCGATTGGAGAGCTGAGTTGTATGCAATTGATGCCATTACCATCAATGGATTGGAGACCAGGCCCGGTCATCTTCCCAGGTGGGTGGCTACATCCATGGGTGATGAGGAAGCCCACAGAGGCTGAACTGGTCCCCACAGAGCAGCAGGTGATCACTTCCTTTCACAACAAAGGCATATCGGTGGACAGTAACAACACTTGAGGCGTGTCATCCTCTGCCACGGAACACCAAAAGTGAAAAAATGAAGCGGCACTACTCAGACAAGGGAGAACGCTGAAGGGATCCCATGTTTATGTGAAGGGGCACCGTATGAAGGAAACATGCAGACCTAGCCAGGACATGCCTCCTAAGAAAGCAGAATAAATCATTGTGGACGATGCTATGGTGCTGGTTATCAGAGAAATTGAAGAACTGGTCAGATACCAGAGGTTCCAGGCAGAGCAGCAGCCACTTGCATCAGTAGAGCATGAGTTAGGTCCATAAGTCTATATTAAGTCTGTATATTAACCTTATGTTCACAGTAGCTTGTTTCAAACTAGTGCTGCAAAGTTAATGACAAGATCTTTTTTCTATCGTAAAACAGATGGAGATCAATGAATCATTCTTTAACAATAGAATACAATAGGTATTCATTGAATGCTAAATGAAAATGATTGACGTTATCATATTATATAAATGGGGAATTGATAAACTTGACTAACTACAGGCATGTAGCTTTACCATTTCTCAAAGGTATTGCAAAAACTCCTAATTGATCATAATAATTCATGATCAATAATAATATTGATAGTAATTATTGATGTGTGTGTGTGTGTGTGTGTGGGGGGGGGGGGGGGGGTGTTATCTTAAAGAGTATGATAACAATATTGTTTTCTCTCATTGTTTTCTTAACATTTCCAATGTATAAGCTTTGCCTGGAATATATAGTGTGTGTATGCTACCTTGTTGCATTTCTTTTTTCCTTTTGGTTTATCACCACAAACAAATCCTTAAAGATTTAACGGATACATGTTAAATGTTTTAAATGTTTCCAATGTTATATGATTTGTAGATTGGGACATGTACGGTATACGTAATAACATGTATTCATAGCTTTGCTTTACTTTCTTCCTTTTTAGTGGATGTTATGAAGCAGATAGACATCCCATCTGTGTTTGTGAGCGAGGTGACTGCCAACTCTCTAAAAGAGGACTACACATACGACAAGGGGTGAGTCTGGTCATGTAGTCTAAATCAGCTCTGAGGCAGCAGTTTCTCTGTTGGTTCAGTACCATTAGCAGTTATTTATTATAGGATCTGCCCAAGGATGAATCAATTAACAATTAATGTGTATACATTTGAGGCAATATGTGCACAGCTACAGTAGCAAGCACAAACAAATGCACACGGTAAAGTGTGGTGAATGGTTAGTACAGCAGCATTACCTGAAATGCCATTAACAACATGGTGGAAGGCTTATAAGACCATCGCATTATAGATTGTGTGTGATTGAATGAATGGCATTAAATGACAACATGAGTTCCCTTAGTGTGGCTGTTTTATGGTCAAGTCACAATAGTCATCTTTTCTACACTTGACAACGCCTCTACTGGTTTTCATAGGGGTCATGTGATCCTCAAGCCAGACTTCAACCTACCATTGGAATACTACCTGATCCCCTTCCTCATTATCGTAGGAATCTGCCTCATCCTCGTTGTTGTTTTCATGGTAAGTGCTAATGTTAGTAAGTCCATTTCATTTGCATAGCACTTTTCACATAAGAGTGTCACAAAGTGCTTCACAGTAAAAGGCAATAACACGAAACAAATCAACAGTACAACAATTGTCTGTCCTTTCGGAGATTGATTGTGTGCTGTACAGCACTCACACACATATAAAACAAAACAATTAACAGTAGCAGCACCTCGCCATAAACAGCGAAAATGAACCTAAGCGCTCTACACGTTATGTAATAACATATTAATATTATATTAGGAGCGGCATCCATCCTCTCACACAGAGGTCGAGTTATGATTTGTTTGCCAGTTTGTTCAGTAATGCAATACTGGTAGGCACGAATGATCTGCAAGACCTGTTGGTTGGGAGGGATGGCACCCTATATGGTCTGCCCGATGGTAACTGATCACATACGCTACATAGGGGATGTGATGTGTCCGCAATAATCACCTGCCCTTCCCTCAATGCTCGGGACGCACACATTATACTAGCTTATGAAATGTGTGGTTGTTATACACTGATGCAATGGAACTGAAAGTTGAGTGAGTGAAGAGGCCCATTATAACTCTGTCCACTCCCAGCTGTCTGTTTAGTTTGTGCTTACCATACAGATGCTGCAGACCTGTCTATCGATAATGGGATGTCTTCCTTCTGGTGGTAGCATCCAGTTATTTACTTATTTAATTTATACAATTAAGGTGCCAGTGGCACAGTGGGTAGAGGGTTCAATATCCGTTGTGTCATTGGATGGTGCCTTGCATTACTGACACCACCATTGGTGTGTGAATGGTACGTGTGTCATGCACAGTGCTTGTGAGTGGCCGCTAGGATGGAAACGCGCTATTTAAACGCAGTCTATTTGTCATCTACTCTCTTTTGTGGTGGCGGGTTGATACTGATTAAGTGGCCCAAGGCATGACACGGTTGCCAGCGTCTTTGACAGGGCTGCTGTGCTGTCGTCAAGTACAGCCTTACCTGGGATCAACTGGCAGTGCAGAGGATTGAGGTGGCTCCTCTGACTGTTTCTGTCCTCTATACTCTTTGTCTCGTCACCAGATCACCAAGTTTGTCCAGGACCGCCACAGGGCTCGCAGGAGTCGCCTGCGCAAGGACCAGCTGAAGAAGCTTCCTATCCACAAGTACAAGAAAGGTAAAAGACATGGCAGATACGTTGGCATGCGTAGTGCTACTGGTTGAGGTTGCACTTTTATTACTGTTATTATTTCCACATTATATCGTGTTTCATGAAAGGATAAATCCCAACAAGCATTGAACAAAATGCATCCTACTAATGACGTGTGGCCTTCTTTCTAGTTCACGGGCTTCTATACGAGTGCATTGCTACTTGCCAGTCCGGCCAGAATCCCACTCTGACCTTTGACACCAGTAATCATTCTGTTCTGTCATGTGACTTGTCTTGAATGCATTAAGAACAAATCAACCCTGTCTGGAGCTCTGCTCTTGATAGTTCATCGGATTAATATGGGTTTGATATTTCCAGAAAGCCGGCCCAGGCAGATTACAGTTCCTCACAGTTGAGACACATGGCTCATGCCTCAGAGCTGTATCTCAGACTCCTCTCGCATGCTATTCACCTATCAAATACAGTGATAGCGGCCATACTGTCAACATTTAAACACAAGTACACCTTTACAGGTAAAAGCCTGTGAAGATTTGCGTCAGTATGCCACCCCGTCGTCGGAATGAGTCCAAGGTTTTCGCTGGGAAATGCTTCTATGTATGTCGTGAACATTGTACTACCGTACATTTAGAAAAGATGCCTCTAACTAATATCAATGCTAGATGAGTCATTAGCTTGCGCCAAAAGCGACGCCACCTTGGTGTTGACAGCTGGGCCAATCGCACAGCGGACTGCAGCTGAGCAGAACATGCAAATCACTAGCAGCTGTTCAGTGAAGCTGCTCTCCTCAAGAAGAAGCCTCCCATACCTACGGAAGATCGTATCAATGTCGGGCAGCCAGCGACCGCCCGCCTTAGCGCATTACGGACTTGCCGCCACGACATTTGTCAAATCCGTGTTTGGCGAACACAAGCTGAAAAGTGTTGTGTTTTACTCTTGAATCCACATTTGACTAGCAAGGTCTTGGACCTTTCGAGGTTTTCCATGTTTGACTCCCCCTCTCTGTCTCTGCACAAGGGTCAGGCCGGCCATAGCGACGATTTGCAATGCAAATCCCCTTTGTTCTGTGGTCAAGCTGTGTGCGCGTCAGTGTTTGCCTAGAGGAGCATGGAGACCCAGCTCAGTGTTCCACCGTGCCGCTGTGCTCTGCTTTGAGTTCTCCCTCTCTGTTGTCTCAGGCTGGGAAGCCCTGGACTGAGAACAGCTGTGCTGGGAACACCGCAGGGTACTGGAGTCGGGGTGGTGTGGTGCATACCAAGTAGCCCCTCCCCTCACGCGCACACACACACACGTGCACACGCATACACACAAAAACGAACGCAAACACACGCACACACACACACTCACACACACACACACAAACACTAGCACACACTCTTGCATTATTGCTGCTGTGTTAATGCTTGGTCTCCTAGTGCTGCTGCACGTGCGTGCGTGCATAAACACCACTGCCAGTCTGACTAACTGGCCTTGTGGGGAGTTCAGATGTCCAGGAAGAGGCCTCTTCCTCCTGCCCCGCCCGCTGTGCTCCTGTTAGCTGAGTCAGAAGGTCTGGCAACACGTGTGCATCTCTACATAGGCATCTTTTAAGCCCAGGGATAGGCAGACATGGTAGCGACAGTAGGACAGACTCTCTTACGATGACCTGCTATAGGGAAGATGAAGGGTTCACCAGCAGGAATGTGTTTCTATTTGAAGCCCTGCTATATTTTGTCATAAGGAACTGAACACATGCACAGAAACACAGGCAGGGTGTAATAAATAACGTTTGTCAACTGTATTGTGTCTCTGGTCAGCGTCTAGGTTGAATACTGAATAAGTTGTTATGTGTTTCCCTGCAAGGAATGGCATTCCAGGTCCTGGTGCCAGACATGTCTCCACCCTATCTGTCTGTGTGTCTTTTGTTTATGTGAGCGCCTACAAGAGGGATTAACAAACCTGCAGTTCACACAGATTCACATTGTGCAGACGTCACCGCACTTCTTAATGTACCTTCAGCCTAGCTTCTCTGAAGTCAGAGCTGCTCTGTTTTGTATGGAGTACAGTGTAGGGAATAGTGGCTAATGGTACTCTGGGCCCCTATGGATAATGCTGAGCTTTGACTCTAATGTGAAAATTCTAATGCAGTGTTTGTGTTGAATTTAACAGCTGGAAGATATTAATTGTGGTTATTGATAACCGTGGACATCCGGGCACTTGGACTACTATTTTTGGTAACCAGCCTGGCAACCACAGCTAGGTGAAAACATCATGAAGTATTTATACATATATATTTTAAAGTGTAACTGCACCCCAGCGCTGAGCCTGACTCCACCCACTACTACTTGCGTCAAGGAGCTGAGTGAGGGGAGGGGCTGAAAAGGGGACCCCTGAACATTAATGTTAACATTTTGAATGTGATGACATATGAGCGTTCTAAGTGTACCTATGAAAACCAGCCAGATCATGGGTTGATATTTAACAGATATGGTAAATATGGCCATACTCAATAATAGCAGGTGCCTGGTAGAACAAAATGGCCGACACTTCAGTTTGGAAATCACTACACATATTGGAGATCACTAATAAGTAACATGGTATAGCATTTACATGCTATATTGTGACTTGTCAGCCCAAACCAATCACGATGGTCGTCAAACATGACAAGGCTGTTTCCATTGAGACCTACACTGTGGCATAGAGCGGATGTAACATATCGTAACACGTTCACTGTGTTAATCTTCTCAGCTTGTAATGTTTTGTTGACTCAGGCCTTAGCATGACAACTTTCCTTTCTTCACCATATTCAGTCAGTAAATCCAGTAATGCAATTTTATTTTATTACATGTTTTAATGCCAGGATATAAATTCTTGCTTTGGAAACTTGTGAGAAATATGATCTGTCCCGATGTTACGGTTGGTGCAACCCACCACTTCACACTATTTTGCCATGGTAGAAGATTTAAATAGCTATGTTGTCTTTGCATGTAAATCCAATGGCTTCCGTGTGAATGCTTTCACCTACTAGTGGTTGCTAGGCCCATTACCAGGGAGAGGGCTCGGATGTCTGCAGTTATCAATAGGAGCAATGTGTCATAACAACATGCTGTGTACAGTATGAAGCTGCGGAGCCTCACACTGCTAACCCATTATGACCATTGACCATCCAGGGGTACATAATGGGTTGCTCATCATTAGTGTATTCCGCGTCATAACATATGTCACTGCTGTCACTTAATAATGTATTTCTCTAGATGTGTATAACAGTGCCAGACCGTCATATAGTGTTTGGCTCAGTCATGGCTGATCGTAACTCAAGTGCCAAGATTCACCAACTTTTGGCTTCATGCTGGTGTTAATTTCCGTTCCTGACCCTACTGTATAAATATGCATTCTAAAGCTAACCTAATGTCGTCGTTAGATCATTAGTCGATCATTAGTAAGCATTGATAAGGCCGCTATCCCCTCTTTCCTATTTCCTTTATTTAAAAAATTTTTTAGGCACTTAATATTGGTCGCTATGGCGAATTGCTCACGCGCAATATCTCACACACCTGCACCGTGGAAGTGTGAATCAGACGTGCATTCCCTAGCATGGAAGAACAAAGACAGAGATCTGGGAATTAAACTGCGTAGTAGTAGTGAGCTGATGAGTCACTAGTGTACACACGCACGCACACACACAAGCATTTCCAGTCACTAAGTGCCCTGTGTATCTTTTGAGGTGGGAGAATTGCAAGACCCACATGCCACCCTGTCATTTAATTTCATCGCCATTAATATCAGCCTTTTACTGGATTGCATTTTGCCCCTTTTTATTTTATTTGTATTATTCACTCTCTGCAAGTTGTCAGTAATGGTTGGGTGTTATTCTCCATAATGCATAACTGTTCAATATGCTCTTATTGTTGTGGATCTCACCCTGCAGTGCTAATAAACGACCTGCCAGTGTGTGCATGGGACAATGTGTTAGTCGCACACGTATGAAGACGAGGCAGAATGGGATCACAAAGAGAGTGCTTATTAAATGGTCCACAATGATTTTGGTTGAATGGTCCAATAGCTGTGAAATGGACACACTGGCTTTAACATACAGCCAGTCAGTGTATGGGAGCAGTGACTGTGCCATTATGTTGATGTCTGCTCGGACTTTATTGCGAGTCCTTGCGTCATCCACAGTCAGTGTGTGGGCGTGTGATTTTGATTGTTGGCCTTCTAGGTGACGTAAGGGCTGGAGGGCCCTGAAGTGGCTTCACAGGCTCTGATCCATGACCTCCTCCCTGATTCCCGGGGCCAAAGGATTATAGTGCGATGAGTCACTCCGCCCAACCAGCCACCTTATAGGCTTGAAGCAGAGAACACACACACACATTACGTATACACATAGAGGACAGCTGCACAGGCTCGAATGACGGTGTTTGTGTTCTAAGATTTCAGGTACAACACAGAGGAACTCTCGCTCTTCTTAGTCATAGCTCTCTCTCTCTCTCTCTCTCTCTCTCTCTCTCTCTCTCTCTCTCTCTCTCTCTCTCTCATATATTCACTCTATGTGAAGTTCAGTAGGACAGTGTGGTTCCACAGAGACCAGGGAATCTGGCTGACTAATGCAACACAGCGGGAAGAGGACTCTTTTGGCTCCACTGTGGTTTTCTGTTGTGCTACTGGCCCAAGCCACATCATAGACTTTGTACCAGACATGTCTCTTTGCCATACATTATTGCTCAGACACAAAAACCTGGGTTCACATGCAATGCACCTTTTTGGAATATTCTAGAAATGCAGTGTGGGTAATGGCCATTGCATTTCCTTTGATCAGCAGGAGCTGACTAATCTGGTGAACTAACTAACTAATACCGCAGAATAGCACACTGTCCTGTGTCTTACTGGTTAGTCTAGAGTTGTATGTACAATGTTACTTACTCCAATTTGTGAGACGTATGCACAACTTAGTGCAACTTAACTAAAGCGCTCAGAACACCTTTAGTTGAGAGCTGTTGTATCTTGGTTTGACGAATTGCTGATTGAACACATTTGTATTGTTAATTGTTAGTGAGTAAGCTTTGTTAGCGTGAGTAAGCTTTGTTAGCGTGAGGCAACTGCATTCTGACCGAGTACAATAGAACATAACTGCACGAAGAAAAAATGTATATGCTACACATATTGCTTTACTTGCCACCATCGACATCACCCCTGAGCACGTGGGTTTGTGTTGAGCAAGGTATTGAATGTGTCTCTGTGCCTCTCTCAGAATGGGCCAGTCAGCAGCATAGTTCAGCATTTCCTGAGTGCACCGCGGACCACGCCCGCATTAGCGCTCCTGTCTCTCGGCCTGCTCTGGTTTTAAGGCCAGCGAGAAAGAGCGAAAGGGAGAGAACTTGGAAGGGGAGAAGCGGGAGAGGGAAGAGAAAGAATGCTTCATAAAAGCATGAAGGTTGTGGCAGACGGGGACTGAAAGTGTGACCAAATTAGTGAGCGAGGAGGAGCTGGAAGGTCTAGTATTAAAAGCATTATGTGGAGTTTGGGTTTTTGTGGGGAGGTGGGGTCTTTTTCTGCTGTGACTCTCCATCCTTATACGGTCACATGTAGCCCTGGCATGGACAGAGCAGGGGAAAACATGCTCATTTAGAGCTTACATAAACACACCAGCCCATGGCCCACCCCCCACACACCCAACCCTCCCTTACAGGGAAGGGGAAGTAAGAGGAACGCTGGAGAATTCAGAAGGGAGTGCGTCGAGACATTCCTGGGCTTTTACAGCAGCCACTTTCTTTGGTGCTCCTTTGGTACTCCCGTCAGGACTGAAAAGGGAAACTCTTTAACGTCCGTTGTTTAATGGCCAACCTGCTACTTAGACACACAATCACTGATGCTAAGGCCTCATAACCTAAAATAGTTGTTTAGAGATAATGTGATAATGGCATTCAATTAGGCTAATTAGGCTAATTAGGCAATCAGTATAACTGAATGAAAACACTACGTTTGATTCTCTTTTTGTCCCAGGGGATTCCTATGATGTTTGTGCAATCTGCCTGGATGAGTATGAGGAAGGAGACAAACTACGGGTTCTACCTTGTTCTCATGGTGAGTGGTAGTAGATCATTGATGCACACACACCCATATTATATATTGACCCTTTGCTTCCTGACTGTGATCCTTGCACCCAGCCTACCACACTAAGTGTGTGGTAGATTTATATATTGACCCATATTATATATTGACCCTTTGCTTCCTGACTGTGGTAGGCTTATATATTGACCCATATAATATATTGACCCTTTGCTTCCTGACTGTTGCTTGCCCCCAGCCTACCACACTAAGTGTGTGGACCCCTGGCTGACTAAGACCAAGAAGACGTGTCCGGTGTGCAAGCAGAAAGTGGTTCCGTCGCAGGGGGACTCCGACTCCGACTCGGAGGAGGGGGAGAGCGGTCCCGAGGAGAACGAGGAGGTGTCTGAGAGCACTCCTCTGCTGCGCTCCTTGGCCTCCACCAGCGCCCACTCCTTCGGCACCATGTCAGGAGCGTCTCGCTCCGAGCAGGAGTCCTCCGACTACGAGGACGACGAGCTGGACACCAGCGGCAGTGAGGAAGAGGTCACCGTGGAGACGGTGGTTGTCCAGCTTCAGCAGCCATGCACTGAAGGTCAAGACCGGGATGTGCCCCGTGCATGAGTGACGGTTGGATCGACACCGAGGCCCTGCTCTTCCCAACCACAAACCAGTACACAAGCTCCCGGCAGTACAGACACTATTTGCGGGCAGGAATAGACTTAACTTTATGGTCCCATCTTAAAAAGCTTCTTCTCAAAATCTATTTTAATGTATGCTGCCCAAACGTTCAAACACACATTAACTTGAAAACGGGGGACTGGGTCTGCAATTTGACTGGATTGCTGACACTGTACAGTAGACTATAAGTATTGTACACTGACTAGTCACTGATACATGTCCCTTGTGGTTTGACCACTGCAGAAGAGTTCACATGTCCTTGGTGTAAAGTGTGCGCTTAACCGTGTTAACGCATGTGTATCTATCATGTGTAGATCAGCATAAAGTACATATTCACCATTATCATGTAGCCTAGCTGTCAGAAGGTGGGCAGTTTCATCATTGTGTATACTTATGTTGCATATAGAACGATCTTAAAAGAAGCACTATGCAGTTTCGTTTTTTTGTACATTTTAATTTAATATTTTCAAATAGAGTACAGACATGTTGCAACTACAACCAGTTATGGTTTTGCCAATTTATTTTTTGCCTGAAATTGAGAAACCTGGCACTATTTTTAAACACATCAGTTTAGCCAAGGAACTTCAATGTTCAATGTACAGTAGCATGTCACGTTGTGGGCTTGTTAAATAGTAAATGCTAGCTTAAGACGGACTCATCTTTGTCCATTGGTAACTTAAAGGAACTGGAACAAAGTACAGCCAGTAGGAGACTTCTCTGTACCAACAACTTACTTGTAACACAAGCTATTGTAGACTGGCTACTTGCTACACATCTGGCTGACCTGAACTAATTTTTACTATTTTACTATTTAGTAAATACTGTGACTTTCTTTTTATAACACGGCTTGAACTGTTGCCTTTTTCTTTTGTAAACCATGTCCTCACATTTGTCTGTACTGTCTAATTTCACTTCAATAAAGAAAGATTACACTTTATTTAATCTTTGTTTTGCTAAAAGCTTTAGCTTATTGCTACATTTGTAGCCACTGATGTATTTCAGTTTTAGATTGTAGAAAATACAATTTTGCCTTCAAAAACCCTTAACTATAACAATGTTTAGTCATTTTCCTGGTTTCCTGGTCAAAATTGCCTGTAACAGTTTGTGCAGTCTTTGGCTCTGACTTTGTGCTATTTTACTGTAGCATATTCATCTGTCCCATTATTTCTGATGAGGTCATTTCAAACAAATCCTGCCCAAGGTAACAACAGCAGATCAAATGTTACTACATACTATCACCCAAACTGATTATGACCGCTGCAATACAAAGCAATAGCCATGCCATAAGTGAAAACATGTCTTGACACAGGTATTGGTTTTACTAAACAGGTAGCTAGTGTATCAAACTATTAAACAATTATATTATGGTATTTACATATTAAGCACATGCACCACCACTTTGGTTGGAATAAATTTATTTGATCTGTCTGTAAACAAAATGATAAATCAATGTATGGCATTTCTTGGTTTTATGCATATGAATTCAGTTGTGTTAAGAGATTATCCCAGATGTAAGGAAAAAGAAAATATGCTGGGGGAACATATCTGCAAACATTAATGAATACACATCCCACAAGGCCTGAACAGTGCAGCTGATGCTTGAACATCTTTCAAAAAGAAACTGGTGCCAATGACATGACTCGAATGGACAGGGGGTAACATCCATCTTAACAGCAACACATCTCTATTATGGCACAGGACACACAGGTTGTGGATACGTTTTGAAAGAGACGACCAAAAGCGACCTTATTCCAACCAACGCATTTCCTGTTAAATTAATCATTTCTATTTCATCTTCAGTGAAGCTCTTCAGTTGGACTTTACGTGTACCGAGCATGGACAGACCGTTAGATACCACAACTCAGTTGACGACTAGAGAACATGGCAATTTATTCCACAGTTTTGCATGTCACACAGCATGGGTTTGTACAAATGCAGTAATTCATTTTCTCTACACAAAACTGGAAGAAAAAAAAAAGAAAAAAGTGACACGAGGATGCAAATTTCCTTTCTGAACAGACCCTCCCCTGGCCTGTAACAACTCATGAATCTGGTTAGTGTTATATATTCAACAGAAAAAAGGTTAGTAGTTGTGCTCCAATGATTTAGAGCACTTGTATAAACACGCGAGCTGCGATTAAAATTGGTCCTATGGAGAAAAAAAAAACTGGACTCACTCCAGGTAGTTATGCTGGGCAGCCTTTTATTCAAAATAAAAAAATAAAATCCTAAAACTAAAATTAAAAAATAAAATATATTACAGGAACTGGCAAACAATAGTGTTAAGTGCCTGAGCCATTGTTAAGATGGAATGTCCATGGTTCCAGGTAGCCAGGGAGGCAGGGGCGTGGTGGGAGTCATCCTAGCATCATGTGGGCGATGCCGGGCTCTTGCCATTTCACTTGAGCTCAATAGCTGATCTGATCCATTCAACCCTTCCCTGGGACCCCCACCCACCCACCCACCCTCCACATTAGAGTAGAAAATAGTGAGGGTGGAGAGGAATGGCGTTAATGGAGGACTAGTACATGTAGTGGTCGATTAAGAAAATAGGTTCCTTCTCCTGTGCAACTATGAATTGTTACCTAGTTTGATCAAACAGGGAGAGGGGGGGGTGCTATTGGAAAACAACAGTAGACTCAAAGATATGCATGCAGTCTGCCCTCTCAGACATGCTCTGTAGAGCAGGAAGACATTATGAGCTTGGTTACAAACTATTGGGCATGATTATTAGGGGGGTTGGCAGTACTTCCAATTGTTACAGAATTCCTTCACTTTATGAACTTCCTTCACTCTTAGTGTTTTTTCTGAGCATTTGGCCAGAATTGTGCTGGTCTCAGTAAATACATATTTATCACAATGTCCATGCTCACCGTTTTAACCATGATGCAACAGTAGTGCTAAAGCAGGGATGAGGATAAAGAGGGAACGCATCAAGTTGACTAGACAACGGGAAATGGGGGAAAAACAAAACAGGACCTATCAACTAGAGTTGATAAAGTGGTATGAACAACAGGGTGGTATTGGTGAGCTGCTAGGTGGCTGGTACAGGGTGCTTTAGTATCCAGACTTCCTCAGGTATTCAGCCATCATATATGCTTTCTTGTTGAGCTGCCCTCCATGGACACCTTCCTTCCCCATGACTAAAACCAATGCTGGAGCACAAAAAGGAAAAACAAAAACAAATGAACAAACAGTGGTGGTGGTGCTAGGGGGTGGGGGCAAAAAACAACAAATTCCCCATGGGGCTACATTGTTGATGCCAGGGCCCTAAGAACCCTGTTCCGACTGCTAGCAACATTCCCAGGACTCTGCTTAATATGACTGCTTCAAAATAGGACTTGACAGCAAACTTTTTTTTTAAATTTTATTTATGAGTTTTGTATTTTTTGTGGGCTTTTTGTTATGAATTTTCTCTCCTCTCCCTCAACTATACCAACTGGGCTATGTCAAGAAAGATTACGCTAGAGCCCTGAATCCCTTAAGTATTTTGCCATCGAGTATGCCTTCTTATTCAATCCGCCTCCATGGACCCCTTCCTTGCCCATTACAAAGACCAAGACTGGAAAAAAAGAGACAGAAGGGGCATTTAGAGAAGGTGTGAAATCAGGAAATCACAGATAAAATGAAAACAAGACAACAGGTGGAAAGGGCAGGATGAAAGGAAGGACACAGGAGTTGTCAAGAAACACCCTACGGTAAATGTAAAGCATTCATTTTCCTATCAGGCAGCTAGCTTGTGTCCATTTCTATTACATTCATTAGCACACCAGTAGAATAAATTACAAAGTGAGTATGAATTGTTTTAAATATCTTTATGAAAGCTATGCAATTTCTCAGATTTGTATTGGTGGCATGTTGACACCCACCTCAAAACCTGTCCTATTTTTTTGTTAACCCATCTTATGACATGGGATAAAGTCATTCTTAGGATTGACTTCAGAACTACAACTGACTAAACCTATAAATTGGGATCCACACCTGTCATACTGTATTAACTAACATTGAAATATACAAGCTGGTGACATTTGCTCTGCAGGCTAGAATTATGAAGTTAGTTTCAGCACATTTTGTCTGGCAAACTTTAAATTGTTAATTGTGACCGGTAAGCTATATAAACTACAGCTGTGATTAGCAACGGTCTGCAATCCTGTTTAAACTAGCCTCAATAAAATGCTTAATATTTCCAAATGCGTACCTAGAGAATGGCTATTTCTTTGTGTTTATCTGCAATGCCTGTGGCAGAGTGGGATAGGAAAGTGAATGCTATTAATCTTTACTATTAACTAACTAACCAACCGTCACATGCACAAAGTGCAGCATGCATCTGATACCTCTCCTCAATACAAGAATCATTCAGCATGATGTGTATAGGCTAAATGCTCACTCATAGGAACAGGGTGGGAGAGCATGTGCAGAGGAATCAGAGTTTGGTGTGAGGGGAAGACACGCATATTAGCTAGGAAGGAGGAAGACACATGCATATTTGCTTGAGAAGTGTACAGCTTAAGATACGAGTGGAAGGGAGAGCCCGACGACGTCACCTGTGTGCATCACTAGGGCCGTGAACAGTGGAGCAGGGCAGTGTGGTGGGGAGCACACCCAGGAAATAGAACTCCGGCAATGAAGGCCCTCCAAGGCACTTTCATGTAGGTATGTTTCAATTGATATGGTCACATATGTGTGTGTTTTACATGAGTCCTCTGTCCTTAGTTGTATTTAAGGGATGCAAGTTTCTATTTATGTTTCAATTGTTTCTCTCAGTGCTTTAGAATTATACTTTGATTTTGCCATTATTTACATTGGAAAGAAATTGCTGAAAATGATATTATGTTTAAAATGTTACCAATGTATAATGTCATGTTAACACAATATATAAATTATACTGTATACATGTAAAAGGAGTCACCAAAGCTAAAACAACTGCCATGGTTATCTGTGAATTACAGCATTACATTTAGTGGAACTTCTGACCTGATTACTAACCTGATCATCCCCTTTAGCTACAGCCAGCCAATTGCTAGATTTAGCAGTGTGTTGACCTCCAATACTAAATGTAACCATCTAACATTGCATGTGTCATATATTGAGGAAAGGTGCATTCCATTTCAAATGACATGCACATACAACTATACAACTCATCATTGCTTCATAAAGCTTATTCAAAGCACTACACCATGTTAACTCTAGCACTACTACTGACAATGCTGAAAATAGGCCACTTACTTCTGCCAGCTTTTCCTACGGAAACATTGTATGTTGGTTCTCCTCCTTGACTCTTTGTCCTGATGTCCATTGTCCAGTCGTTGTCAATGTGGAGGCTGTCTCTGATGACAGAGCACTTCTTGCTGCCTAAAGTCAGCCCACTGGTAAAGAAGCCCTCCCGGTCCTTACCAACTATGATGTCGATTTCTTCACTCTAGGGGAAACACCGTTCAACATCGTTACACAAATGTGTCCACATCCACTTGAAAATGGCCCGTCTATCCTGAGCTCCTTGTTTGTTTCTCAAAAATGGCATCTTGTGGTGGCTGATCTTGGTACATCTTCCCATGTTTTACTCACAAGTGTGTGTTTATATACACTTACTTTAACCTCAAACTTTCTACCTAGTGACTATTATCAGTAATGACAGGGGGCAAAGAAAACGCAATGTCCTGTTGGCAGCACTGCTGTCTCCAATACAGACAAGAGCAATAGGCCATGATGATTCGCTAGCACCTTATGCTGAAGCAGATCTGACCCATCAGCACTACTGTCACGTTCACACATTTCAGAGCACTGCCAAGGATAATTGTATGCGTCTCTTCGGCCTGCCCTTACAGTGCAGACAAATGTGTTTTATGTCACAGACATTGTCCAGCCTGGGTGGGTACACCTCACACCGAGAGCTGCCAAAATAATAACCCATCCCTGCTAT
>JAODLL010000019.1:2018899-2063035 GCA_026546735.1 Forbesichthys agassizii | reverse complement strand
ACAACCACCACCACCAGCAAACAGGAGAGGAGCAATCAAGTTAGAGGGGAGTTACTGGTATGTGTGTATGTGTGTGTGGAAGGGTGGGAGGGTTGTAGAGAGAGAGAGAGAGAGAGAGAGAGAGAGAGCTAGGAGGAGGATGGAGCCCGAAGGCGAGAGAGTGACTGACAGGATGTGCACGAGGATGTAAAAGCCCGGGTGGAAGGGGTTCTAATGTGTCTGAGATACGACATAGCTAAAATGGCTGTTTGAACCTGCCTTTGTTACGTCTGCACTTCATGAATGGCACCATGGCACCATGCGTGAATGGTTTTCCCTAGCCTTTTCAGACAAAGGGATGATATCTATGTATATATATCTATGTGTATGTATATATCTATAGATGATATCTATGTATGTATGTCTATACTCTCATGTTACAGCCCTTAACTATTACCGTAGTCCATTTCCCTCATTGCGCCGATGCGATCATTATCCGCGTGTCGCTCGCTTACAATGCTGAATGAAATAAATGAAAGAAAGAAAATCGTTATCAAGCAAAACTGCACTCTCCCTGCATCTCTGATACAGGTACTAATATAATTTGTTCTTCGAGGTGCTGCTCCTTCTCGGTACGGCTCCCTGTTGTGAGCAAGACCACGCGATTCAGTTTCTGTTTTCCTCTTTGCCCGCAGGAAACAAAGAAATGGTTCAGAGTCGGAGTACACAGAGAAACTCCAGCAGTACAGTAAGTCTCTTTGCTGACGTCCTCATTATCTTGATCTACATTCTATTACAGGCTAGCATCAGCTTCCTATAGCATCATTACCTTGCCTTTACAACAGGCTTTACTTCCAGTGTACATACGTCATGTTGTAATATGTTTCAAATGTTTGATACATAATTCATACCATTTATTTTTATTATTATTGTTATTGTTATTATTATTATTATTATTAATAATAATTTATATATATATTTGTGTGTGTGTGTGTGTGTGTGTAAAAAGCAAAAAAAAAAAAAATTTCTTGATTGAGGTGCCTTATTTTTACGGCGTCAATTCACGTTCCTGTTCTTGCTACTGAATCCCCTATAGTCACGCCGGGAATGAAGGTTTACATCGACCCTTTCACTTACGAGGACCCAAATGAGGCAGTGCGCGAGTTTGCCAAGGAGATCGACGTTTCCTGCGTGAAGATCGAGGAGGTCATTGGCGCAGGTAACCCACCAAAGCTCCTGAGCTACAGGGGGAAGGCTGCTAGTCACCTCCAGGCCATACCATTAGAGGACTTCACAGCAAGCGGTACTTTCACTCAATTCGTCACTAGCCCTATTTCCCTCCCTCCCTTCTCTAAACCAACACCTCCTATAGGACCCCCTGCCTAATGCTAACGTTTCAGGGGTGTCCATAATGTGTTTACCTGTGTATTTTAGCATCCTGATATTGTTTGCCCTTGTCCAGTGCAGCAAATGCTGCTACACATTTGTCTGGTGAATGTTTATCCTTTCACCTGTCCTAAAAATAGAGCCCAATCCTGGAGCAAAACAGTTGCTATGCCAGGAAATTGATTTATCTTGGTGCAAAGCTCAATGCAACAATCATTTTAACTCTAAAATCTTCTGCAATCTAATCTATCTGTCTGCTTTCGAGAGCTTGTCTTAAATTGTGAATAGCTTTCTGCCATATCCAGGATTGGCCGTCTTTTACCCTGCCCGCTTTTGAGTGTCTGGAGTGATTCTTTAATGCCTCTAATTTGCTCACATTAATATGACCCTTTTCTGTAGCTCACATTGTTTCCAAATATGTGGTTGTCCATCCCCTTTAGAGGTCTCCCCCCAAAACACGTGATGCTAGCTAGTCAAATATGATGTATATTGTATATTGATAGTAATATCTTTGCCAACTCAGATCAAGTTCTTGTAGTGTTTTATCTGAGCCAAAATGGAGGACGAGAGGTGGTGAAGGAGATGAAGTTGCTACTGCTACTACTACTGCTACTATTTTAACTACTGCTACGGCGACTTCTTCTTCTGCCGAGGCTACTACTTCGCCTTTAAAAGTGACAAACCCTCAACCCCTGTCTTCTCTGCCCCCCACTCACCCCACCCTACCTACCCATCCCTCCATTGCTCCCTCCGCCTTTCCCTTTCCCTCACCCTCACCTTGTGTCTCGCGATGATGACATCACTCTGCTCACGTGGCTGTTCGTGCTCACTCGCACACGCTTGGCACAGACCCTAAGCGCGCAGCGCGCGGCGCCCCGGGTGCACCCAAGCTTCTCTCCCCGCCTGTCTCCTCCTCCCGCGCCCGCCTCCACTTCCACTGTGAAGCGTAGCGGCCGCCTCCCCTCCTCCCCTCCTCCCCTATTGCTCCGCCCCTGTCCCCCCATCGGCTTCATCCCTTACGCGGTCGCCTCTCTCACCGCTCCACTGTCCTACTGTAAAACGGACTCCACCACCGTAGATTTTAATTGCAGTCTGCCCCCCCCCTTCCCACCCCCCCCCCACACACACACACCGTCCCTGCTGCCCTTCCCTGGCTCCTTGATTCTAACCAGTTGACTGTCCCCTTTCTCCTCCCACTTTCCTTCACTCTTCCAACGGTCCTGTCTTCCCTCCACCCCTCTCTCTCTCTCTTTCCCTCTCTCTCTCTCTCTTTCCCTCTCTCTCTCTCTCTCTCTCTCTCTCTCTCTCTCTCTCTCTCTCTCTCTCTTTCTGGCTGTCCCACCCCGCTGCGGCAGGAGAGTTTGGGGAGGTGTGTCGCGGGCGCCTCAAGCTCCCCGGCCGCCGTGAGATCATCGTGGCCATCAAGACGCTGAAGGTGGGCTACACCGACCGGCAGAGGCGGGACTTCCTGTCCGAGGCATCCATCATGGGCCAGTTTGACCACCCCAACATCATTCGCCTGGAAGGCGTGGTCACCAAGAGCCGGCCAGTCATGATCGTCACGGAGTTCATGGAGAACGGGGCTCTGGACTCCTTCCTGAGGGTGAGACAGCAGCACACACACCCACGTATACGAAAGCATAGGCTCATACAGTAACATTAGATACTCATAGTGAAACTTGTAACTTTGATCCTATCGACCGGGACGAGCAATTTGCCAAGTAAGCACATCCACATCTCATTGATCTGGCTATTAGTTATCTCCCGTTTCCTTGCTGCCAAGAAAGACCCTCATAAGCTCTGAATCAGTGGCAGCACGGGATATCTGACAAAGCTGTGTTCGGGCGATTGGTGACATTTGCAGAGAGATCAGTCTCCCATGAATCATCGGCCCAGAGTCACATCAAACAGAATGCTGGGCAAAAGTCTGTAATAGAGCGAGGTGGATCAATTAAACGACAAGAGAGAAAAGAGGAAAAGATACCGCTGTAAGCTTTACAGTTTAACGATCAAGGATGAAATATATAAGTAATTAGTGTAAAACACACAGGGAATACACAGTGTAGAAAACAGAATGTTGAAGAGATCAGCAGTAGAAGTTGAAAGGAAGGAATACAGGAGGCAAAATGGGTCTCTTTTCCTTTGCCAGCTGAATGACGGGCAGTTCACAGTGATCCAGTTGGTGGGCATGCTGCGTGGCATCGCAGCGGGCATGAAGTACCTATCAGACATGAACTACGTGCACCGAGACCTGGCTGCCCGAAATATCCTGGTCAACAGCAACCTGGTGTGTAAGGTGTCTGACTTTGGACTGTCTCGGTTCCTGGAGGACGACCCTACAGACCCCACATACACTAGTTCACTGGTGAGTGTGCATATTGTAGCAACACTGGATAAAGCTGCAAGGTTTAGCAAGACAACTGAAATGTGATATGTTATTAATCCTCATTTTTTTAAATGGCATTCTGGCCTCTGAAAGGTGAAATCAGACGACATATTTTCAGTTGATTTGTTAACCCTTGCTAAATTCTCCAACGTTTCCTACTGACCCTTTGAATTCAATTTAAATAACAGATAACTTGAGCTTGGTGTGACCTGTCTGTCTAAGTCAGTTGCTGTGGTTACGTGTTGGCTGTAGCTGGTTTTGTGTTGCATGTACTGTAAGCTCAGACCTTCTTTTCACACCTCTCTCCCCCCTCTTGTATGTGTGTGACTCTGTGTTCGTGCTCCATCCCCCCCACAGTATTTCATGCTCACCTACTCATTCGCATATCCACAGGGAGGGAAGATCCCCATTCGCTGGACGGCTCCCGAGGCCATCGCTTACAGGAAGTTCACCTCAGCCAGCGACGTCTGGAGCTACGGCATCGTCATGTGGGAGGTGATGTCATACGGCGAGCGGCCATACTGGGACATGAGCAACCAGGATGTAAGTCCACCATGATAAGAGTACCACCACAGGTGTTGGGTCCTAGATGTCTCTTTGGGGGAGGGTGGCTGCTGTGTATACTGTGGACACTGCACATAAGCGCGGGCAGCTGTGATGTGTACAGAATGATTGATGATTGGATATTAGAACGTGCCCCAGATAGAAATTAGTACCGATGGTGACTCGCTTATTGTTTTGGCGACATGTCATGTTGACGCATCACTTAACAAACACGTCAGAGACCAAGATCTTTGCCAACATAAAGACAAAAATTGTTCTGCAAACTACCCGTCCTTTAAATGTCATTTTTCACTTCAGCTAAATTCTAGCTGAAATCAAAACAATATTTCTCCACGCCCGTTGCGGCTCCGCTCCACACATCGAAATGAACTGTGACGCAAAGCGTAACCCTACAGTTTTGTTGTTGTTAGCGGTGTTCACCACTTTGTTTATGTTCATATTTATGGAGCCATGGCTGTGTCTAAGTATCAGATTATTTTTCCAACACACACAGAGAACGGCAAGCTGGCGAAATACGAGGAGATTGCTGAATTTGACAAAATGTATATATTCTTACATTTAGCCTGCAATGCCTGACTTTACCTTTAACACTGCCACCTTTCATTTTCCCTCAGGTGATAAACGCAGTGGAGCAGGACTACAGACTGCCACCCCCGATGGACTGCCCCACAGCTCTGCATCAGCTCATGTTGGACTGCTGGGTGAAAGAAAGGAACCTGAGGCCCAAGTTCACCCAAATCGTGGCCACGCTGGATAAACTGATCCGCAATGCTGCCAGTCTGAAAGTGGTCACCAACAGCACGCAGTCCTCAGGGTATGGCAATTACCATTTAACTGTAGTATTATTATTATTATTATTATTATTATTATTATGAAAATGGAGATAGTATGTGGGATTGGTTGGAGTTCCGTTATGAAAGTGTATTATCCTCTGCTGGCATTACAAGAATAATCTTATGACTACATAATTTTGTTATTGTTTGTAATGCATTGTGGAATTTTCTTTTGTGGATGTGTTGTTTGGTTTTATGAGGTGGATTAGTAGTCCTCATAAAGGTTAATGATGTCTTATAGCGGTTACTGCTGTACCTTATGGATATTGCAGGAAATGAACATTAATTGCATATCCTGTTTTCTCAATGATCTACTATGAGAAGAACCTAGTGACATATTAGAAAGTGGTGATGAGGTGATTAGCTGAGTAAAATCATTTGACCTTTCGTCTTGAGACCCTTAGAGTACTGAATGTGCCAGCAACACCACAAGGACATTTACACTATGCAAATACATCTACAAGAGACACAGTAATGTCACTGTTATGTATTAACCCATATCACAACAGGAATCACACGTGATTCGTTCCAATGCATAAGTTGCCAGAGAAGTCTAAAGCGGATGTGAATTGCTATTACTCAGTGTAGAACCCAAGACAAATCCCACTTTAGCGAGACAGAAATGTGCATATCGACACTTAGTTACGAAGGTTACAGGGCTGCATTGTATGTCTACATGAAAGAGTAGGACAGACATTTGCAGGAGTGACCTACCTATCTGCCCCTGCAACAGGGTCATTCTCTGCTGGTAGACGGCCTCAGACAATCCTGGGTTGTGCTCCTGGGAGAAAGCTGTGCCTCATTTGGCCACGGTAGTGACATTCTTAGAAGATTAAGCTGGGTTTTAATTAGCTCAATTAAGGCGATGCAAAGGAGAGATGGGAGTGCCTTTTAATTAGCCACTAACAGGATTTTAAACGGGCCAGCAGAGAGGTGCTCTCCCGCCGAACAGCCTAACAAGGGAGGAGTGAGATAGGAGAGCTGAACGTTAGCTAACGCAGTCTGTCTGGGAAGCATTGTGGCTTTGTGTTGTCAAACATGACATGGATGACATGTTACGCTGCACGTGTGTGTATACTGTATGGAAGAAATAGTTAAAAAGTACGCTGATGCTGATGACTATGTGGTAAAACCGGTCTGATGCGTTTGTCATTCGGATGTTGTAACATTGGTACAAAAATCCACTATTCAAACGTCTGAGCATGAGGCCTTTAGGGAAACGGAACAATCTTGACAGCCCACGTCCGTGTTCTAGTTGTCTCACTAGATAGCTGGTTACTTTCACAACAAAGCCTAGAGAATTATGCGGCCCCGCCTGCGACGTTTTCCATGTGGGCTGCAGTGCTCTCAACTGTTTTGAAGCTAACTTCAGAGGAGAGGGGCTAACAATGCTGCATTAAGAGAAGCCAGCGTCTGGGGTTAATGACGTCCCGAGGCCTAAGGCTCTGAAGCGCAGGCCTTATTAAAAATCCCTCCATCTGCACCACTCAATGGAACCTCTGTATCACTCTTATTAACCCTCCTTCATTCTCTCATTCCTTATTCCCTCCATCCTGGCCTTAATTGTTAATGAATCTAATGCCGTCAAAAAAGCACGACAAGGATCAACAGAGCAGAGAGCAGTGGAGACAGTGGTGTTCTTTCTCTCCCCTCGTTCCCTCCACTGGTTCTTCTCCCCTCGCCTCCCCTCGCCTCACCTCGCCTCCCCTCGCCCGCTCTGTCTCGCCTCTCGTTCGTCCTCTCGCTCCCCTCCGAGTCGAGGACCATTTTATTAAAACTCCCAAGGTGGCCTGTCTATCTGCAGCATTGATCAGTATGATGTTCTGTAGGAAGGCCTTGTTGCCTGTCTACAGGTGTGCAGGCAGATTGAGGACACACAAACACACACACACACACGCACACAATTCACGTGCAGGCTTTTGTGCATGCCTGCACAGATGGACAACAGAGAGGATCACAGACGAACACAAAAACACTCTCACAGAACGTCACTCAGTTATACAACCACATATGCACGCATGGGGTACAAACACACACACACACACACACACACACACACACACACACACAGGCAAACACATCTGAGTCACATGTGTGTTTACATTCCATTGCTACCTCTCCCTTGTGTTGCAGTGGCAATGTCTTTCCACATCTGTGGTGCTGTGTGGCACGCATCAGTCTGGTATCATGCCCCCCCCCCACACACACACACACACACACACACACACACGCTTCTCTCCAGCTGTGTGTCGTCCAGCAGCCAAGCCTCCAGTCAGTATTTCCACGGTGATGAAAGTGGTTGCCCCCTTCCCCCGCCCCGCCCCACCTCACCCTTCCCAACCCAACCCAGCTTTGCTCTCCGTCTCTCTGTACTCACTCGGCCCGGGCTCTGTAGCCTCTCACAAGAGAAGAGGGGGGGGGGGGGGAAGAGGAGAATAATAGGGGAATAGGGGGAGGTAGGTAGGCGGTTCCTCGGGGGGTGGGGGGGGGGTGGGGGCTAGTGGGGGATGGGGGGTGAGGTTAGCCAGTAGCGGTAAGGGAGTGACGACCTTAACCCTCTCTCCCTTTCTCTCCCAACCCTCCCCCTCCTCTCCCATGTAGGGTGTCCCAGCCCCTGCTTGACCGCTGTGTGCCGGACTATACCACTTTCACCACCGTGGGGGACTGGCTGGATGCCATCAAGATGAGCCGTTACCGTGACAACTTCATCAATGCCGGATTTGCTTCGTTTGACCTGGTGGCCCAGATGACAGCAGAGTGAGTGTGTGAAAGGGGTTTAGTTAGAGGAAGTCGGCTAAAAACAAACTGTAAACGAAAAAGAGATTTCAGAAGGTGCAGTTCAAGGGAATAAAAATGAAGAGCATGGTGCTTTCTCAAGGGATCTCTGACACTAAAGCATCCTAATGTTTTGATTGAAATGTAATGTCTGTAAGGTATACAGAATTAAAATAACGCTAGGCTAAGAAGGAACAGCTAATACATTTCTGGTCATTCCCTTGTCAATGACCTCTGGTTGACCGTGACAACTTGCCAACCTTCGTGTATCTTCGTAAAGAGGAAATGATGCGATGGAAGTTGTGGAAATTGAAGGCTGTGATGATCCAATAAATGAATTAGTATAATAATGATGAATATGTCATCCTAATTAGCCACATAGCAGGCGATGGAGGTGGGGGTAATTTGTTTCAATTTAGAAGGGCTGACAGGTGTGGTGTACTGTGGCTCTCGGTGGCCCTAAATGGCTAGTAATTCTTCTAATGACGGCCATTTATTATCATTTTATCCTCTGTCGCTGCACTGATGGGTATGGCAAAAGGGGGTAAAAACACAATTTATTTGCGTGAAATTGCGGTGATGTGCTCCTGTTTGGATTGTGTTTGAACGGAGTGGATGAATGGGCTTTGTGTGTGTTTGCATCCATGTGTATGAGCCTACATATGAAATCATATACGAATGGATTGTTCCGCAAAGATGTTGAGACAATCAGAGGGCACAGTGCATGCAAGTTATATTAGATCATTTGTTTGTGTGTCTGTGTCCATGTGTGAGAGAGAGAGAGAGAGAGAGAGAGAGAGAGAGAGAGAGAGAGATTAGCTTGTGGACCAGCTAATCGCACCCCCAGATGTCATATGCTCTTTGCTGTCTCCTTGGCTAGTTGGCTAGTGGCAGGGGAAAACAAACAGATGAGCGGAAAGGAGAGGTCGTTCTGATATTATTCCACCATGTTAAACCAACACAGCCATGGCGATTAGATTACGATGTCTGACTAACATCGGCCAGAGCAGGTGCACTCTCCCAGGTCTGTTAGTTTAATAATGTCAGCTGTGCATTTCAGCCTCAGCTCAGCCTCAAAACGAGGCGCTTTATGATGATACAACAGCTGCCGTTTAGGACAATTGAAGCTTAACTAAAATGATCTACACCTCAAAGTATTCAGTGAATATTTTCCTGAACATTTTTTGTACAAAAACATTGTTTGTATTATCGACCAGTTAAGAGCAGAGTCCCCGGTACTCATGTCTATTTTAAGGGTGAAGAGCAGAAACTGTCAGAAACTAAAGCATAACACTTGTTCTCACTCCCAGGCTGCCTGGGTAGTCACAAGGGTTCTGTGAAATCTGGCAGGTGCCTACCAGTAGCTAAGTGTACACTTTAATGATTAACTAACGCATCTGGCTCCTCTTCGCTCTCCCACCTGCCTGGCAATAGAGGAATGTTGCATTACGGCTAAGGCTTCGTGTGGCCATTTTGTCAACACGGCCTTTACGAAGCCATTTCATGGGTGAGCGCAGCGATACTCGTGTGTTCCTGTTCCCACGCAGACGAGGTTGTGTGAACTTGCGAGGGAATGTAAAGCATGCACTTGTAATGTACATGTAATGTACACTATATGTTTATGCATTGTTATGTTTTGAATCACCTGTTCTAAAATGTGTCCGTTGTGTCTCGCTCTGCAGGGACCTGTTACGGATAGGCGTGACTTTGGCTGGCCACCAGAAGAAGATTCTAGGCAGCATTCAGGACATGAGACTACAGATGAACCAAACTCTGCCTGTCCAGGTCTGACAGACAGGATACGCAGACCAGTCGAGGAGCAGCCAGACAGACAGGAGAGAAGAGAGAGACAATGGGAAACCCTTGCTGCCTGACCCATCTCTGCCAAAAAGACATACTGTATGAAACTGGCTTGCAGTGCCTCGAACTAGTTTATTTTCCTTTGTTACCGACACTTCCATTTCCTGTTCCTGTGTTTCCAGTCATAATTATTTTTCCATCCCAGAAGACATTACTCCATTTTCTTTTGTATACTTTTCAAAAAGGAGGCGACTAAACTGCTTTATATCCCAGGTGTGCCTCGTCGGCTCCAGTGTAGGGTGATTTTTGCGTGCTTGTTTCTGAGACCTGATGTTGGTCTCTCATCCTGACACAACAGCCCTTCTCCATTCACTCACCCATCCAATGTAGGGACCTCATGAAAGTCTCCACATGGAGACTTGGTAAAGAACAATCACCTAGGCTTAAAAAAAAAGGAAAATTTAAAAGTGAATGCTATTGAATCGTTCACGCAAAAAATAGACATGGAGAAAGATATATAACATTATTGAGTCTTGAGTTGTTTTATTGTGTGTGTGTGTGTGTGTGTGTGTTTATTCCCCATCTTCATATTGAAGGTGTAGTATCTAAAAGGGCACTTGCCGAAGGAGGGTTTTGAGGCTGGGGTCAAAGGTCAAGCAGATTTTGAAATCATGCAAGCAGAATTTGGGAGGTGCTAGCCACAAAATGAGAACCTGGGTGTGACTGAGGAAAGTTTCCTAGAGGACATCTGCCCTTGAAATCCATTGCTCTTTATTTTTAATCCATTCTTCATTTTGATTTGTTTGTTTTTCATACACTTTTTGGGAGATTTTAATTTTTTTCCAAAATGGCCGGTCGAATCTGTATACCCCTACAGGACACGTCACGTGATTGAGGGGAGACAATGACGGTGGAAACAAACAAAAGACCACTTGGCCTTTTGTGTGTGTTTCGAGAGAGAAAGCGGTAACACAGGTGTGTGTTTTCAGTGTCCATGTGCGAGTAAAAATGTACACAAATGCACACAAACATACTGTACAATACAGCTTCCGCTATCTGCCACCATGGAGAATTACCGCATGAAGTCAAACGTGACATGGAGCAATTATATCTGAAACATTTTACGCTATATTCTGTGGACAACATTACTGTTAAACGTTTTTTTTTATTGAATCCAAGTAATAAACTTTGGAAATACATATACACACATATGTGTGCATATACATATATATATATATATATATATATATATATATATATATATGCATCATACAGAAACTGAGAGCAAACCATGAGACACCTTACTATGTTATTATTATTATCATCATCCGGATTTAGAAATAATTAAAAATTCCTGTTAAATTTCTTTACCCCTCCCCACAATTGTATTTATTTGTATTCCCTCCACCCGACACTCCCCTTCAGAAGGACTATAGAGGCCATTGGGACTGTGGAACAATCAGGAGGAAGAAATACCGCAGGAAAATTCAACAGATGAATTGATGATGAAAAAAAACAAATGCATATAAATTGGATATTGTATTTTTGTTGTTGTTCTAAACAGCCTGTACATGTTTTGTAACAAAAGTAAGATAAATTACATGAAAGAAGGAAAAAAAGAACACAATGTTTTGACAAAAAAAGAGGTTTTGTTGTGAAATGTTTGATTCTGAACGACATCAACTGAGAACAAGGCATGGCGGAGGCCGCGAGAGAGAGAGAGGGAATTGGATGCAGAGAAGGATAGCTAAAACATGTATACCTATAACTGACAGTATTTTGTGGTTAGACCTTACAGGAAAACACCACTCTGATTTAACTGATTTAAAACTGACACCATCTGCAGATTACCATGGCTGTCTTCCATCGAGCTTTAATCAGCTCACAGCGGATTCAAAGACAATCGTATGCTTCAATATAACAATAATATCTCTTCATTTTCACGTCACTCATTAAGCACACCCAAGTCATCGCATACACGAGGGACTATGACTATGAAAATTGGTACATCAAGATCATTTATAGACAAGTGCTCCACTTCCCGACATTACGATCAACTGAGAACCAATGCTCCTATAGTTTGTCTGTGAAAGAACCCTGCTAAAGATCCCACCGTTCTTATTAGACCAGTCCATTGGTCCTCGTCTGTCTGGACGATTAGTGGACCTAGGCCAATCTGCCAGGAGAACGTCTTGGCAGCAAATGCACACACATGACAGGCTGACCTGTGATTGGCTGTCCGGTCTGCAGTCATCCGTTCTTGGTTCTGGATACTGTTTAATTTGTACAGTGCAGGATCATCATGAGTGATTGCAGCTGCATCACCTAGCAGACTGCACTATTGATGATCCTTGGAGGGAAGCTTTGAGGTGGTGGACTAAGCAGTGGTACGGTTATTTCCCAGACAGTCTCTGTATTGTCAGGGTCGAAGTTGACCAATGCAATATGTGAATATTATTAGTTGTGTTTGCAATGATAGCGTGATGTTAGTGTGTTAGTGCATTATGTCTTGCCGTATTACTTCTGTCAGCTTCTTTTGAACCTCTCAAAAATGCATCAATGATATTATGCAAAACAGCCATGTGTTCCCCATTTGACACTGTTTCATCTTATCCCGCATTCAGACATTTACAATCTGTAGTCTAGACCCACCCTCCCCAATTACACCCCAACCCTGTGCTCCTCCTAACCCAAAACAGTTGTGTTAATAATTACTTTTGCAAGCTGCAAAGAGGAAGAAACCCTTTTATCGACTGGATGGCTCTGAAAGGATTACTATTGATTCATGATCAACCTTGTCAATGAGCAGCTCTGGTGCCACCATACAAGGGTTTTGTCACACAAACTGGAAATAATTGCAAATGCCTTTTAGATGAGCACACACTCTGTCATTCTGCACAGTCGTTTTCAGATGGGAAGGTGTGTGTTTGCCAGCAGAATAGCAGGCAATCACAGGCTCTCTCACACTGGAAGGAAAACTCTTCCTCCTCCTACTCTACTGAGCTGAGTCACTCAATCAGCCACCCCCTGCTATTACACACGTATGGGCCACTAAACAAGACAGTTGATGAGCATAAACAAAAAGGACAGAATGGGATGAGGGTATAAACACAATCAGATGGCAGCCATGCCCGCTCATGAAATATGGCAGCATTTTGGAGCTTGCCAGAACCATTGATGAGGTGCACATGCAGTGCTTGTGGGTTGGGTTTTTTTGCATTGTGCTCACCGTCATACCAGCGTGACTGATGAGCTCCACTGGCGCTGTGGCACATCTTCAAATGATTAAACTGCTAGCACGTCAACTGAGAGGGAGTCAAGAAAGAAAATCCTCAAGTAGATTTTTCACACTTTGCCGGTGTTTTCTTTCCCGGCAGATATGTAATTCTTGCCATCTGTAGACCACATGGAAGGAGATGAAACCCTTCCTCTTTCAGTTATTGATAATTCTATACCGTCTGTTTTCACCCATTCATTGTGGACTTTAATAAGGACTGTTGTGTATGTGTGTGCATGCTAGTTGTGTGTCTGTGTGTGCGCGTGTGGGCGTGCCTGCACACTGTGTGTGTGAGCTTATAGATAAACAATAACTATTTTATACAGAAATGTTTCCAGCAGCCGAGGGCTGGGCTTTGTCAGATGAGGTTATCTGTGTGTGCCAATGAATCCTTTTCTCTCATGCTCAAGGGGGGGTTTCACAGTATTCTGACATTCCCTCCATCCCTCCCTGCTTCACCCTAGCCCTCATTCTATCTATCTACCCCCTTGATTCAGCTTGACTCTGCGACCCCCGACCCCATCGTGCTCTCTATCTGTCTAGTTTAAAATAACCATATACATTATGTTCCTCTTCCTTTTACAAGCCACTTCACCTGCCCGACTGAAGGCAACCCCCAATGGAAAGCAAGGGGTTTATAAAGTGTACATGTACAAAGGAAAGGGAACAGGGGACACAAGAAAGAAATGCAATTGTTTATTGCTCTGGAAATACATTGAGATGTGTTTATTAGGGTAAACATACACAACAAATGACTAAAATGATGATGCATTCTTGTAGACATATTTTTAAAAGACCTTTTTGCAATTAAATTATTTAAGAAATGTGACACACCCTTGTGTTTGAGTATTTGTGTGCTGTTTTAGTGTATTAACTCAACATTTAACTAACATATTCTAGAGTCTGCTCATAATAGATTTAAATAAACTAAGAGCCACATATGCTTAGAGGGATTCTCTCTCTCTCTATTTTTTATCACAATCACAGTTAAAATAGCACATCTTGAAAAAGTGGAAACATTTACTTCATTAAGGATAATGATCTATATCAAATAAACAACCGTCCAACACACTGTATAACACTGCCTAATTACAATTGTTGCATAGACCGGAGCTGTAATTCAAGCTCTTGTTTTAGTTTCAGACAGGTTTAAGCAGTTTAATTCCAGTTCCGAAAGCCAGAGGACATTTTGAGTAGCACTGCCTATGAAAATATTTTTGTGTAATACTATATTTCATTTCTATGGCTCCAGGCACCTGATAAGCAGATATTGATCCTCGCCAGATGTTACAGAGAGTTCATCTATTTCTAATGCTCCTTCACTGTTAAGTTTCTCATCGTTATCGAGGCTGTTACAGTGAGTTAGAACCACTCGGTTGGTTTACATTGTTACTGTTCAATAAGGTAAATTGCCCATTTCAAAGAATTCCTCAGTATAATGGGATCATTCCTAAACGGAACATTTAACTTGGTTGCTATGGTAACTGGTTTTGTTCAAATGCTATCATCGTGTGCAAACAAAAAACAAACAAACAAAATCAAAACAAAAAAAGTTCTGTTGGAAAACTGCAGGAGAAGCAGGCAACCTCTTCTGCAAAAGCCTTCCAATATTGTCTTCTAACATACTAATTAAGCATGACATATCTCTGTAGGCACCAACCCTTGTTTTCCAGCTAAAAAGCCAGGCTTTTTGGAAGATGCTTTCTAGCTCATTCTCCCCCACGGCGGGTCTTCTAGCTCGACTCGCTCCCACTCCCCGTCCAATTAAAAGTGCCGCTTTGGTTCAGGCCGTCTCAAAGTCTGGATAGGGCAGATCTTTTCACAATGTTCATCTCACAAACATTTCGACAGAGGTTTATGTGGGTTTATATTTGGTGTTTGTGCAGCCAGAATACATTTAAGCTCAGATCAGAAGGTATGGGGAGCCACTGTGGGGATCTCACTGAACTCCTGGAATTTTCCGGACTTTACTTCTCTGACATCGTTTTGTATGATGGATGCACTTGGGCAGGCTTTTAGACGTGTATTAAATGGCATGCTTAACTTCACGAGCGCGGGGCCTTCTCTGCTATCTCTTTGTTTGCAATTATAACCAGACGCTGTCAGTACTCTTTGTAAACAATGTGGCAATACATTGGCAGAGGAAGGGTATAAACCGCTCAACAACAAGGAACAATACACTGGAACAGAAACCCACTGGAAATGATAGGCTAAGATGTTTTAACTAGAACAAATACAGTAGTAATAGTAATACTCGTTAGCCATCACCACCACATAGTATAGACTGTATAGGTTTATGGTAAATATGAGCCGATTCAATATGAATTTGAGAAATACATACCATAATTTGCAATTGACCTATACTGTACATTAGGCTACATTAGAGTTATAGAGTAGATTGATTGTAGGCAGGCAAGCTTATTTTATTTTTAAAGTTATATAATGAGAGGAAGAAATACTGATATGTTAATAAAGATACATGATCTCCTGGTCAGTGCAGATAGCATTAGCATATATAAACTAGGCGTTAGCACGTCTCATTTACATGTAATTCACAACAGGATCAATGCAAAACATGATCACACATAAAGAATAAAATCCCCTAACTTACACATACCCCTTCTTTGTTTTGTTCCTGTCGGTTGGCCGTTTGTTCTCTGTTACTCCCCAAAGACTCCCCTCTCTGTTTAGCGTTTTCTCCTTTCCCATCTCGCCTGCCATAATCCCTCTCTTTCTCTCTAGTTTGCCACAGCTAATTGGTCACGTCTGTACTGTGACATGGGGACGTGACATACTTGCTGGACAAATAGCTAGGCGTTTAGCATCGGACCTGTCTGGTCTAAGCTGTACCCAGACACTAGCCGAATGAAAGCCTAATTATGACTCCACTGCAACAACTTGCTAATTGGGAAAATGTTCACACAAAGAGCTCTGGGTGCAAGTCTGTGAAACTGCATATGTATGTTCTCTTTTTTTCTGAAAAACAAATAAATAAAATAAAGGAAATTACAAAAGTACAAAACATATGCCATGAACAAAAGTAATTTATCTACGTTCTTAGAAAATGTCAGAAAATCTTAGCAATTTCCCCTCCATTGCTCGTCTGTTAAATGTCAACCTTTCTGAGTCACTCATACTTTGCATTGCCATTGTATTATCTTACTCTCTGGCCTGCTCAATGCATCAGTATTTATTCCATCCCTTTTTAATGAGCTATTACTGTACTCTATTCACAGTCTGGTGAATGGGTCACAAGTACAATGTTTTGGCCCCCGTATAAATCTATCTTCTTTGTCAACATTAACCTAATTAATAATAACATAATTATTATTTTTATATAGGAAAGTGTTATCTTAATAACACAATATATTGACTGTGAAAATGTGAAAATAATTATGTTGAAACTATGTATCTAAAAAGAGCAAACCAGTAATATATTGCATGCTAATAATTGTTATAATTATATAATAATTATGATGACAATTTCTGCAGCAGGTTTGAGGATGCCAACAATATGCAGACGATCACCTCCATTCCATGCAACATCACAAGAGATTATCCTATTTCCCTCCCAAAAAACAAAGTATGCTACGGCCCCCTTACCTCCCCCTTTCTTAAAGAGGGGCACCCTGCATTCTGTGGCGCAGAACAAGCCCTCTATTGTCGGCCGTTTGGGTGCAGCTGCGTGGTCTGTTCCTGTGACAGATTGCTAGCTGTGTGTAGAGTCTACCAGGGAAACAATATCCCAGTGGCTTGCATGTACACGGTGACACAGTGTTACTGCATATTAGCCAAATTCTAATGTACATGTGAGAGACCTCACATGTACAGATGCCTGCAGGTATAGCAGCCAATCAGTATGAAGAGATTATATTAGTACTACAGTATATACACATATGGCGCATAGTTAAGATAGGGTCAAATGTATTGTAAGCATTGCGATAATGCATAAATTATGTATTATGCAATGGTGGATACTTCTCTGGAGAATAGAACATAGGAATGCAAACATGAATGGCTAATTCATCTTAATTATTTTATCCCTCTGCTGAGCCAGTGTCCTCGCCACAGTTCAGCAGACATCACATGGGTCATTGTCTATGTGCTTTATTGGAATCTGTGTTAATTTCAATTCTTGTTAAAGGCCTTGGGCCTGCCCCATGTTTACACTTTCTGAATAACAGACATGTAGAATATATATGATCGTTTTAGGAATCTTCTAATCCATTCTACGCACTTTGTGTTTATTGATAACAGTTGAACTTCAGGTTTCAGGTTATACAAGTAATCAATAGGAGATAAACAGAAGATCATCTTAATTAGCTAATGGCCCTGTGTGCTGTAAGCATCGTTATCACTCCTGTCTTTGTGCTGTTTAAGATGTGGTGAAAAAGATAATCAGCTGAAATAATTGTCCATTCTACAATGATAATTATGACAAATAATACCTCAATATATTGTATAGCTGTACACTTGTATTGCTTTATTTGACTTAACTTAAACAAACTAATAAGTTTTATTAGTGGCTCATGCTTTGGACTTAAGAAAGATGGTCATGACATTAGTGAGTTGAGGTCATTTTCTTGCACTGTTCGTGTCAGTGAACACTGAAAAGGACCCCATTCCCACTTGACATCTCATTAACTGCTCATGATATTTATCAGTCTTAAACATAGTTCTGGCAGGCCTTGTTTGATTACTTCCCGCGTGTAAAAGCAATCGCACCTCGTCCTCCTCACCGTCCTTGATTTACGGATGGGAAAAACATTCTAGCACAGCTGAGGAAGTATGAGAGAGAGTGTCATAAACATATAATGAAATTTACACAGCAAATTCCCTGTTTGTCCTTTAGCTCTCCTCAGTGTAAACATACTGTAGCACAAAGGATAAAACCCTTAATCGCCTCAACCTATTTGCTATTGTGCATTCACTGGAAAGGTTACACATAGTGTAAATGGACATTTCCATCTTTGCCAAGATGTTACATACTGTATCTGAAATATGTTTTTATTAACCTTGAATTGTAATGAAAATTGGTCTTTGAAACACAAAATATAAATAGAAACTTGAAAAAAAGATGCAATTGCCATATTGAATGACTACCTTTATGAATATTGTAAAAAAAACTTGTACATTCAACAACTTGCTGCTATTGTTCACCTGGAGACAAAATGTCAAAGTAAAGCACACTAATGTCAGCTGGCAGGCAGATAAAGTGAGAGCAACAGGGGGCTTTGGCTAATGTGCTAACCATCTTTGGGACTTCACAGCTGTGTGATTCTGAAATCCAGTGAGGTGTTATTATGTGTAACAAAGTGTCAACTCATTACAAACTTGGCTGAACCTCCTTGCACTGTCGTTGACCTCCAAACACCACGATGAAGCCGGTAGTCTATTGTCAAGAAACAAAGGTAGAGAATGTTGAAATGCCTTCACCAATGTGACAAACGCAGCAGGATAGCAAGCATTTCTCGCTAACAAGGATGTAGCAATGAAAATGTTACCAATAAATAGGCATCCTCCATTTGCAGAGCCATAGCATCACCAGCCATATTAGATCGTTTGTTTCAATTATATATTTGTCTGATATGGTCATTATCATTTCCTCTGTGGTTCTATTCCAATAGTGCATGCAGTGGCATCAAAATGGAGCCAGCATGGAGAACTCTTATTGGACACATTTGACCACCCGCCTGCGGCCAGACTAACGTCAAGAGGGACAGGGTCATTAACAGGCCAAATCGCAATGCATTCTGGAAAGAAAAAAAAGGGTAAAACTAGGACAGCTATATATATATATATATATATATATATATATATATATACACTGTATATATACGTTGCAGAAAAACTCAAGAGACCACTGAAGATGTTTCTTTTACATTTGTACTTTATATTTGCATGCAATATATTAATTATTTTCTCATATAAATAATTTTCGTTCAGCTATGTCAAATAGACCCGTATCTTAAAGGCATGTTTTCTCTGAGTTTAAAATCTGCGCCACAGTTAATTAACTAGCAGTGCCAACAGAATTAAGGATTGCTCGTTAACGGTCTATAGAGTAAAGAACGAAAGAGGTAGGCCTACTTATTATTCTAAGCTATAGATAATATGCATACTGGCTTAAATAATCAATTCAGTAGTATTTACTATCTTTTTGAGCAATATTTGAAGGTAAATCAATGAAGGCCTACATAGGCTAGTTTAGTGATTAAAACAATAAGAAATTAACCACAGAAAATGAAATGCAGGGTCAATATGTGAAGACATTCGTGTTATTATATACATTGCATGATAGTCTCTGTCATGCGCACACACACACACACAACCACATACATACATACAAATTATATTACATTATATGGATACATTTCTTATTTTCTCTTTTGTATATGTACTAGTACTCTTCAATATAGCAAAAATTTACATAAATGCAAGTGATATTAAGGAAATGCCAGAGAAGACACTGACTTCAAACATACATTCCTTCTTGTCTATTGTATTGACAAGATCATTTGCTGACACAAACACAATGTGCTACTGATCACAATTGCCATGTAGCCTGGAACAGGTTGTAAGCAGTTTGATAGCCACATGTGACTAGTCTGAATCAATGTTCACCTAGCAACAGTAGATTGAAAGCTGTTCTTTCACTCACTAAACAATTTTTTCCACGGAAGTAAACAAGCATGGTGTTGACTAAGCGATTTCAAAGTAAATGTAAACCGCCGTGCTAAATTGGTTTTCCATTTGTGAGCATCAACTTGCAGCTCCTCAGCCTCATGCATCCTGACAGTAGTGGGTCAACATGCATCAATTAATTATAAAAAATACTGAACAATAAGGAAATAATATGTCAAATAATAAATAAAAATGTAACCGTATTATTGCATAAAACCATGCACAAATTTTCTACAGTGCATGCACAGCTGTACTGCAATTAGATGTATTTTTCAATCTCTGCAATGTGCATAAGTATGCTATGGCTCATTTGTTGACCCTAAGCTGTACAAAACACTGAATCAGCAACACGTTCTATAGGAATATTTTAGGCATACAATGTAGTATACACACAAATGTAGTTATTTGTTATATGATATAAACTGTCTACATAATCTGCTAGATCACCATCAACAAACACATACAGTATAACTTCAGAATTAGAGTTTTTTTGTATTAAATCTGGTATTTTTGCTGTGAATTATTTTACATAAACTGACATTTTTTATTTCATACAAAAACGAGGGAAAAATATAACCATTATATGTGTGTGTGTGTGTGTGTGTGTGTCAGAGAGAAAGAGAGAGATAGAGAGAACATTTAATTTATAATTTACTGATGTATACTAGATTTCTTAATAATCTACTCAATTATTGTTTACACTCCTTTTGAAATGAATATTTAACTCTTAGGGGTATTTTCACCCTATACCCAAATCAACAGCACCTAGACAGTGGTTGCAGAAAAATAATATAGGCCCTACTGAATCATGTGTCATTGTGTCACCTTTCCAGTTCCCTCTCAACTGCCATCTTTTTACTCACAAGCTGGCATTTCTAATTGTCGTGGTGCTGAGTTGTTATTTTATCAGGTCACATTGTCCCTGTCTTGACTATAATGTATGTCCTGGTGTTTACTGCTATAGCGTTCACACACACATGCTAGTGTACTCACTCAACCTAACCACAAATGCACCTCTTTTTTAAAATGTATTTTGTTGTACTTACTCATCTGTGCTAACGTGTGCTCTAAAGCACGGTCATGTTCGTTAACATCTAGTTTCAATTTGTTTAGTAGTCACAAAGTGCGTCTTTTTTTTTTTTTTTTTACTTTTACACTCAATTTTGCCATTTCCCTCCTTTTGTATTTTTCTGCTCCTTCTGCTGACTCGCAGCTCTATCCATTCTCCCTCTCTCCCAGCAGACACAAATGCATGAATGAGGAAATTAAGTGTGCATGCTATCAGTATAGCCTGTAGGAAGCAGGCTGCACTGCACTCTGCTTTTCGTTCTGCCATACATTTCAACAAATTTGATGTGACAGCATATTTGCCCCAATGGCTCCCAAGTCATTTTCTTTCGCATTTTTCATATTTACCAGTGATTTATACGTTCACAGAATTTTTATTTTCACACAACACAAGCTTGTGGACTCTTTTTGTGGGGCGCTAACAGCAATATCTCCTTCTCTGTGAGCCGGCATAGGGTGTCAACAGTAGGTTTATCCTGTTATGTATTCGCTACTTTGCAGTGCCTATGCTGAAAGTATAACCTCCAGACACATTTTATTGTGATATATTTGTAAAGCAACACGTCAGCATTATACATTGGAGTTTGCACCATCTTGCACACAACTAAATCAATGAATCTATATGTAAACTATTGTACACTGAAGACCTTTACACTCACTTTTTATCATGGCAGTAATTTGTTAAGTTTGGCTTTATTTCCATGGTCTATTTGTTTGTCAAATATAAGCTAAGAGGCATTTTTCTTTCATAGGTAAAAAGTATTAAGCTCTGCCCCTCTGTGTAAGTAAGTACCTTATTGCAGGGGCCTGAATTATGGCACTGTGCATAAAGCACAGCGAACAACGCAGAACAGAGGAGACTGCCACCGGTGATGAATAGCTTTCAATCTGGCCACTGAGTGGGTTCAGAGACCCCTCGGAAAGGGTTTAGTCACCTAATTGCGTTTGAGAGGAAAGGCTATTCGGATCGCCATGAAGGGAATTCATTACAATTTGATGAGGTGCATCGTTGTTATGCAAGATATAACCTTGTGAAATAATTAAATGTGTTTATCTTTTACAAACTTTTTAAAGGTATTTGCACCTCAAAGTCAAAGTTTTTATGAGATTAGAAAGTTTGTCAGCATAATATGTACCGTCCAACTCTTAAATTATAATGGCAATTACCCACAATACTTGTATTAATAGAAACATGTCAACAAAACGTATTCATGACCAAATGGAATTTGTATATATTAATTTGTATTGACACATTGAAAAATAGTTGTAGATGCAGATTGTAGCTGGACAACATGGTGACTAGGGGAGGGGTCAGACGCTGACAACACTGGTCTCTCTGAAGCAGAAGGGGAAGCAGCAGAGGTCCCAGGCAGAAAGAGTGTGGTGTCAGGGGGTCATGCCTGGAGCAATGATTTGGCCCCCGTGGCGGCACGTCACTCTGAGCTGTGCTGCTGCACCACGGGACGCTGTGTTCTCCGGACGAGCTAACAGGGTCCACATGAAATGTGCAAACAGTCACCTTTGACCTTCGTCTCAGTATGACCCTGATAGACAGACTGCTGCCGGGGACATCTGGGAACTAACAATGGCTCAGACGTAAAGAGACAATATTATAATGGTGAAATCATTATGACATTTTCATTTGATTGTTGCTGATCAAATATATGTCTGGGTAACTGGTAAATGGGTCAATGTTGCATACAGACGATTCCACACATGCTCAATTCAAGAACTAAGGAGCAGGTGTTAAACATCTTACTCAGTTGTGCTATATGAAGAGGTTCATCCTAGGACCTTTTTGCTAAGACACCCAGGACACCAGGATGCTCGCTCCTTGAGTATTCTGCCCAGTGCCCACACAAGACTATAGTTTAGTTGTACCTGAGTAACTTTCTATTGTTTCTTCTCTTATTATTTGTAACTTGACATGAAAAATTAAGGTACTGTAGCATGAGATAAATAATTATGTTTTAATCTAATGCTGTTCCACCTTTGAAACACAAACACTGTTTGCAGCTCAATGCTACCCTATAAGGCTGGTACTGTACATTATCCTAACCTGGACTAACTCTACCCCAAAGTAGGATAAAACACGATTAATGATTTCAATTACGTTGACCCTGCTCAGTTTACAGTGCCTAGGGTCTGGGCGAGGGTGTTGTGTGCGCTGCATAAAAGCTGATGGTGAAGGACGTTTAATAGCTAAATGATTCAGTGAGGGGGCTGGCTGTTTGTGCTGCCTCATCGCTGGAGGAACAGGACGGCTCTTTGTGCTGAAGCCATCTCTCGCCTCGGCTCAGCAGGCAAGCTGGACAGCACTGCTGCTCCTATCCCTCGTAAGGCTTTTACAATAGGACTTGACGACGGAATGGTGAAATGCAAGAGAGAGAATGGGGGAGCTAGAAGAAACAGCCGAAAGAGGGTTCAGTCCCATAGGGAATTGTGGATTTCAGAAGAATTCACACCTGCTCTACAGGTGCCTTTGGTAAATGCATGCAACAAATACAAAGATTGGAAAAAGGTGCTGAAAACTTTGAGCTCTATCGGCTGAGAGGAGGGATGGAGGCATGAGACGCAGACATATTATTTTACGTTGATCCTCGCCAGTGAGGTACAAAATATGTGAGGCAGTATTTGGTAATGAGACTTCCTTTCAGTCAAGATTATAATCTTTCCACAGAAGAAGCTTTTAATGGCAAGGTGCCGGTTTACCATGTGTTTTTTGTTACATTAGTAGAGAAAGGTACACTGCAGTTGACAAAGATGTATGTCTTTAAAATGTGTTAAACTAATATGAATTGAAATGTATTGGTATGCATCTTAACCACAAATACCAATACAACATGTTGACATAAAGTGTATCTAGAAAGCTTGTTATTCTATAGCTGTATTTTCTTTAAAGCAGTATTTGTAAAAATCTGGGCTTTTTTTACATGTTTACACAAATATCTTCGCCTGTTAAATGTATGATTACTTTCCTGGTGTTAATTCCACTACCTTGTCATTGGATATGAGGATTTGGTGGCCCGGGCCGACTCTGAGGATCACAGGATCCAGGCCTGTCATTCAGCATTGTGTTAAGTGTCAGTGTGCTAAACAATTATTCCACCAGGAAAGGAACAGGTGTCTCACTCCCAGATTGACTTCAAAGCGCTCGGGTGGCCTTTGAAGCTGTTGCGTGCCAATACCTGGACTCAACAGGCAATCCCATTTACGTATAATTCCTCCTTTTCAGGCAGACGCTGCTGAGCAAATAGGAGGAGAAGAAAAGTTGGAAATACAAAACAAAACGTGTTAAGTGGATTCTTTCATCGGCTGTAATCTTCCCCCGCTGTTGAAACGCTTGTGGAACTCTGCAGTGAGGTTGGACAGCAACAATGTTCCTTTCAGTGCGTGATGAAAGAGTTTTGAATCGTCCCCTGTTCTATGTGGGCCTTTGTGCCGTTATCCAGTTATTCAAATTGGTATAAATGGCTATGTGTCATATTAGCATGCGAAATAAGAAGAGCTAATATGCTTTGATATGTATAGAAACAAAAAAGAAAGAAGTATAGGAGAAGGCAACATAAAGAATATGAATTCTGCTAATCTGAACTAAACACACACACACACACACACACACACACACACACACATGATGTGGCATCTACCAGGGGACCAGTAGTAATGAACAGTGGCCCCACCACCAACCATCAAGCAACCAAGGAAAATACTTCTGGCAGCATCACTCAGCTAGACTGGAGGCCCAGATTGACACAGTGGTCTTAGGGTGACAGATGCAAGGAATGGGAGAGAGGTGAAGGAGGGCTCTGAGGGTCTGTCAGCACCACGTCTCTCATCCCTCCATATTAGAAAATGCAACAGGTATGACACATACGGAGTGAATTAGCCTGGTGGAGAACGTACCCATCACCTCCATTGACCCCTTCTATCTCAGTGGCCCCATCTCTCTCCTTTAACACCACCGGGATGGCGGGGGAGGGGCAATAGCTCTTTTCTGTATGTCTGTCTGTCTGTCTGTCCTGTGCCATCATTTAAACACAAAAAGGAGAGAGCTTGGAGCCAGGAGAGGAGGGCATTCAGCATTCTGTTGCTAAACAGGATTAGGGTTGGTTAGAATGGAGGTAAACAGCATCTCACTGAATGGGGGGCCAGTGGGTTGGTTGGGTGTTTGCTCTGAGGGGATGGGTGTGGAAGACAATGGTTAGATTAGCCATCTGCAGAGCCCCCTGGTGCCCAGCACCATTAACCGGCTTAGGCCCCTTCCTCACCCTCATGCATTAAGTATGGAGCGAGCCGGGGAATAGCTGTGGGAGGGAATGAGGGGGTTAACCCCTTTACTTAAGCTCACGGTTCCATACATGAGTAGACACAGCAAAGCAAGCGCACACATGCAAACACATGTGGCCCAACACTGACGTGCACTAAACTCTCTCTCTCTCTCTCTCTCGTTTCCCAGGTACAAGTATGGGATAAACATGTTGCATTGTCTCTCTGTGGCATCAGTGGCATTTTGCATATCACTGCATGGGCATGAGTCAGAGGAGCCATATGACTAACCCTGGGATCTTCTTTGAGTGTTTGCCTCAGAGCAGAGTGAGGAGAGATACATTAGACAAGTGGAAAATGTAGTCTGTTCACATCAGGCACTGTAGGCTAATCCCCGAATGAGAAACACTATGAAATGGCTTTTCAGGGCCCAGGGACACAGCTCTTGTCTTTTGTTCACTGTCTCTTTGCTATCAATATATTAGTTTAAATGTGTTTGCATGTCATTTTTACAGTATAAAATATATACAAGATTAAAAAGTCAGCAGAGAGTAAAGTCAGTAAACAGATTCCATCAAAACATTTAAAAAAAATGGTTAGTAGCTATAAATGTAAAGGCCAAGATCTTTGCCACGGTATTTAATCATTAATAACTGCACAGTAGCAGTCCTCTGTGTCGACTCATTAAGGTTAACTCCCTGCCAAGTGTTTACATTATGGCTCCATCATAAATGCATGGTTCGCCATATGTGGTTGATACTGTATTCAATATGCATGCAGCACACTCTAACAATTACACCAGTAACATTAATCATTTGTAATACCTAAGTGTCCCTGTAATGCTAGCAGAAATAGCACCTTTCTCTTCATGTCATTTGATATGCGATGTTGTCTTCATATCCTCTTTTAGAAACACAGAAACCATCTATTATTTATATGATTTCCTATTTAAGGTAAAGTCAGCTATTGCAAGCTAATTGTAAGATAATTTAATAATTTTGTCAAATTCAGCAAATTTCTCCTCGCATTTCACTATCTTACCGTTCTCTGTGTGTGTTGGAAAAATAATCCGATACTTAGACCCTGGCTCTATACATAGGAACATAAACACAGTGGTGAACACCGCTCTCATCAACAAAGTTCACATTGCATTTCGATGTGTGGGGCAACACCACAGACGGCGCGGATGAATATATTATTAACTTTTGAATCAATCAACAATTGGAAGTTAATTTACGACCATTTAAAGGTCAACCAAAACACTGTGCTCCGCAGTCACACATCACCACGTACCAACCGCCTCACCCCTTGACACATGACTCCACAGGAGAGATGAGCTAACAGGGTCACCAGTGGGCCAGTGTGTCACCGTGGTCTCTCTTTGTACGCGGCAACAAGACACCAAGGTGTGTGTCTCCTGCTCTTTGTGTGTGCCTTTGTCAGATCACCTGGTAATCCGCTCCACCATCTCAATCTACAATGGTGGTTAAAAGGTGGCCTACATAGCAGATAGAGAATAGACATTGTTCGCTCTAATTGTCACCACGCCGTCCTTTGAGAAGGGTGATGGGAGGGGGGTCTGCGTCGTGGAGCTGTGAATTATGTAAGAGCCAAGGAATGCGGTGTGCTGCCTTGGCTTTCACGCCATGAATGGGAATTAGAGAATGTGCTGTGCATTGTCGTTTGAAGTGCGAGGGGAGCAGAGATTAAAAGGGGAATTTTGTGCAAACGCGTGGCACTATCATATAGCCAGCAATGATGTGAAATTGTCACCTGGTAAATTGTTTACCGGGTAAAAAAAGGAGACAATCATGTTTGAGTGCACTGTCTTTCCGTCTGGTGATGTACAGTACATTCACATGGAAGATATTACATTCTGAAATGGAACGACATTATGCAACCACATAAAACACTGATTAAAGTCAAAGCAGACTGCACATGCTTATTCATAAATAATGGACATCATATTCTGCCAACAAGCCTTTCTAACATTTCTGTAATTACGTGTGTTGATCATCAGCCCCATGCATCTATCCGTGGGAACAATGGGAACATTTTTGCACCGATGATTCACAATAAGTGAATTCATTTAAACTAGGCAGTGAATTGGCGGCTATTACCTGGCTGTTGGTGAATTTACATTGGAGGAGAGCTGTTTGCTTTGTTCTGATTAGTGCCATTGTCTCCATTAGCCTCGCTGATGGAGGCTCGCCAACTGAAGGGGGCACTCTTTAACGGTGGCCGTGCGCAAACGAGATCCCGATTAATGGATGATCCAATTGTTCATTAGCACTTTGCCCGAATGAGTATCGAAAAATGCTAATGAGTTGTTTTTCCTTTTACCCCCAGTCACCTTTCAAGGGCTTTTTGAAACGCAGAGGCGCTATTAGTGACGGTTGGGTGTGAGTTAGTGGATTAGAGTACAGGGTCGCATTTACACACAAAAGTGCTTGTTCCTACCAAGTCAAACAAGAGGAGGAGAACCAGACGTCTCCACCCCCTCGTTGCCAGGTAGTTCTTTCAGTGGGCAATGAAACCAGACAGATGTGTTTAGACGTCCTTCAGTTGCAGGCAATTGAATTATTAACATCCGCCCTCATAGAGCATGTCTGATTATGATAGTTGGAGACACTCTGGCACAAGGATCGGATTGAGTCAAATTCATTATTTATTGTTTATGCCAGCAACCAACTCTGCTTTCAGCCAACCTTGTAAAATACAGGGGTATCAATGGCGCTGCAAGTGAAAGCATGTGAAAGTGTTTAGGGCCATGTGGGAGAATATAATTGATAGTGAGCATATATTCAGAAGGTAGAAAATCACATGACATTCACAGTTTTTACACTCATTTGTTTATTTTAAAATATTGAATGTGTACATTTATGCAGTAAAAACTAGCAAATTGTTAGTTAAATATTTTGTCCATTTGTGGCTGATGACGATGAGCGCAAACTATATAAGGACAGCTGGAGATTTTTTGGAGAATGCCATGAGTGGCGAAGATGTACTTTAGCGGGCCGGGAGAGTACATTCAGTTTACTTTCACTTCAGTCAACATGTTGTACCACATTGTACCTGTTCGTTTTCACAGATAACACATTCAGTACGAACTGAAAGACCTCTTATGATCGACATTGATTCAGACCGGTCACTGCATGTACTGTATGCCTGGTGAAAACTAAAAATGTCAGAGCTGTGTCAGCTGTGATGTTAGAATGTACTCTACTTTAACAGTACAAATATGTACAGGTGACTCATTTTTAAATGAAGAATCATTTTCTTGAGATGCCAATTATCTGAATTAGAGTGATCAAAACAGATCACTAACAGTAGCAATTATATCCATAGATAACAATTGAGGCACATAGTATTCACTGGAAATCACTTTTAGATTGCTTCTTTCAGGTACTTTTCCCAGCCACCTGGGAGTTATGGATAAGGCTCTCTAGGGATTGCAGAGATTAGGTGTCTCCCTAGATTGGTCTTGGCAAGGTGCTGCGGCTCATCCCGTCTCCCCTGGGTATTTACACAGCTCACTGCTAGCCCACAGGTGGTCAATATGCCCCTAGCAGGGCCTCCAGTAGCCCCTTAGCATTTGTGTGTGTGTGTGTGTGCGTGTGTGTGTGTGTGGTGGGGGATTAGGGAATCTTAAATGCTCACATTGCACACTAATAAAACATAACGTATAATGACACCTTTACACATGTTATGATACAACTAGATATAGTGACATGATGAGTGACAGCCCTACAGCAGAAGGGAGGAAAGAGAAGGGTGTGTGGTCTACATGACTGCAATTCACAAACATATCTAAGACAATAGGAAGCATACATAGCATGCATCATCTTCTAACATGTGTTATGTAAATGGTTAAATGCTCAATGTAAATGGATGCGTGTACATTAGTGTGAGAGACCATAGCATCAGATAAACCTCTACATAGAGATGCACATGGAGGGGAGAACAATATGTTGTCATGTCATCAACTGTTTCATGCTTAGGCCATGCTTTGCTCCTGCTGTTGAAAAGGCACTTGAAACCACTATACCATGTTATTATCTTATTTTGAGGCTGCTATGGAACACTGCAGAGGTCTGTCTGGCCCATAATCAAAAGTGTGAAAAATCAACATACTTCACTGATGCCTTGTCCCTCCAAACCTACCTCTGCACACACACACACACACACACACACACACACACACACACACACACACACAACAGATGTGTGGGACATTTCATGTAAGTTATCTTACTCTGGATGGCATTATATTGATTGTCTGTGACAATAAAGGGCATGCTAGCTTATAGCCCATTAATCTTGACCTCGGTGCAGATGGGAGATGACACACGCTAGCCAATAACATGTGTCCTGATCTGGCCAGTTTTCTGCATGGTCCTTAGCTCTCATCTATTATGCTATTGTGCTTTCTGACGCCTGGTAGCTTCTGAATAATGATAATAATCCCTTTTGGAAAAACAATCATATACATTTGTTTACAGCTACACCCTGCACTTGACATCCATACAGTTTACTATAATGTCTTGCCAAACAGCTCAGCTGAATAACCAACATTGTTTTTAAAGGACATAGAGGCACTACAGTGGAAGAATATGCATTAAATGCTGCAGAGAAGCTTCTCTGGGTGGACACATGCCTTTCACAAGCCTTCAGCATGATTCCGCACCTATACATTAATAACACGATTAATAATGAAAATGCTGATGGCATCATGTAGGACAGAGAGGAACCCAATAGGCTGCCAACATGACCATATACTGCACCTGCCAACCACTTCACACATTCTCAAACAGCATTACAATTGATTCATCCTGACTGCATTAGAGCACTGAGTGAATAAAGTATGCCCCGCTCCAAGAACACACCAGCCAGGTAGGGCTGTATTATTAGCCTCATTATACTAACATCAACAACATACATAATAGCATTGTGTTTATTAAGCTAGCATTTCATTTTATTTGTAATATTACGCCTACACACAACACACTTGCCAAGAATCAAATGTACAAACCAGTGAACTCAGGCCATCCACAGACAATCCAAACATATTTGAGACGCGGCATTGTAAGTAAAGACCTAAAAAGGTGCTCAGTGTAAACAGCAACTGTTTCTTTTCATGTACACATCTGTGTAGCTAACATACTGTAGTCACTTGTTTTCTCATCCCTGTTATGTTTACACCGTGCACTACACAAACCCATGTCCCTGTTTCACATGAAGACAGTAGCCAACAGAGATGCCACACAAAGCACAGGATGCTTTTTTTTCCATTTCTTTGACAAAAGTTTTGACAAAAAAACAAACAAAAACACAAAAAACAAAGGATGCAAAGAACAGCGTAATGCACAGCAGTTACACCTTGCTAACAGATGCGTTTGTGATGTAAATGGGAGGAACGGTGTGAAGTGCTGTTGTATTTATGTGGTGCCAGTACTGTAGTATATTTGTCTGAGAGAGATCTCCGAGCTACAGTAACGACAGGCCCAGATAATCATAGGAAGAGTAATGATGGCAATAACCATTACGGTGCCTCGTGATCGGCCCCATGGCACTCCTTGTTTATAGTTCTTCATCAACGGGCTACCCCATGCTGCTTGACACACATTAATCCATGTGCCTGTGTGTGTGTGAGAGATAGTGTGTTGTGTTTATGTGTGGAAATGAAAATGATATCTGCATGGAAATGTGTGTGTTTGTGTGTGTGTGTGTGCGTGCGTGCGTGCGTGCGTGTGTGCAGACGAGATTGTGAACGTGATTTTCACATCTGCGTGTAAATTGGGCAGTGAACACTCTCTGTGTGTCCCAGGCCAGGATTATTGCCATATGTGTTTCAATATGCCATATTGTTTTCGCCTCTGTTTATGTGTCACAGACATTCATGTGTGCACACGTGCATGAGATGCATGCATGTTTGTGGTGTATATCTGTGTATCATTTTTTTCTGTGTTGTATACAGTATGTATGACTTTGTGGTCTATATTGTGTGTGGGTAGGTGTGTGTGTGTGTGTGTGTCATAGGTGTGTGTGTGTGTGTGCATCTGTTGAGCGCATGCTTTTATGTATGTGTCTGTGGAATGTGACTTTATATGTGTTTGTGGTGTTGTGGTGTACATATTGTTGCCTGTGCTGTTTTATAGGTTTGTATGCATGTGTGTTGTATATGCGTGTGTGTGTGTGTGTGTGTGCGTGCTGCTTCATGTGGAGCGAGGCCATTCATCAATCTGTCACCTACTTAGCCCATATATCACCTCTCCTCTTCCCTCTCTCCCTTTCTTCTCATCCTTGCCTTTTATCTCCCACCTCGCTCTTTCCTCCAAACTCCCCTTCATCCCGACACCTCATCATCAGACATAAACCATGTACGTGCACCAAGCACATTATTCAGGAATGAAGGGAAACAAACTTTTTAAAGGATGTTCTCATATTCAGTCGTAATTATTGATGTTTCTCGTTTCGGGACATTGTTGGGCAATAGCTTTCGATTTCCTCACACAAGATGGAAGAGATTAATCCACTAGAATTAAGAAGCCAATTAAACTCGTCTTGTAAAAATTGTAATTTGTAGGCAGCCTGCTTTGAACGTGTACATTAAATATGTTAGCTGATTTAGCTGAGGACCAAGGAGTTACACTAATCACTGTCTACTTTATATTCTATAGGCTTATTCCACAGCTGACAATGGCCTCAAACCCAACTTCCCTGCACTTCCACCACACTATCAAGACCTTCTTATCCAGCAAAGGCCATTTCCTCTCCCTGTGGAAGAAACTAGCTGATGTCAGTGTAATTGTAGCAGCCTTGATCAATGCTCATTTGCTTCGCGGTATGTTGCCCTCTCTCTCTCTCCCTCTCTATGTCGCTCTCTTGCGCGCTCTCTATCTCTCTCTCTCTCTCTCTCTCTCTCTCTCTCTCTCTGTCTGTCTTTCTGGCTCACTCTTCCCAGTCAAACTCCAGCCAGTCATGCATCATTCATAAGAAGTGGAAAGGTCACCTCAGCAACTTTTGGGGCTTCTTCACCTCAAGGCCAAGGCTATCCCCACTGTGCCCCATGGAAGTGATGCTGCACTGTTCTGTTGTAGACGCTGACAGGGTGTTGTGCTGCCTGCCTGCATGGTAAAACACAATTTACTGTGGAAAACACAAACTAAGGAGGTTAACTGTAAGGTTAAGACTTTGCAAGCGATGTACTTACACTGCCACATATCTGTGTCAACAAACTGATATTTGATATTTATTATATAAATATAACCTGCACTTGGAATAGATATACTCTAACACAATGAACACTAAACGTGTAAATATATCTAATATACTTTGCATCAGGCTGAGGCAGAGGGATAGAAACTGTTCCATACCCTATAATATTGGAAAAGGAGTGTGACATGCAGTATGTACAGTGTGATGATGTTCCATTCAGGCAGTGTTTGGTGTAATGTCTGTTAAAGGAGCACTTATAGATCATTTAGTGGCCAAGAAAAAAAGCTGTTTGGCTTCAAACATTCCTCATCTGAAACATGACAACACAACCAACCCCTTCTTTGCATGAACATGGGTGAGCTCATGCATTTAGTCTTGTTCACCACACAGCTCGGTCACCCCCGCCCCCGGGAGGAGAAACGTGCTGAGCCTGGGGTTCCCGGGGGCCGGGGGCTGGGCCCGGGCCCGGTCTCCTGTCTGTCCTGTGGGCCCCAGGCTGGGGATGCCGGGGGACTATGGTGGGTTGAGTCAGCCAGCTCACCCCACCACCTGTGTGGAGAGGTGGGCACCGAGCAACAGAGCAGCCACAGGGCCAGCTGGCGGTGGTTGGGTCCCCCTTACCCCCATGCCCAATCCCCCTTCATTGCTACAGTTCACATTTCATTGATTCTTTCATTGATAGAGTATAATGTACATATATTGATGCAGTACTGATAACATTTTGGGTGATAGCATAAATATAATATGTAAAACATTTTACTTGTATGTACAACTTTAATATGTGTGTGTTTTATACAGTATATATATACACACACACATACACACAAACAGTATACTTGTTTTTGTTATACATGTGATGCGATTTCTTTTAAGAGGTCACACACACACACACACACACACATCTGATTTATTTATGTTGATCAGCTATAACATGTTTGTTTGCAGAACATTTTTAAAGAAATTCACCTTTGCAGGGTTGGCTAGCCCTAGGCTGCCAACACATGGGAAAACATACAGTATTGTAATGAAGACACACAAGGCATTTAACTGACTCCATATTTACTTTCATGTGAAGACAGTTTTACACAAAATTATTCTATTTCATGTCAACACTGATGTGTATAATGTCTTGTTATACTACAGAATATTAGAAAACACAGTACATCTACTGTATGGGTGCGTGATCATAAGTTTATAAGTTCACCAGAAGATTGTGTGGCTCCTCAGGTTCCTTGTTTGATTAATTGTACTAATGTATATCATATTACAATAACACATATTACAATAACACCAGAACTACCAAGGTGGTAGTTCAGCTACAGTATGTTGACATTAAACAACATACTGTATGTTGACATTAAACCCATGATGTAACTACAGGACCATGATTTCTCCTAAATGTGTGTATATTTTACTTTGTTAAATTTTAATTTTAATAAAATTACAAAGCACATAAAAGTTTTGAGTATTTTTACCTCGAATGGCCATAACAGTCATATTGTCAGTATGCATTACAGACAGTGCATAATATTATAATTTTTCTGCTCGTGAAGCTGCATCATCGTTGCCTAGCAAAGATTTTTTCTAGTGTTTTCGTTGTCGACAAAGCTAAAACCTAAGTGTGTGGGAGCTGCATGTGGACTGTATAGATTACCTGTGTTGACTGAGTAGCTGATAATAGCCTCAGTGAAATTAAAGTGGTGCAGGGTGTTTCCCTCCAAAATGCATGATAATTTTAAACGAATAATTTGCTAAATTGAATTGCTTTCTTGAATTTTCATTATATTTCATATGTCAAAATGACTGTTTTGGCCATTTGTGTATGCCCCAAAAACACATTCACATTCACTAGAATTAAAACGTTATGTCCTGATGTTTATTTTTACCGATCCTAACATTACAGGACAATTTATTCTTTGAATGTATATATTGATTATTTAAATGATATGCAAAACATGTTTAAGCGGTCAGAAAGACAGTTATTGGCAGCAGTTATAGAATTCCGATATAGTTCTAGTGTTAATAGTACTGTTTTGTATGTCCCAGTCAATATGTTTGCCCCTGATCCAATAATACTAAGTATCTGCTATATCAAGTTCTGATCCGATACTTGCAGACAGACAGCCACCTAGGGCAGTTGTACCATTAAAACCCTACCTTGGTGGTCCTGCACAGATCATTAAGCAGACCAATGCACTGCCCTCTGCCTTAGACAGTCAGGTAATACATTGGTGAAAGCATTCCCGTATTTTAAAGATTACACATATTTCTCCCAAACAAAGCCTACAACTAAGGTTTTAGGCCTAGATCATAACAAAGAGCACATTCACGGAGCTCTGTGCTACTGACTGGAGACTGCCTGCAAATCTACGTTGTTCCCACGAATCAAGGTTGTGATGGTCAGTGGTCCTAACTCAGCTTGTGTTTCTAGTTGTCCAAGCTCCTGAAGTACCAGCAAGTAAACGACTTGGATGGAGCTGTGTCAAACCTTTTCAGCACAAGTGTAAATGACACATACGCCTACATGCCATTAACTAACTAACAAAGTCAACATGAGCAAGAGGAGAGTGGATGTTATTGGTGCTATAAACATACTAGTCAGTAGCCATTTGTAATAAATATGACAGAGAGAAGCCTGTATTTTCTGTGGCTATTACGCAGGCTTAATACTGAGCAGGATGGATATATGGGTGATGCATATATGTTGGACACTGTGTCTCAGTCTGTCCATCACGCTCTGCCCAACCCTCTCTCCAACATCATGATCATCTATGTGTGCTTGTCTCAAAGGGCTTTACAAGCCCACGTTTCACATGGAAACAAACAACACCCCTGTAACATGCTTAACATGATTTCCCCATTCTATGTGTTTCATATGGGTCCATAAAGGTTTCCACTGTCAATTGAAATGCATATTATTGATGTTTTAAGAGATATTTTATGCAAAGATCAAAGGAAGAATGAATGAGTAAAATTGACCAATATGTATCTGTATATTTAAATAATGAGTATATTGATCTAATTTGAATGTATCTGTAGTTGCAATATCATCTGTACTTGTTGATTAACTAATACAATTTCACATTCATTAGGATTTAAATGTCCTGATGTGTATTACCTATCCTAACATTACAAAAACATGTATTCTTAGATATTATAAAGATTATTGAAATGATATGCAAATAATGCATGGTGAACAGTCAATGACTGCTACTGTATGGCCTAGTTGCTATAGAAATCTGGTAGTTCTAGTGTTAATGAATTGGATGAATGGTGGCCTTAAATATAACGCAATAATAGTAATTTCGCCTGCAATAAGAAAACAAATCATCTCCTTAGTGCAGTTAGTGGCCCCAGGACCATGAAAGCCGAGGTAGCAAATTAGTATCTCATTACCCAACTGCATTACGCGGAGTAAGACTACACAATGAATGATGATAAAGCCCACGTATTGTTTTTTAATTTTTTTATTCATTTAGAATTTCATTCTCAACTCAAAGGAGCAAAACACAAAGGGCAGGCAGGTAGGTACAGAAGCGTTATGTAAATGACTTCCACTGTGTCCACGCTGGATTCACGTGTATTTAAACATGCCTGCTGCTTTTCTTCTTGCAACATCTGCTGGCGCCTGCTCATTAGCCTGGCAAAACAGCTGAGGCGGGGCGGTGTTGCTATGGTTCTGAGATCAGTGGACGGTGTGTCGCGCGCGTGCTGTCGCTCTATGATCAGCGTACAAAGGCAGAGCATGAGTCACATGTGACCAGTGCATTTGTAGGTGGTGGATGCACTGCTTTGGCATGAAAGGTGTTTGTGGTAGTGCTTGTGTGTGTGTGTGTGTGTGGGCGGGTGATGTCGCCACATGAGAGAGCAATGGGTAAGGCATCACAACAGTTCAATCAACACACACCACTAACAGTTGCATGAGCTCTAATGGTATCTCCCACCTAGTCCATTGTCTAACCCTCTCTCTCTCCCCCCATCAGCCCTCTTTTGATCAGTTCTCCATTCTCAGACATCATCTTCTTCTTCAGTTCCAACCCTCCCCCTAACATTCTTCCTTGGACCTCCACAAGGCTTTGATCAGTATCGCAGACTACATCCTCTCTTCATTCTCGTCCTCTTTCATACCGCTAAAAAAGCGGGCATTCTCTGTTAAATCCCTTTATCACCCTTCTCCCCCTCTGCTTGTCATCCTCCATTCATCTCACCCTCTTTCATTTTCTTTACACAAGACAGAATAAGTTACTATGACATTCAGCCAACTCCTGATAGCTACTGCTTTTCTCATCCCTTCACATAAGACATAGGTCATTACAACAAAGACCTGACCCGAAACCATGGTCAGACATCAACCGTGGCCAGGGAGGATACGTATAGGACCCTGGAAGCTGGGAGGAGTCAGAGGCCACATATTCAGCAGGGACCCTGCACTGGCTGAAGATCATTGAAGACCAAACAGGACATGCTTCTTTGGACAAATGTCCAGGTTCACAGCCCCCTACATCTTTCTTAAACATGTGTGTATATATATTGTGTATATAAATATATATATATATATATATACACACACAGCATCTTGCCTCATTAAAGAGAGCAGTAGCCATAGAAGCAATGTGCAGAGAAAGAAGGGTAAAGGGGGTGATGATACAAGTTGGGTGAAAGACTATTATAATCATCAGGTTCACAGGTTGTGACGTTTGCAATCGGCTCCTCAACCAAAACATCCCATAGAGACTGGAAGCCACATTATGTCAGGTGCATGCAAGACACCAGACAATACAGTTCAGACTAGAAACAGAAGACAATTGACGGAGGGAAGGTGTGAAAACAGAGGCCAGACACAGAAGGGCCATTTCCTCTGAGGTCTAAATCTGACAACACATGAAAAGCGGTAAAACCACACTTTGCTGACAGAAACATAATTTCCTTACTGAGAAAGATCGCTCAACATGGGCGCCGCATACCGCATAGATTTCCCACCATGCCGCTGCACTCACCATTTGAACTTTCACCCTGATGGACGCAGAGGCTTTAGCTTGCACTTAAGGGGAATACAACTATGTGATTGCAGTAATACGTTTGGCTACACATCTCTGTGATTCTCACTCAATCGAGCTATGTATTTCAGATGCAGATGATGACATTGTGACGGTTGAGCCGGGCTCTTGGCGCTACCAACCTTGCGCCTAGCACAGAGCAGCGCTCGTTATGTGCTGTCAGCTTGACCCTGAGCCAAGCACGGCTCCTTCCTGTTGGGTGGAGACGTGGGCCCTGCATATGCAGCCTCTGCAGAACTCAAGGTGAGCAATTTCCCAGATGTTGTACGTGCTGCTACGAGCAAGGCTGCCACTTCCCAGACCTGGCCCTGTCAGAGCAGAACCTCAAGGAATGCTCCATCCTATCTTAACACGGAAGTTCTTTATGTTTTTCATGGCAAACTGATCTGAGATACAACAGGTCAGATTTCTCTCTGCTGGCTCGTCAAATACTCATAGAGCCTACACACCTCACACACACTACCACCCACAGATGCTGGCTACAGTACCGTTCGTCCTCTTCTCAGAAGACGGTGGTTGCAGCTCATTGGACTGGCACAGGATCATCTTCTTACATTTTCACCTCCACACAATAAGCAGAACCTCAGCAGAGTCTCAACTCATTAAACCAGCTGGTTCAGATTTTAAACTACAGTGAAAGAAATCAATAAATACTTATGTGTAAACTGTTACTAGTTACTAACTATGCTATTTAAAATGTGATCAGACATGTATGTCTCTGTGCTTAATACAGGCATATTATGCACATGTCATAAAAATGCTAATCTATAGCATGGGTATTGGTGTAAACCTGTTAATCTTTTCTGCAGGCACTGTTTAGGTTTGCATCTCAGCATGGTGTGTTGAAAACTTCAAACCACGTTACAGCTTACAATAATAATGAATATTATTATCGAAAGAGTGATTATGAGATGTGCAAGTTACAACATACGCCCCCATACGGGTATATTTAGAGACATGCCTATTAATAATATGGGACCATTATATTGTCACTAGTGAAATGACATTCATATATTCATTCAATAACCAGAATCTCTGCCCACCACAAGCTGATAACACATAGCAAAGGTTAGGATTATGTTGTGTGGTGTGATCTGCACCACATTTTTAGTGTTACTATTTACAGAGCCAGGGCTGTGTAGGCTACAAACATAAGATTTTATCCATCTGACCAATGAGATATTGTGAATTTGACAGTGCAATCGCTTACTAGCTATTGTCACATTACATTGTAGCCTACAATTTCTTGATTTCGTTTTTTTTGTCACCTCACTTGCCTACCTGCTAGATGGCAAAACAAAGGCTAAACAAGCAGAGATGTCTGAGGGCATTACCAAAACAAAACAAAAAAATAAAAGGGCTGTGGTGGGCTGAAGAGTTCTGTTCTGAGATTTAAGTCGCACATTTGTGAAAAAAACTAGGACTAGCTTGTAAAGTCACAAAATTGCACGAAAAACTTGGAAATATAGTTCTTTAAGACGTGTTCCTGCCACCATAGTGTTTACTTTGATTGTTTGGACAGCAAGACATATTATTTACCACGACTTAATTTGCTATGATCCAAATCGTATATTGTTTCCTCTACTATAACTATTTGGTCCCTTAGAATTTGCATGCATCTGCCCAAAATTAATTATGCCGATATTTCTACTTAATACAACTACATAATATTAGCAAATCATTACAGTGGTAACTACCTGTCTCGGTACAGCTACTAAGATAGCCTAGCTGTTATACTAGCCTTTCTGGTGTTGGTCCGTTGAAAAGGCATTCTAGAAAGTAATTCAGCGTCAGGTCCTCTTCATGTGATATCTTAATTTCACACAAAAATATTGATCTAAAATTGTATATTTAGTCCACTGAAATTTAGTTTCATTTATCCTGATTCTCTATAGCCTAGTAATATTGAGCCATCAAGTCCTACTGTAGCAGTGGATAAGCTACAGTATGGTAGCCTACAACAATTTGTTTGGCGGTAAGCTCAGCATGCTAGTCACAATCAACGTACAGCAGCAGCATAACTCACAATTGGGGTATTCTGATTTAGTCGAATGATGTTCACATCTTGCAGAACGCCCCCCTCCATTAAAAATCCAAATTTGATTGGCTAATGAATCAAACACGTCCACATTCACTCAGTGTTGACCATTAAAGATACTGGTGGGGTAATCAATTTGCTTATTGATGGGCCGCACCATACCACAATTGTAAAGATACAACATACCCCCCACCCCCTTCCCAGAGGAGACAATATTTATTTCTTCTCGCTTGCTTTCTTTCGATCTCTCTCATGCTCTCTTTCTCTCTCTTGCTCACGCTTGATTTTCGAGGAGATTTCACTTTTCCAGGAGAATGTATACTATTTGCAGGCATCAGGGAGGGAACTTCTGGGATAAATTGAATGTCTGATATAGCCCTTAATCCCATTACAGTCTCAAAGGGCGATACTGTGCAGTCCATATTTCAAATGGACACAAACAACACCCCCTAAACCTGCTCCTCCCCCCGGGCAAGGACCAACTTCCATTAAAAACACCTTAGGAAAGAAAGAAACCTTGAGAAGAGACAACAGAGAAAGGAATCCACACTACCGCCACACCATGTCCATAAGTGTAGTTTTTGGATGTTTAGAGAGTACACATTGGAACAGCTTTAAATGGTTGTCCCTTTCTATGGATATCTCAATTATCTCTCCTGACAAAGTACTCAACTGATCAGAAAATAAAGCATTTCCATGTTAGTTGAACAATTAACATTAGATGGATGGAATTGTTATTTACTTAGTAAACCAAGTGACTTGGTAATTTATCAGTATCACAACTGTTTACATTCACAACATGCCTATGGATATAAATAAAAATGTTACCTGAAAGACTCACTCTTGTGTGTGAACTCTCACTCCTATCTCTCGCTGTCTTGTGAGATGGCTAACGTTTTCTCCAAGTTGATTCGTTAGTCGTGTCCTGTCAGTTATTAGGCAAAATTCAAATATCAATGATTAAGTTTTCATTGTCTGATACTAATAATATCCATTTACAATGGGCACAGGTTTAATAAAGTAGCATAAATTGTGCAACCACACAGATTTGAGCTCAGATGATGATCTCTGGTGATGAATGGCATGAACTACAAAAACTATAAAAACTCCTGTTAATTCTTTGGCAGGTTCAGAAACCTGTTCTGTTTGTTGAAAATTATAAAACAATATTATTTGCTAGCAGGCTTGGCGCTTTTCCATTGCGCTGCATATTACAGTAATTTAACTAATTACACAGAGCCTCGTAAATCTAAATCAAAGCATTAACATTTTGAGTAAAGCTTTTGTTGTAATGACAAGATCATTCCCTCAACGCAGGTGATCCTTTACAGTTCTATGAACATGGAAGTCAGCTACCTTTGCCAAATACGATCTTTGCAGAACCAAAGTAGTGTTATTTTTAGGCAATTATTTCACAACTTGTATTACACCTCAGAACTGAGGTCTGTACCTCTGTGACCTCAAAGGTGGGTACAGCCATGCGCACACAAACACACACACACATGGTATGTCCCTTGTCAGTTTCAACACAAAAGAAAGATACCAGAGCCTCCTGACGTGCAAATGTTTAAAAGTTAAAAAAAAGTATACACACAGCTAAAACTGACAGCACAGAGAATCACATTATTGTGTGTTGGGCTGGGGGGTAGGGTGAATGTAATGAAGCGTGCCAGGCAGGTTCTAACAAGCTCCATGTCTCGCAGATCAGAGATACCAGATTTAAGGTGAACTCTTGTTAGACGGGAGAAAGAGCCTCTCTGGGGGTTTGACTCTAATCTAACCTGTCTGCCTGACTGCCTAAACAGACTGTACAAATGACCACTCACCATCCACGCATAGTCTGACCTGCTTTGTCATGTACTTCTCTGCTCTTTTCATTTTAACTCAGTAGCTGTACCTCCAAATGCCTTTTTTTTACCAATATCTGTTGGTACATGGATATTCCATGCTCATCTGTACACCAGCTAGAAGACTGGAAGTGACAGCGAAGAAAGCTATGGTATAACAAACACCTATATTATTTAAAACTTTGGGGACCCAATAAGGCACTGCCGGTTAAAGCCACTTCAATACATTAACTTTCTTTCAGCGAGTCTGTTAGTGCTGAATGAAAATGTTATGGAATAAAAACAAACAAAAGAACACACGGTATTATCCATGTTGGTTGCCAGTTTGTATCTATAGTAAAGGATACATTCTGTTTTAAATTGCTATTGCTAAGATGAATGTTGTAATACTGTACGAAGATGTTGTCCCTTATCTGTTTCAATGTGCTACATTTTTTCAAATGGTCTAACTAATAGTGTGATATCTTGGCCAGGTCTTCTAAATATACTATATGTTACAGTAAGCTACATGGTGTACAGTATCGTGTAGCTTAGAGCTAAAAAGAAGCACTTTTCACGAAAAAAAAAAGTTAAAACTATGAATAATGCTCCAGGCAGATTTTGAAGCACCACAGGCTAACCCAGTGTGATTTGGTGTGATGGACATGGCACACTGTGTTCTCCTCAGTGACGGCTTTAATAGCCTAGGTAAATTAAAGGTATCTAAGTCAATCATTCTAGACAAAGCTTGTCAATCAAAATAAAATAACCAGAATCTCTGCCCACCACAAGCTGATAACACATAGCAAAGGTTAGGATTATGTTGTGTGGTGTGATCTGCACCACATTTTTAGTGTTACTATTTACAGAGCCAGGGCTGTGTAGGCTACAAACATAAGATTTTATCCATCTGACCAATGAGATATTGTGAATTTGACAGTGCAATCGCTTACTAGCTATTGTCACATTACATTGTAGCCTACAATTTCTAAAAGGGCTGTGGTGGGCTGAAGAGTTCTGTTCTGAGATTTAAGTCGCACATTTGTGAAAAAAACTAGGACTAGCTTGTAAAGTCACAAAATTGCACGAAAAACTTGGAAATATAGTTCTTTAAGACGTGTTCCTGCCACCATAGTGTTTACTTTGATTGTTTGGACAGCAAGACATATTATTTACCACGACTTAATTTGCTATGATCCAAATCGTATATTTTTTCCTCTACTATAACTATTTGGTCCCTTAGAATTTGCATGCATCTGCCCAAAGTTAATTATGCCGATATTTCTACTTAATACAACTACATAATATTAGCAAATCATTACAGTGGTACGGTAGAATGCCTGGCCTATAATAATACACCGTTATGGCATTTGGAGACTGAAAATACACAATCATTTATCACAGGATGTAAGTAATTCAACAATTACCAATGATGTTACTGTGGTTAGCGACTTATTTGAACAGCTGCTATCTATCTAGCTTGAGTGCTAATGGTACGTATGTGCTAACAGTAACATATGTTGTGTTTTAGAGGCACTATAAGCTATGATGGCCATATGCCTTTTCTTATCTTTAAAACAGCCATACCACGCAAGTTCAATTAACATACCCTTAAGTAACAAGCTCGGAAGTTTAGCTTGGATGTAACAAGAAGTATTACCATTCTGCATTTTTCTCTTTACAGGTCACAACACTGGTTGTCGAAACTCATATTGCCTCATACATTAAAGATGCAGAGTTCAGTTGTATATTATTGACTAATAACTATGAAAGAAATTTGTTGTCGTTATGGCTATGCAATCCTAGGTTGTGCATTGTAGTCTTAAATTCAGCAGTATTTAAACAAAGACCCAAGGAATCAAAACTGCGAAAAAGTCAGTTATTACAGGAGGGAAAAATATAATATATACATTTGACATGGTAATCAACTACTGCTTGTTTATTCTGTAGGGACCAAATATTATTAAGAGCTAAGTAAATTGTTAGCATCTTATCAAAGGAGGTAGACTGTCCTTGAGCGGCTGGCAGAGAGACAGTGGTATGGTATTACTGTAGTTCCTGACCCGGTCTCATGCTTCGTGAAGGCAGCAAGTCCATGTGTTGCTTCACTGAATACAATTGCCGCTGGCCTTGCTGGTATTTTCAACTGTGCAATACAAGCAGCCTATGTCGCATGATTATTACGTCATGACAAACAGTCTTTCAAACTGGCTTTATTGACATTGTTCGAAAAAATATATGTATATAAGCACCAAGATAATTTTATTAAGCACCATGTGAACCAAGTGCGGCACCTGAACACATTTTTGCGAGAAGTTAAACCGCTAATAATTTATGAATGTGGTGTGTATTGCAGTTGTTCCAATAGGCTGCAGTGTCACCCGTCGCCACACGTCTCAGCTGCTTCAAGCCTATAGAGTCAGACTCTGGCGGTTATACCTACTCCACGGAACATTGGATGTTGATTGGATAAAGATACTTAGAGGCAGGGCAGTCAGCTACCGTAGCATATACTTTGGTAAAGTTTGAAATTCCCTCCTCTCTCTTTCTCCCTTTGGTGGTGCGTCTCCCAATCGCCCTAAGGAACAAACCGTCTCTGGTTATCCTCGGGCATTAAGTCGCTGACTTGCTTCCTCTTTCTGCCCTCCATAAAAGGATTTGACTGATCTTCCAGTGAGTTCACAAACATGCGTGTGAAACTAGCCATCTGTTCCTTCAGGTACAGATTCATGTGTACTTCATGCATTTTATGTGTGTGTGTGTGTGTGTGTGTGTGTGTGTGTGTGTGTGTGTTAGAGAAAATGGGAATTTTATACATTTACAAACTAATAATACTAAATGCTCTGCTGTCAAATAAAAGCGTATTCTGGATGAATATGTCATATGTGTGACTACTGTCTTCTTTATGCTGATGCAGTGGCACTTTACATATGACTGTCTTTATAGTCATAAACAAGCCCAAATGAATGGTCTTGG